>JAGDYQ010000397.1:0-442154 GCA_021962125.1 Bulinus truncatus | reverse complement strand
ACTGGGGAGCTACCAATAGAAACACCTCTGGCCTATAATTTGAGAGCCACCACCTGTGTTAGGAGGCGAGTTGGAGCGTCTTTTACTTTATCTGAAAAATGTTGAGGATGTTAACAACGTGAGAACTATTTTTTTTTAAATTTTGCCTTTTCTGTTACCTTTAAAAACCAAACTGAAAAAAAAACAACTTCATCTCTCTTCCTTGAATGTTTTTTGTCAAAAATAAAAATTTGGGGCTAGCACATGGGTTCCCTCTAAGTTGTGTGTCTAAATATTGGCTCATTGTGCATAAAACTTACCAACATAATAACTGGAGTGCTCAAAATGTGGCTGTAATACATAAATATTTTAACACAAATTTTATTTCCTTCCTTGGTTGTTCATTAATATCTTTGGCACTCCCAGCCTTTCTTCAGGAAATGAAAGGGCATTGCCTAACGCGTTTCACCATAAAATGACTTATTTCTTGATCAATAGTTTTGCTGCCTGTATCAGCAGTGATCTCTACTGATTCTACTATCAATTTATGATATTAAACTCTTAGCATATCTTTTACATGCCAGGTATTCTCATCAAAGTGCTTGTTTTTTATTATCTTTTTAATATGACATTGTATCTGGAGCATTTTTTTCTGTTGTTATCTGTAGCAAACCGATAGAATTATAATATCTTTTTATTTTGTGTAACTACTTTTACATCTCAATTTTTTTAAGTCTGTCTATGTTATTATTTTTTTGATATCTAATGCTTCTGTGGTATGCACAATTGGAAGCTGGATTCTTTCGTAAATAATTTTTATAGCTTGGTATCAGTTGTTGATCAAAATATTGTAAATTATCAGTTGATGGTTAATAATTTAGTAAGGAAAAAAACAGCATATGTAGAATAAAGTTCCCAATTTTCAAAACATCTAATGAAGAAATAGCTTGAACTGGAAGTTGAACTTCAGGTAAAACCGCATCAGCAGCCCAGGCTAGCCGGTGGGCAAACAGTCAGCAAGTATGTTCACAAACAAGAAAATAGAGTCTTACTCAAAAGCTTTGCGTTGGTATGCTATTTATGTCAATGTACGTGCTTACAAATTGTTTAAAAAAAAAACGTTTTTTTCCACAAACTGGTATTAAAAAAAATATTAATTATAATTTTGTTATAATATGTAATATTTCATAACGGCCATATTTGATTCATAAAAATAGTTCTTCTTCCAGTTGGTTATTTATAACAGGTTTTAGAATAAGCATTACTCCCACCACAAAGAATATCTTAAACCTATGGTAAATGTTGCTATACTTGAGAATTGTGAGGACCACAAAATTAGTTATTAAAACTGAAAATTTGTTACACTGAAATGGAGGGGGTTTGACGAAACTGTTGTTCTGTTTTCTTAATATGTGGATATAATAAATTTAATTCAATGCAAATATATTGTGTCATTTTGCTAGCATTCTACAAAGATATTTAGCTAAAGTATATTGAAAATTTTATTTAAATTTAAACTACTTATTAGTTAAAGTTTACTATTTATAAGTTTTCGTTACTACTCAATCATTGAACTAAGGGGTGTAACTATAATTTATTTTACATATTAACTGTTAAGCTAACAGACTTACTTCCATAATTATGAGTAACGTGTGCAATATTGCCTTACAGTCTCTTTTTATATTGTCTCAATGAAATAATTAAAATATATTCTAAATAAATACATGCATATATTAATTTATTTTTTTAACTGGAATAATTTTTATTATAATAAAAAAAAGAATAATTATCTATAAGGTCGAATGCATCACTCATTTATTCTTCACTTCCTGTGTTATTAATTAAATATAATTTATATTTTTCATGAACAGTATTGATTATTTTTAATCCCGCGATCTTTACTTTAACACTCCCTACATTCACGTGGTTGTCCCATGACGTCTTCTCTCTCTCCTCCTCCTCTAAAACGCTCCTCCTCTCACCCATCCCCTGTTTGTAATTTGTGTGTGCTTAAATACCTCACCCCCGGTCAATGTAGAGGTTAAAGGTTACCATAACATCTTTTCCTCCCACTCCCCACTCCCATTTTCTTGTTAGTAAATGTGAATGGCATTGAGCTCAAGTTGAATTGAGTTTTAGAAGGGAGGACATTTCACTGTACTTGTGGCACATAACTTTAGTGGTTCAGTTTCTAGTGAGTCTTTTCTTCTTCTGAAAACAGTGACTGACATACCCATATTTTTTTCAACTCTGAAATATTTTTGCTTTACAACTACAGTAGTATTGTTTGTTTGTATGTTAGCAAGAAACAATTCATTAAAGATACATGTACTTGTTTGAGATTCAGGATAGTTATAACCATTTAACTGGATATTTCATTAATTCTCTGAAATAACGTGGTTATATGTCTTCAAGAATAGTGTGAGATAAAAGATAGATAAAACTGTATATTACTTTCTACAAATAAAAAAATACACTCATGCAAAAAAAATAAAATCTAAGTAAATTCTGTCAAATTCTTTTACTATTTCTAAAATAGTAAAAGAGAATTCTATTATATTTTAGATTGGTTAATAGATACATAATTGGTTAAATTTAGAATTAATAGGAAATACATGTATAATTTCGATTTTAACCAAACAGAAATGCAGATATTAGTATAAATGTCATTATTCAAAACTTTCTTGAATATAAACTGATTTTTTTCAATGCTTTACTATACTTCTTTGTCTGTTTCAGTTAAAAGAAATGGAGAAAAAACTGGCAGAAGATGCACAAGCAAGTTGGAAAAAGCACATCAAGTAGTGCATCACCACCATACTGGCAGAGTCACTGATGGTATGTACAATGTGAATGATCCCCAGTCTTACAGTGACTTTGATCCTGATCACATTAACATTCGGATCTTAATCACGAAGGTTCAAGCCGCTGGACATAAAGGGACTTTTCTTTAGGACAAAAAGTGGTCTAAGAAAGAACAGTGTAGTATCAAGTTGGATAAGTGCATTGAGTGCTCATCGCGGCCTGATCGAGCTTCGTTTCCAAATCTGGCACTTCTTGGCACATTCAGTCTGGTTGGGTTCGATATTCATTCATCTTCTCAGAGATAAGGTCAAATCAATGAAGGAGCTCACGATGTTGCATCATTTCCCTAAGATACTGTAATTCTGGTATTTGGCTTTATAACTGATGATCTCCTTATTTGATCAGATCTAGAAGCATTATGTTGTTAGAGGCCCTGAGCAAAAAGCGTTTCTCTGTAACTGATAATGTCAATTTCAGCAGCCTAGCATGAGGCATAATAATTCTAACTTAGCAACAATCGATGATGATCTGGAGGATGAGGGCTCTAATTCATACGTTTTTGAACTAAACTCTCAGACATGTTCCCACGCTGGTTTTACCTCGCCAGCAAGTTTTATTTTAAGTAAAAAGTTTAAGGAAAACTGTCCTTGTTCGGCATACTAAAGGTGACGTTATAGAATAATGCATGCAAACTTTGTTTGAGAGCATTTTTTCAACTCCGAAAGTGCTGAAAACAGTTAAAGATAATCCCAAAGTAAAATTTGTAGTAATGTAATAAAGTCAAACAAGTATGTTTTTAAATAAAATATAGACTTCAAAGATAATATTGTATCTGACTTTGAAAAAGTGGAAATAGAATAAAAAAAACTACATTAATTTAAATGAAAATAATAAAAGACAGATTAATGAACATCTGAAAAGTGAATACAGTATTAAGCAAAGCTATTAAGTAAGAGCATTATTTATTTATTTTTTACTTTTGGAACAGATGAGGAAAGTTACTTTTAAAAGTGGTATCAGAAAGTAGCCTAAACAATATTTATTATGTACATGAAGATATTTCAGTTGTAAGATGGTACAGACAATACCAACTCTTTTCTCTCTGTAGCCAGTCGGTTGTCATTGACTGCTGGTTGTAACTGACTTCAGTTAAAAGAAAACAATCCTTATAACCTTGTTAAAAGATGGTTTATTATAAAATGAAACATTCAAATTAAAAGACAAATTTTCAGACTTATTTAACTTGAATAACAACATATTTTACTGTTATGGAAAAAAAAGGAATATTTAGGATAAGCTTTTTACTTTAGAAGTCTAAGTAACTCATATCAGTACACATTATATTCTCAGAATATATCTAGATGATATATTTTTAATAGAGATAATTCTAGATATTTTCTAATTTATTTCTTTAAATGAAATTGTTTTTTCAGTTTTGCTTTATTAATTCTTAAATCATGTGATTAGTAATTGTCAAACATTCTTGCAGCTTTACCCCACTTGTTTTGTACTTTTTGCATGACATTTAATTTTGTTGCTTTGCCTAATGGACAGAAACAAAAATCAACTTCTAATAATAATTATTTTGTCATTCATTAAATATTCCATTGATACTTGAATTGAATATTCCATTGATACTTTAAATTAAATATTCCATTGATAATTTAAATTGAATATTCCTTTGATACTTTGTGGTATTGAAATTGGACATTTAAAAAAATTTCAATGTTGTCTGCTATTTTTTTGTGTTAAGTTTTCAGCAGCAACAACAGAAAACGCAACATTTGTCCTGAAATATTTTCTGTCCATTGTGTGAAATTGAAATCTTGGATACTCCAAACTTATGGTCATTGATTGTGTGTTGCATGAACTATTGTACAGTGATAAAAATCTTTCTGAGTTTATAGAAAAAAAATTGTTAATACTTACTGTGATAATTTGATGTAGTTATGTACATAATGTTTTACTTGAAGTTACTGCCAAAAATCTCTTTTTATACATTTTTTTATTTTGTTTATATTGCTTACATTTTTTAATAAAGGCAGAGCAAGCATTATTTTTGGGCATGGCAGACTTAATTATTTTTTATCCCATTGTTGCATGCAGAAATAATTTTGATTTTCATGCATTAGAAAGCTTGCCATCGCCCAATTTGCGAAAAAAGAAAACAATGAAACAGGAAAAGTCACTGTAATAACTGTTATTTGATGAAAAGAATATTTTAAAATTAATAAAATATCAAATTTACATTTTTTTAAATACATACTGAACAACTATGCTACTTTTGCTGTCATTATTGTATAAGTTTGATAAACTAATTGATGCTTAAAATTACTCATATTCAGTAGCATAAATTATAAACAGCCGTTTAATATAATCTTCATCTGTATATAAACATAAAAATTTACAATAATAATGTTACATTTTTTTTGACTAAAAACATATATCATTCACTAATTAACCAGCAATAATTTACTGTTACAACTTTAGTCCTGTGTGTATATTATATATTCATATTTATATCTTTAGACTGCAGTAGATTAATTTAATGGTGAAATATCTTCTTATTATTAAATAAAACGTTTAAACACCAAAAAAAAAGATAATAATGTATAAAACAGTATTGTTACTTTGAAAAATAGCAAAGAGCATAATAATTTTGTAAGAACCACCAGGAAAAATTATGTTTAAATGATAATCACTATTTGTAGTCTCCTATTCTAATGGTATTTAATCTGATAATCCATTGGGCATAGATTTTTTTTTTCACTTTGTACACAGAATTTCTTTTTTTTCCCTCCCTTTGCAGCATTTATAACTGTCTTGTTCAGCTTTTAGTAGATGCCAAACCATCCTTTTCTTTCTCTAAGGACAGGAATAAACTGAGTCTAAAAAAAAAAAAAAATCTGAAATAAAAATGAAAGTAGATATTTTTCACAATCATCCAAAAGTTAGTTAATCACTGCAGTGAAGAATACCATTTTAATATTACAATTTATGTTATCATTGTTACATGGTTCAATACAAAACTTTTTATTTGTTTTGTTTTTAAATTATCCATTTTGTTTCCATACACTAGCATGCCTCTCTCTATATATATGTATACTGTAAGGTGTTTTTTAATGCAAATGGTAAGTTATGTGTTTTTTTGGATTGAAATAATTATTTTTGGGATAAAATATTTTACTTTTATTTTGGGATGATCTTGTAAAAACAGAAATTCAAGAAACACTCGCTATTTACAGCAGCTGTATAATTGAATGATAAGCACTGGATCAGTAAAGTCCCCTTTGTATTTTGCAGATAGAAACAGTTCTTGTATTTTACATACAATATACAGATATTGAATTTTTAAAAATTTGATTCGTGATTATAAAATTATCACAATGCATTAAAACTACTTAAAATATT
Source organism: Bulinus truncatus (assembly GCA_021962125.1). Lineage (NCBI taxonomy): Eukaryota > Metazoa > Mollusca > Gastropoda > Planorbidae > Bulinus > Bulinus truncatus. Next base: position 435,959 of record JAGDYQ010000397.1, on the reverse strand, counting down.
TCATAAATATGATTTAGAACTATAAAGATTTTATTTATAGTCACAAAAAAGTTATTTGGTATTTAGCTATAATTAGAGAATAAATAAGTTAGGTGAGAACTTAAATTAAGCATAAAATATAATAAATAATCTATCCTGATTCTTTGGTGCAAAGTATTATCAACAGTAACAGAGTCATTTTATTGTCATTTTTAGGGTCGCATGATTATTAATTTAATGGATAATGGTTAAATACAACTATGTTTGAAGTTTTTATTGTGAAATTAAAAGGAAAGGAATGTTTTGAAATGTCTAACTTTGGAAGCTATGCAAATTGAGAAAATTTGGGAATGTATCCCCTTTTTTACAAGAAATTTATAGTTTTATGCGCCAAGTTGTGGAACATATCTCCAGCATAAAAAAGACCTTACAGTATATATTTATATGTATAAAAGGTTGTAGCTGTGAGCAGTTATATTTTTGTCATGCTTACTATATTAATTTGAAATGTATGTGTTCAGTGTATATACAAAATAAGAATTTTTAAATTTTTAATCTTGTTTAAGCCTTTTTGGCTGAATCTTTTTTAACAGCATATTGTTTCCATAACTTTGTGTGAAACTTCATATATTTTATTAATCTAAAATCAACTTTTTTGTATAATGCCAAGGTAAAGTAAAAAAAATGCCAAACTTTTTAAACATACAAGAAGGCCAGTTTTAAAACAGGAGTAGATAAGTTGACTAGTTTTATAATAAATAGCATGAATATACTAATTGTGCTTATTTTTATAAAAGGAATTTTTTTCTTTCATAAATAATTAATGTTAATTTTATAATGACAGCTTTATTTGACAGGTTTTCTACTTTAAGAATATTATTCATTAAAAAAACATACTTTCTTTATTGGCTGTTGTGCTATTTATGGATACAATCGCTGTATCAATCTGTCAGGGTAATAAATTAAAATGGTAAAAAAAGAATATTTTTAAAATAAATTACATATTTTTGCCAATTTTTCATCACATTCAAAATTTTCTTTTAGAATGAATTTATAAACTTTTCTTATTTTTTTAAGACAATTTGCATTTAAAACATTTCTTAGATTTTATTTCTGTTGACAGAAATGAAAGGAAAAAATGTATATATATTTATTAAATGTATATTATTACTATTGCATTGTCTTTGGTTTTTATTTTTCGTGTCTGTTTCAGTGTTTAAATTTGACTGTAATGCATGAAATTATTAAAATATCAAGCGATTCATAAAAAATCTCAGACTTTTATTGGGAAGAAAAAGTCAATATTTAGTCGGTTTTGAGGTGAAGGCTTAAAAAAAATTTGTAAAGTACGCTGTTAAATTTTTGGATTCATGATTAGTAAGGCATAACATCCATTTAAACAATTAATAATCAACATCATTGGATATGTATGAATTAATCACCACCACCCCTTCCTATAATACAGATTAATACAAACAATAACACACCTATAATATATTGACAAATTATGCCTGGCAGTTGAATTTCTAAAATTCATAGCAAATAAATTTGTTTAGACGAAAATAAAATTTTTTTTAAAAATAAACACAATTTCTTTTTTTATTTATCTATTATTGGTTGAATATTAAAGACACAAGAAATTAATTTTTGAACTTAAAAAAAACCTTCCTACACTTACATGCAATAATTGATGTTAGTCAAATTTGCTTATTAGAAAAATTGGCAGCCTTTATTTTGGATAAAACGTGTTCACATTTCCATAGTATTTTTCAATTTTTTTTTTATTAACACCTTTTTAACCAAGTTTACCAACTCTTTAAATTAAATTTGATATGCACTCACCTATAGTTTGTCTGGTAGAGAACATGTTAAAAAAATGTTTGTTCCCTTTTGTTTCAAAAGTCCTCAAAAATTCTGACTTATTTTAAATATTTCATTTTCCCCTTTCTTTTTTGTGTTAAATGTAAAATTGTTATTATGGATTATTGTCATAAATAATGACTTGTCTGTTTTGTGATCTTGAGAGATGTTTATTAATAATGATTTACCTTATTTTATCTTCTATCTGAACACAGGTAATATAATAGTTCCAGCCTTCATAAACTCATCAAAGGTAATGGGGATTTTTTTAAAGATGTCAAATCAAATGTTAAAAAATAGTTATTTATTATAAAGCCACTCTTCTGAAGCGTTAGTCTATATTAAAACAAAATATTAGATTTGCTGCACTAGACATTTTCTTTTTGGAAAACTTTTATTTCATTCTTGGAAAAGTCAACAAAACCTGTAAATATTTATAAATGATTGACATTAATGATGTAGCTGAATAAAAACGTGTGGTCAGAGCACATAAAATAAACTGTCTTTGTATATGGTTACATTTCTTTTCTATTGTATAGTCTATCTAACCCAGCCCAGTCTAGACTGGATGATGAGAAAAACTCTGCAGTTAGCTACATGTGCTGCAAGTGGCCAAAATTTTTTTTTTTTTGGTTTATCATTGTTAATTTATATTTGAATATGCTGAAACACAAATCTTTTTGACACTTAGTCTTCTCACTAAGCTGCTACCTCTAACGTATTTCAACCTTTGATCCATGTCAGACTGTTTATATAGGATGTGGGTGGAAGAACTAGTTTTGTACCAATTAGATGACGGACATTTCATCATTATCTTCATTATTTGTTGTAATTAGTTTAGCCACCATATTTATTTGCTTCTGTTGCATACAACAATTCTACAACATTATTTAGAATTACTTTGTACATTTCCAATTATAAGAAATTAAAATATTTATGACAACATCCAATCTGGTTACTATGTTGTTATCAATAAGATCAAACCTAAGTATATGGATTGAAGCATTTTTCTATGATACATTTCTTATAGAAAGTGATAGACAATTTTTTTTATCTCTTTGATACATGGCCACTACTAATAACCCACGTTTAAATTCTGATTGATTGCTGAGCCTTGAATATTTCATTTTCAGAATATTCCTCATACAGAAATGTTGGATGATGTAGCAAATAGAACAAATATAAGTCCAAGCCATAGCAGGTCAGATGTGTTCTGGTATTATTCTGATCTTTGTTGTATCATGCATTGTGAAACCTAGATGTGTGTGTATAAATCATCATAACGTTGTATAAGAATTGGAATAACTTACAAACAAAGATATATTGTAGTTTAAATTTTTATAATGACTCTATCTAGTAGTGTAATTACCTGTATTAAGGAAGTTTGTCGGTGCATATCTGATGTAGTTTATCCCATTTAGTCCTCAGCTGTATTCTAGTCACATGACATCACAAAAACAACAGAACCCCACCGGACAGGGTACTAGAAGTACAAAGGTAGTACACCAGCAGGATGCGCCATGTTTGTTGCAGATGACAGATCATTCCAAACAACAAGACACCAGTTATGAAAGTAGCTTCAGTTCTTCTAATAACATGTACAATGTTAGCTCTCAAAGAACGTCTCATTATCAAAGTGCTGACCAGCTCAAGTCCCCGGCGACCTCTGAGCCAGGGCACATCTATTCCACAATATCCACTAATGAAAGCAGCCTAGGCTTAACTAAACACAAATCTGGTGAGGAGCCATTCCTTAGGGCAGCACCTAATTCTTCTGGAAGCTATTTGCACTATGGTAGTCTGGACAGAAAGCGGCAAAACTATCGTCAGGATGCTCTCCGTGATCTGTCACCTCTAGGATACAGGTCACACAACGTAGGTTATACTGAACGCAGGAATGATTCACCTAACACAGGTGGCTACAAAGACACAAGTAGCCCATCACACAATCCAGAAGATCACAAAAGGCATCTTCAAGACCAACAAGTTCCACACCCAGCATACAAAGAAAATCCTCACCATAAATTTGTTTCCAGCAACTTGTCATTTAATGCTGTTCGCTGCTACAGCCCTCGCATGTATGAGGGTGCATCAGGTAGAGCTTACCATGACATTGATGTCACTCACATACATTCTAAAGAAACCCATGAACACGGACTGTTAGCTGCTCACCACACATCTTCTCAGCCTGTATTTCATAGGACAGAGAGGAGTATTTCACCAGTGAAGCTTCACCATCAGGAAAATACATATCTCAGGCCACATCCACCCAGTGGGTTTGACTCTCACAATATGACTGGTGGTTCATATCAGAGAACTGTAGAATCATATATGCCAGTGCAGCCCTCAGAAACACACTTGTCTGGTCCATTGCCTGCCCACCACGCTGAAGTTCATTCACCTGGACATGTGTTACCACATAATGAAACAAACCTGTCCATACATCACCACACAGATAAACACATACCAATTCATCATGTGGATTCACATCTGCCAAGTCAAAAACCACTACAGCATGGTGAATCTTCAGGTCACCAGTACACACACAAAGGGTCTCCATCATCTCCACACAGCCCAGCCAGCTATGCCAGCAGTGCAGTGGTTACAGTCACTAGGCTGCAGCCTCACACGGAGCTCACAAAACCTTATGAGATTTCAGATTTCTATCGCTACAGTGAGAAACTGAGAAGGCAAAGAATAATAGATCAGTACCAGCGGCAGTTGATGGGAGTTGACAAAACATCAAGGTCCTCGTCCCCTCTGTCTGTTGACTCAGACGGCCATTCATCCCATTCCGGCTCAACTTCCTCTAATCCAGTGTCACAATCTCCAAGTCACCACCAGTCAGTTCCTTTCAGTGGGCGACCTCCCTTGCATCCATACAGCAGATCTGCCTCTGCACCACTTCATTCTGTACCGCAGCCATCTCTCCATTCCATGCCTCCACACCCCAACCAGCCATTATCACCCGATGGGCAGATAACTTCCTCTTCATCATCGTACAGTGTAAAGAGCCATGGGGCCGGCATGAACTATGCAATGCAGACCTCCAGTGTCAAAGTTCACCAGGTCCATACGGCCACCAAACACTCAGTTTACCAACCTCCACAGCCCATGACTTGCAACCCTGTGAGAAATCCCCCATACAAGAAACAGTAATCTCTATTCAGATATTCACAATTGTCATAGCCATTCAGTCTTCTGAGGACTTTATATTCTTCTGATAATTGCTAATGTTTATTTGCAGTAATGTAAACTGACTGACCTTGCCAGTATCATACAATGACTTATTTAACTCAAACACAAAATGTACTAAATAATACAATGGGTAAAACTGGAAAAATTGACAGTTTTTAAAAAAATAGTTTTAAATGTATAGCAGTCATTAAAATCATGTCAGAAACCTGCTGGTCATCTAAATGTTTTTATATCATGAGGTATATATGCTAACATTGTTGTTAAATTAACTGCATATATTTTTAAAGTGGTTTACAGTAATTTCCAAATGTAAAATCTGAATGTCATCTATATTCCATGACATAATTCAAATTTTTTTTTACAATAGCAACAATTGTTACTCTGGAGATACAATACACAACAAATCATCTGCTTTTAGGATCATCAAGGTGGAAATAATATAAATACATTATTTATCATATAATATGTCATCACTTTAAGCTGCACAATAGTTCACTTTAGATCTAAGACCAAAAGTTTATTAAACACTGAGTAGCTTATTTGTAAAATGTGGAAACATGTTTGTTGTTCTCATGAGTAGCTTATTTGTAAAATGTGGAAACATGTTTGTTGTTCTCAAAAGACATTCTTTGGGTACACTATCTACATATCACAAGTTCAACTTGTAATGTAATATTTGCTTGTAGTAGCAAGTCTAGTGTTTGTATGCATAGTTAATCTCCATCCATCTTTGATCACAGATTGTTCTACAATGCACTCACCATATTTCACTGTGAGATGTGCCACTTTCTAGTCTCTGCTAACACTGGTCTGTTGTTATTTCTGCTTCTCTGTTGCTTACATGTGCTTCAGTTGAGGTTCATTGATCTTGTGAAACTAGAACTAAAAAGCTTTTCATCATTTGTACTGTTCAAATAATTAGTTATTATTGCATTGGGCCTTAATATTTTTCTGTTTAGAAGTTTACTGGAACTTAATAATATGAATCAGGGTAACTTTCTATGGTAAAATCACTTTGCTAAGTTTCAAACAACATCCCTGCTACATTGGTTGTTAGTTGAATTTCATTATGTCACTGTGGCACAAAAAGTGTTTTTACTTAAGGATCACCATTGCTCTTTCTAATGTTCACTTCGGATCTACTTTAAAAATTGCCAAGACTTTGGTAAAATTAATAATGTGTTCATTTCAATTTTTAAATGGTAATTTATTATTAATAAAATTTCATTTAGTTTTGTTTTAGCAAGAAAAAAAGAATTTTTGACAAGTTTTTAGCTTATTTTAAATTTGTTACTTTGTTAGAATTTTAGCTTTTATTTGTACACATTGAACAAACTTAGGCTTATTTGAAAGTATGAACGGAATGAAAGAAATTCTTTAACATTTGAAGAGAGGCAGTTTTTTAATCATTTTAATTTGAGATACAATGCCATAAATGATGAGTTTAGGCTTTAAAACAAGTTTTATTTTGATTGTTAGTGTATTTCATGATCTACTTATAAATAAATGTGTTCATGTACTTATCAGGATACATGCGAATGTTGTCACTAGAGATATTTGTAATGGTTTAAATTGACTGGGGAATACTAGAGACTTTCTTTTTGTGGACAGCATCAAAGTTTGATGTTAAAACTTAAATTTACCTTTAGGCTTAAATAAATCTTTTAAATTAAACTGTCATTTATGAAAGAGCAACACTTGTGTGTACATCTAATTGGAAACTGAGACAAACTGAGTCATGCATTCTTTAATTAGTTTTAAATGACATATTTTCTACTTACGAGAAACATTTCCATTTAACATCCAAAATTGAATGAACAAAATATCTGAATGTAGTGTAGTCTAGTACTTACATAAATCAACCTCTTGTGTTACTTCATTAATGAACCACACCAGACTTCAGATTTTTTAAAACCGTTTTTTCCAAAATATTTCATTTGTTTAAGAAATAGCCTGTCAAGTTAGCTATGTGTGTGTATTTATGTATATAGATGAAGAGTGTCATACTTATAATTGTTGTTTTAGAAAAAGTCAAATAGTTTGACTATTGTATTTCCCACATATGCAAATATTATTCAGTCCGGTTTTTAAGTTATCAGTATTCCTATTTAATTGACCCACATTCAGCTACTGTTGTTCAAACTCAGGACTGTCTTATTTTTGTGTGAATGTAACCAGTTTAACACTGAACCAATCAGTGGTAGAATACTTAGTTGCCATGACAACATTCAGAAATTTTGTTGTTTGCACTGTGAAATGAATAATGTAATATGCAATGCCTTTTGTTGAAAATTAAATGATTGTTTTTTTTCGTTTCATATTTCAAAATATTATTTTCTACTTACTGCATGTTGTGTACATTTTTTATGTTTGTACATTATTTTAGTGTGTACAATTTGAGTGTGTTCATTATTTTAATGTGTACATTTTGTTTTGTCTGTACAAATGTGTAGTATTTTTATTCACTATGAACATTTGTTTTGTCTGTGTGTTTGTTGAGTGTGTGATGGTGTATTGTACATTTGTTTTGTCTGTGTGTTTGTTGAGTGTGTGATGGTGTATTGTACATTTGTTTTGTCTGTGTGTTTGTTGAGTGTGTGATGGTGTATTGTACATTTGTTTTGTCTGTGTGTTTGTTGAGTGTGTGATGGTGTATTGTACATTTGTTTTGTCTGTGTGTTTGTTGAGTGTGTGATGGTGTATTGTACATTTGTTTTGTCTGTGTGTTTGTTGAGTGTGTGATGGTGTATTGTACATTTGTTTTGTAGATACATTAGTTTAGTATGTATATTTACTTATTCGTTTTGTCTGTACATGTGTTTGTCTGTACATGTGTTTGCCTGTACATGTGTTTGCCTGTACATGTGTTTGTCTGTACATGTGTTTGCCTGTACATGTGTTTTCCTGTACATTTGTTTTGTCTGTACATTTGTTTTGTCTGTACCCTTTTTTAGCGTATATATTTGCTATGTAACTCTGTTTAATGAGTATTTTACAGCCTATATTTTCTAACCCGCCAATGTCTGACAATGTGGAAGTTATATTTACCGCCGAGTTTGTTGTGGGAGTATTTACAGTACATGTTGTGGGAGTGATATTTACTACCGTACTAGTTGTGGGAGTATTTACAGTACATGTTGTGGGAGTGATATTTACTACCGTACTAGTTGTGGGAGTGATATTTACTACCGTACTAGTTGTGGGAGTGATATTTACTACCGTACTAGTTGTGGGAGTATTTACAGTACATGTTGTGTGAGTGATATTTACTACCGTACATAAACCCGCCATATTTGTGTCATCATTTCCCAACACACATAGCATGGCATGACCACCAACTACAGATCTCCAGAGTCCTCTGTATTATTGTATTAAATAGTAATGGGTTGTCTGTGCGATACATATATCGTGTTGGCAGAACAGTCAAACAGTGATTATTAGATGATGTTACTACTACTGGCTGTATTACTAAATCTTTTCAATTAGCATTTAAAAATTCAATATGTATATAAAATATTCTTCGTTTTGCATAGAGCTAAAATTGAGATCGATTTTCAAAAAAGTAAACATTCAAAATGTACTAAAGTACGTCTAAAAATGAATAAACACTAAGGGCGAAAGCTGAAAATAAATTGATTGTCTCAAAGAATGAGCTGCAGTGACCTCTTTCACACTCTGATTGTCAGGGGAGAGAATGTCTGTTTTATTCTTCCAGTATCAGACAAAGAACGATAATCTCACACTATCGTCTCCTGAACAGGATGACCTCTTACCATCAGGGGATAGAACTCTGTCGATTGGCAGCCATTTCAGCACACGAAGACATCAATGTAGATTTTTCTAGTCATCATATTTTCTAGCCATGCGAAATTCAAGCGTTCTATTGCTAAAGTTGTATTGAAAGAGTGCAATCTATTTTGATTTAGTTAAAATTTCGATTAATTAATCGCACAATCACACCCCTCAACATTGAGACATACAAATACCACAACAACACACACTAACCCCTTATACACACACCTACACACTACACTATCACAGCAATAATACAGCACTCACACAGCAATCACCACATTCACAAACACACGCAAAAAATTACACTCAACACTCTCACACAACACACAACAATCACACACAACAGTAACATATCAAAAAATACATATAACGATCATACACAACAGTCATACCACACAACAGTCACACACCACTGACACACCAAGTACTTACAACACTCTCTCTCTCACACACACACCGAGTACTTACAATACTCACACACAATACGTAATTACTACATTCTCACACACACACATACACCAAATACTTACAATACTCTCACACACTACGTACTTACAACACTCTCACACACCGCCTACTTACAGCACTCACACACACACTACGTAAATACAACACTCTCACACACACTACATAATTATAACACTCTCACACCGCCAACTTACAGCACTCTCACAAACACTACGTACTTACAACACTCTCACACCGCCAACTTACAGCACTCTCACACACACTACATAATTATAACACTCTCACACCGCCAACTTACAGCACTCTCACAAACACTACGTACTTACAACACTCTCACACACTACGTACTTACAACACTCTCACACACTACGTACTTACAACACTCTCTCACACACTACGTACTTACAACACTCTCACACACTACGTACTTACAACACTCTCACACACTACGTACTTACAACACTCTCACACACTACGTACTTACAACACTCTCTCACACACTACGTACTTACAACACTCTCACACACTACGTACTTACAACGCTCACACACTTAGTACTTACAACACGCACACACTACGTACTTACAACACTCACACACTACGTACTTACAACACTCTCACACACTATTTACTTACAACACTCTCTCACACACTACGTACTTACAACACTCTCACACACTACGTACTTACAACACTCTCACACACTACGTACTTACAACACTCTCACACACTACGTACTTACAACACTCTCACACACTACGTACTTACAACACTCTCACACACTACGTACTTACAACACTCTCACACACTACATACTTACAACACTCACACACTACGTACTTACAACCCTCACACACTACGTACTTACAACACTCTCACACACTACGTACTTACAACACTCTCACACACTACGTACTTACAACACTCTCACACACTACGTACTTACAACACTCACACACTACGTTCTTACAACACTCTCTCACACACACCAAGTACTTACAACACTCACACACACACTACGTACTTACAACACTCTCTCTCACATACACACCTAGTACTTACAACACTCTCACACACGCACTACGTAATTACAACACTCACACACACACCTAGCACATACAACACTCACACACACCACGTACCTACAACACTCTCACATGCCAAGATGTTAGTTCAGTATGAGGGTGGTATAACTGGTTGGTGAAGTGCTCACCTCACGCTGTATTACTAATTGACGAGCTCGTTGGTGACATTTTATTGTGTAGTTTAATTGGACTGGTCAGGCACTCCTGGATAGGAGCGGGCTTTAGCCATGAAGTCTCCCTGCTGAGATTGTGGTAGTTTGTTTACTGACTTGGAACCTCGAAGCAATATAGGGAACACTGAAGCAATCGAATTTTTGTTCCTCGAGCAGATGCATTGCGTAGATAAAGCATGTATTGTAAACATATGTCCCACACAATATAAAATTTCAGAGAAAGTAAATCCTCAATTTGAATGTATTTTTCCGAAAGCAGTCATATTTTCTTTATGGCACTAGTGGGTATCAATATTAATTGACACACTATTAGACACATAAGAAAGCCAAGAACAAAAATGGTGACATTTGTGTCCTATAAATTCCGGTAGACCGAAGTATTTTTGGATGTAGTTGAAGCTTATCTCTTGAAATTATGGCAGGTCAGCATCAGAATAACCACAAAAGAAACCGCGGGAACTGTCTGTCATGTTAGCTCACAATTATATCAGCTGCGTGACCTAGTTATTTCTTCGTTTCATTTTCTGACGCTGAAACTACAATTGAATGAATAAATATGTACGCAAGCCCATTAGCCTAAAGTTTCGATATTTTAATTTATTTAGTTTAGACTTACACTTTCAAAATTCTTTAATGATCAGTACTATAGTAAATACTAGTTGCAAGTACCCGGCTTTGCCCGGGTTTAAAATAAGGTTTTCTGTTTACCTTTTGTTTTCTCCCTACCCCCTCTCTCCCTTCATCTCTCTCTCCCTTTCCCTCCCTCCCTCTCCCTCCCTCTCTCCCCTCTCCCCCCTCCTTCTCTCCCCACCGTCCATCCTCCCTCCCTCCTCCTTCCCTCTCTCTCCCTCCCTGCCCCCCTCTTTCTCTTTATCTCTTCCTCCCATTTCTTCCATCCTCTCCCTCTCTCCTTCCTTCCCTCTCCCCCCTCCCTCCCTAACCCCTCTCTCCCTCCTTTCTCCCTCCCTCCCCTTTCCATCTCTCTCTCCCTCCCCCTCTCTCCCCCTTCCTCCCTCCCTCCCTCATTTCCTCTCTCTCCCTCCCTGCCCCCTCACTCTTTATCTCTCTCTCCCCCTCTCTCCCACCCCTTCTCTCCCTCCCTTCCTTTCTCTCTCCCTCTTCCATCTCCCTCCTCTCTCCCTCCCTCCCCCCTCTCTCTCTATATATATATATATATATATATACTTATTATTATGGTTTCACACTTCTTCTAAAATCCTTCTTCATTCCTTTACCTTCCTCAAACTGTACACATCAGAGAGCATGAAAAAACATCAACAATTCTTTGCATCACAAAGGCACAATACAGCACCAGCGCGCAAGTTCTATTCGATCATCGGGAAATGACGTCACAGAGGAATTTTATTTATGGCACCGTCGAGATTACTTTAATATAGTAAAATACTAAAATAAAAAAAAATTAATTACAATTAAACTACCCATCGAGATGAAACGAAACCTGCCCTATAACCTTCCCCATGTAATTATGTGTATGTGTAACAAATTTCACATTATTTGGTTATCTGGATCTTGAGTTACAAGGGAACAGACAGACAGACAGACAGACAGACAGACAGACAGACAGCAAATGCCTCTTATAAGTATAGAAGATAAATAGATTATGTAATAAAATAAAAAAAAAACTGTTTCATAAGAAACCGCACAAAACTCTGAAAAGCTAAAAAAAAAAGAACAATAATACCATTATATGGCTAATCAATGACCCAAAGGGTGTCCCGTAATCTTTGACAGTTTTATGACGTGGAAGCATGTATCACATTAGCTCCGCGGCTCTCAACATGTGGTCCGCGTACCCCGAGGGATACTGGGAGGGCTCATGCAGGGGTACGCAGCGACACATAATTTTTGTTTAAAATAACCATGATGTTCTACTGTACCGACAAACAACCATGATGTTCTACCGTACCGACAAACAACCACGATGGTGTACTGTACCGACAAACAACCATGATGTTCTACTGTACCGACAAACAACCGTGATGTTCTACTGTACCGACAAACAACTAGGATGGTCTACTGTACCGACATACAACCATGATATTCTACTGCACTGACAAACAACCACGATGTTCCACTGTACCGACAAAAAACAACAACAGGATGTTCTACTGTACCGGTAAACCATGATGGTCTATTGTACCGACAAACAAACCAGGATGTTCTACTGTACTGACAAACAACCATGATGTTATACTGCACTGACAAACAACCATTAGAAAAACTATCATATGAGGGGGACCGGCGGACACACTTTCGCACACTTTGGGGTACAGTTGCAAAAATAGAATGAGAGCCACGGCCGTAGAACATATGTGACAAAAACTGCCATGTGTGGTGGGTAAGGTAAAGCAATACTTACGTGAGGGTGAAGTGTAGCAAAATATGACAGGGACAGAGGATGAAAGATGAATGTTTGACTTTGTTGCTAATAAATAAAAACAACTTATATCGTTTGAATCGATTGATACATGTCAATAAACTGGTCTAAATGATTAATTCAATAGACAGATATGATCATGATTAATAAATCTGTTGAAATTAAATATAACGCTTTCGTAAATAAAAATGACTTGTTTATTATACCAATGTTTTGATAGAATAAAATGACACATTTGTTTGAATACTAATAAATGTTAAAACAGTTTGTGTCGGTTAAATTAATTTGCGATAAAAATTGTTAATTATGAGTCATTTTCTTAATCGAACAGCAGCTCATATATATATATGTGTGTGTGTGTGTATGTGTGTGTGTATGTGAGTTTGTGTGTGTGTGTATGTGTGTGTGTGTCATTACGTTGTCTGTATTTCATGTCGTCAATCGTTGAGTCTATATGTTAGTCAATTTTGTGTGTGTCTGTTTTTTTTAATTTGTTATTGTGTTTGTGAGTGTAACTGCTGACATAAACAAGAATTATTATAAATGAATAAATGTATTTATTTATTCTTAATATAGTATTCAAAATTCTAAATCTGTGACTGCATCCGTTTTGGTCAAAACTTTGTGGCCATTCCTTTCTTTTGTAAACAAAAATGGCTGAATGCTAATTAAACCAAAACGTACACCTACAGAGCAATGGTTATCAGTACAAACAAGCCATAATCAACAGTTGATTTTCTTTTCTGTTACTTTTTATTGAAACTATGACGTCAGGAATCGGAAACGAAAGTTTAGGGAGGAATCGGTATAGAATCGGCATCGTTTAAATTATTGGCATCGTCCCATCCTTAGTTAACATGTATGTTAACAATAAAAACAAGGTAAAAAGTACTTTGACAACTATTGATGCCACATCATGGAGTCTCTGCAATGCTGTACTGAAGGCAAGTGTTGTTTATGGTTTATTCTAAATTTATTGAAGGTCCTAATCTGAGCCAAGGGCGTCGGGGACATTTGTTTGATGCAGGCCCGTAGCCAGGTCAAAGTAAGCAGGGAGGCACCAATACCCAGCAATGGGGCACCTTTACTTTTTCTCTATTTTTTCCTTTTTCTTCTTTTTTAAGCGGGGGGGGGGGCACCCCCAAGTAGCCCCTTGGCTACGGGGCTGGTTTGATGAGGCTTCCCCACCAAACTTCTTGAGAGAGGGGCCTGCAATTTATTAGCGATACCATCGAATGAAGGCAAGGGTTATGTAGCGATACCATCAAATGAAGGCAAGGGTTATGTAGCGATACCATCAAATGAAGGCAAGGGTTATGTAGCGATACCATCAAATGAAGGCGAGGGCTATGTAGCGATACCATCGAATGAAGGCAAGGGTTATGTAGCGATACCATCAAATGAAGGCAAGGGTTATGTAGCGATACCATCAAATGAAGGCAAGGGTTATGTAGCGATACCATTGAATGAAGGCAAGGGCTTTTTCACTACAGTAATTGTAAATATAAATTTAAAAACAATACGTTGTGAACAGTGGAGTGAGACTGACAAGAACTAAGACAAATAGAAATGAAGTGTATCGCGTTGTAGTAGAAGTCTTACATTTAATAAATTATGAGTAGAATCAATTACGTTAATGTAACGGAAGAAGAGAAGACATGGAAAACCTGGAATTGATATTTAAAAGTAGGACTTGAAATTTTCATAACTTGGAGGAGATGGCCGGTGGGGGGGGGGGATGAGAGAGAGGAGGGGATTAAATCATAATAACAGAAAAAGTTTGTTGATACATATGTATGTATATTACATTGCATTCAAAATGCCCATGAATAATAATTCACATAGCTGTGAACACATTTATTTTCAGAACAAACACAGGGCTGAAATTTCCATGAGAATATTTCCTTGTTTATGATTGTCTCCCTTCGATACCGGGTGTCACCAGCAGTGGTCTCCCGTCCCACGCACTTGGCCAACAACTCTGTGGTGGAGGAGGGCGCGAGTGATTTCAGGGCCACTGTAGGGGAGATAAGGAAAAAAAATATTCATGAATGGATTTGAGTAAAATGTAATAAACAACCGAAGTAAGTGTTGATTTGATTTGTTTATGAAGTACAAATGTAGAATGTGACTGGATGTGTCGTCATACATTTGTGGAGAAACAATGGTTATGTCATTTTAGTCTTCTATGGGTACGACATGTTTACTTTTTCATAAGCACTTCTGTTGTTATCAACATACTATTCAGCCAGATATAAAGAAAAATTAAAATTATTTTTTTAAAATGTATATTTATTAATTCTAATTACTTTGTAATTTTACATTTTAGTATTGGTCTAAGTTTACATTTTTAGTTTTGGTCTCATTTAAAATTTTTAGTTTTGGTCTCAGTTTACATTTTTAGTTTTGGTCTCAATTTACATTTTTAGTTTTGGTCTCAGTTTACATCTTTAGTTCTGGACTCAGTTTTAAGAATGACAGGAAACAAAAAGAAAGTTAAAAACATTTTTGTGATTTTTCAGTTATTGAAATTTAAGTTGTGCAATCAACCACTTGGTATATCTCGTTTTACGATTATTAGTTTAATTGAATCACTTTACAAAGTTGCCGATTTAAAACCATTTTTAAACTTGTAGTGTACCTATTGTAATGTCTCTCTTGTAGCGTTTTACTTGTAGTGTGTCTATTGTAATGTCTCTCTTGTAGCGTTTCTCTTGTAGTGTGTCTATTGTATCTCATATAGTTAATCTCTTGTAGAATAGTCATGTATATTAATTTTTTATAAAAAATACAAATAATACAAATCTAGAAAAAAAAGCTCATATTTGATACATTAAAAAAAACTGCATTTTTAAACCTATAGTTATTTTTTTGGCACATTAAACATGGGGAATAAAAGGAAACCATCTCATAATGGCATGTGTTCAATTAGAGACCATCTCATAATGGCATGTGTTCAATTAGAGACCATCTCATAATGGCATGTGTTCAATTAGAGACCATCTCATAATGGCATGTGTTCAATTAGAGACCATCTCATAATGGCATGTGTTCAATTAGAGACCATCTCATAATGGCATGTGTTCAATTAGAAACCATCTCATAATGGCATGTGTTCAATTAGAGAACCATCTCATAAGGGGCCGTCCATAAAGTACGTCACGCTATTTTTGACGATTTTTGACCCCCCCCTCCCCCCTGTCACAAAGTGTCACAAATCTCGGGACCCCCCCCCCCTAAAGTACGTCACACTTTCGAAAAAATTTTTTTAATTAAGAACTAATTAAAATTTAATCGAAAACTTAAATCGCACTTCACTATTAAACTGCCTTAAAATATAAATATTAAAAGAACTATCAGATTATTAAATGAGTTTAATAGTAGAATAACTAATTGTCAATATCAGTTATTCTTTGAAACAGTAACTCAATCAATTGAATTTGAAAAAAAAAATTGCAAAAATTAGATTGACAATTATATAATAAACATCATTTATCTGCTACCTATCCATTTACAATGGGTGAGGTGAACTTTGAGATAATCTTCCGATTATGCATACTATTGACACAGGATAAGAAGTAGATTAGCGAAACTTGACCTCAACCAGTGATTAAATAATAAAAATGGTAACAAAACAATGTGACTAAAAAAAGGACTAGATTGACAAATTATGTGAGCAGCTCTGGTGCTATATTGAATATGTTTATAGTGGGCCTGTGAATTATGATTAATTAAAAAAATATTCACTAGACATCATCCATCCATGGCGAAGTGTTCATCATAGACTGACATAAATCTTTCCGCATCATCGTTTCCTGGAAGGATAGTTGAGACAGATCAACTTCATCCTCATCTAGCCACTCAACATCCTCTGAATGTGCATTTTCCATTCTGACAATAATTGCCATGAGTTCTCTTTGCCTTCTAGCAGCGATTCTCAAAGGACGAATGCGTTTTATCTGAGTTGATTCTAGAAAATTTGGGGTTGGCACATTCTCCTAGGTCTTAGGAGACGGGTGGTCGAGTGGTATAGAGCGCTCGACTGTCGACCGGAGGGTGCCGGATTGGAATCTCAGTGAGAACCTTAGGACTTTTTCAGGTCCTGGTGAAAGTTCCCAAGTCCACCCAGCTTTAAATGGGTACCTGACTTTATGTTGGGGGAGTAAAGGCGGCTGGGAATTGTGCAAACCACACAATCCCTTCATATGCCTAGGTTATAGAAACAGATGAATTCTACACTTCATCTGCCCCGATGGCCCTTTAGGGCTAAGTAAACTTTACTTTTTTACATTCTCCTGCGCCTGAGCTCTGTGTTATCCTGTATGTTTCTTCAACATTGTTTGTGAGGCAAAGTATAAGTGACACACTTTGCAAATTCGATCATGTATGCTGGTCTGCAAATATGGACAATAAAGATCATATGGTTGCACTTTAAAAACTCCTGTTGGTCTTGGCATAATGTCATCGAATTTGAAAGTTTGTGCCACAAACTAACAATGAAGGAAATGTATGTGCATCTTCATCTGCTCTTTCTGAAGCTCTGAGTCCATCAGTTGTTTGGTTGATTGGGATTGGATTTGGAGGAGGAAATAATCTCGAAGGTAAAACGTTGAAAAATGAGCTCCATACTTTGTCGCAACATTTTATGTCCTGACATTTCACAATTTGAGTGAAGTATTGGCTGGTGAGAACATGATGGTCAAACCATTCTTATCCACCGACATCAGTCCTGATGCATCCAATTCAGATTTCTCAGGGCTGATATATTCTGCAACTGTTGGAAATTGGTCAACAATCACATGCGACCAGATTTCAGCTAAAGTTTCACCTGCAAACTTGAAGTTTGTTCTTTCCAAATCCTCATTTATTGTTCTGCCCTGCGGATCAAAGTGAATGCCATAATGTTCATTTGGCAATATGACACCAGACAGTTCGCTGCTAAATGGAGCCATTCGATGTTCCACGCGATTATAAGCACTTCTTCCTGGTGCACTGATTGCAAGGAATAAGGCATCAATATTATTTTAACGAAGTGATGGATTGCAACTTCAATTAAGGTAATTTTTTTTATTATAATACAAATTGCAAATGTCTTTATCAGAGATATAATTATGCAGCAGACAACAAAGAAATAATGACGCTTCCGTAAGGCAACTGATAAAACAAGGCTTTGCAACAGTTTATTAGCGGTCCTAACTAGCATTAGGAATTGTGAACAACACATTGAAAAGATATGCATTTCATGCTATTTTGACATAAAACTAATTCAAGTGTTTCACAATTTTTTTTGAAAATTATTTTTAAAACTATTAAGTTTTACTAAAAAAATAAAATTAGAAATAAAATTAAAAATATATAAAAAATGTGACGTCACACTTGGCCTGACCCCCCCCCCCTGTCACAAACTGTCACACTTTCTTACACCCCCTCCCCCCTTGGAGCGTGACGTACTTTATGGACGACCCCTAATGGCATGTGTTCAATTAGAGAACCATCTCATAATGGCATGTGTTCAATTAGAGAACCATCTCATAATGGCATGTGTTCAATTAGAGAACCATCTCATAATGGCATGTGTTCAATTAGAGACCATCTCATAATGGCATGTGTTCAATTAGAGAACCATCTCATAATGGCATGTGTTCAATTAGAGAACCATCTCATAATGGCATGTGTTAAATTATAAATGAATCTCTGGCCAATGATATGACAGTTGATTTAAAATAAAACCGTCGTCTTTAGGACTCGTAGTATTTTACTCAGTTCAGGATGTACAGATAAATGTAAGTATTTAAGTGACAATTTCACTGACCAATGGGCTTTCATCTATGTAATGAAAACTCGTTCAATTGGCGCGGAATTAGGTGTGTTAGCATCTGGCATCATACTTCTTTATATTTTATAGACAACAACATCTGGCATCACATTTGTTTTTCAAAGTTTTCTATTCAAATCGCACTGCCTGTGCTGTGTTTCGGAAAACTGGAAATCAATTATCACCAACTTTTCAAGTCCAACCGAAGTGAAATTTTGAAATAGTGTGTACTTAGTGTGTACTTAGTGTGTACTTAGTGTGTACCCTCCATGACAATACTCTCTTTAAAAACGTTCCAGTTAATTAATTTAAATTGTATGGAATCCGAAGCTAATACTTCTTTGGTGTAGTGGCGTAGCGAGCTTAACTCGTGCCCGGGGCACAATACCTTTTTCGCGCCCCCCCCATTCGAAAACCATCTAATATTATACGTAAAATATACCATTTGGCGCCCCTTTGTGAGTAGCGCCTGGGGCATGATGCCTCCCTTGCCCCCTCCCCTCGCTACGCCACTGATTGTATAACATAAAAACGGAATTCGCGGGAAAGTTGTTTGTCTTCTAAGTCATAAAATTGCTAAATTCAGCGACGTCTGCTTCAAGTTATGTATCATTATGTTAAATTCACTGACAGACTGCACGGTAAATAAATTGAATAAATAATTCATTTGACACTCACGCATTTAAAAAAAAAAATTTCTGTGATCCAACTCTAAAAATCCTAAAAAAATTATTAACTTTCAGTACCGTACTTATAATAAAAACCTTATTTTCGTGTATTTTTTAATAGCGAAGAATCACCATCTGGCAAACTAATACTTGATATCGTATAGAGTAATTCTTACACTCTTGAAAGATGAGACATGGACTTAAAATATATAGACTGACATTATGTAATACAACAATCACAATGCTTGGCTATATCACTTGTTGTATCTATAGACTGACATTATGTAATACAACTATCACAATGTTTGGTTATATCACTTGTTGTATCTATAGACTGACATTATGTAATGCAACTATCACAATGTTTGGTTTTGTTATATCACTTGTTGTAACTATAGACTGACATTATGTAATACAATTATCACAATGTCTGGTTTTGTTATATCACTTGTTGTATCTATAGACTGACATTATGTAATACAACTATCACAATGTTTGGTTATATCACTTGTTGTATCTATAGACTGACATTATGTAATACAACTATCAGAAATGTTTGGTTTTGTTATATCACTTGTTGTATCTATAGACTGACATGTTGTAATACAACTATCACAATGTTTGGTTTTCTTATTTCATGTTGTATATCATGTTGTATATCATTTTGTATATCATGTTGTATATCCTTTTGTATATCAAGTTGTATATCATTTTGTATATCATGTTGTATATCATTTTGTATATCATGTTGTATATCATTGTGTATATCATGTTGTATATCATTTTGTATATCATTTTTTATATCATGTTGTATATTTCTTAATTAGCTTTTCTATGTGGAACACAAGGTGAAATTAATTATAGACGTTTGTTTGAGAATGAATTTCATTGTAACTCAAGTATTAAAAATATTCTTCTTTTCTTTATTTGTGATAGAATTCAATATATAGGTTAACTCATTTGACAGCCAGCGAGAGAAACTATACGTTCAATATAACTGTATGACTCATCTGTTGACATTTGTCAGTACTCAAATTTCACATCTTTTTTTAAAATTGGAAAAGACCACACATATACATAAAGCATATAAGGAATTGACACATATATATTTTACTGTAAATCTTATGTATTTCAGACTTGACAATATTTTTTGTTATTCACAAATGTAAGCATAATTTTAAGGGCTATCATACTGACTAGGGTCAAACAAATGTCACACATACTAGGGTCAAACAAACGGCATACTGACTAAGGTCAATCTAAAGTCTTATTGACTAGGGTTAAACAAACTTCTTACATTCTGGGGAAAATAAAGCGCAATATATTATAAGGATCGTCAAAAATCATTATTCTACAAAAATAGTTCATCGTACATTTCAAATGACCAAACTATTACAATCTTTCCTTCCACTACATCTGTCGGTCATTATATAGTTTTCAATATTTTCATTCGTTAAAGAAGTTTTATGAATGAAATACAAGAGAGTTGAAAGTACATGAACGAATAAAGAATTCTAGTGCTGAGTATAAGTCAAGTATACAAATACTTAGTTTAAGTCAAGTATCAACTATTTATCAAGCCAACTCAAGCCAACTCAAAGTGTAGGGTGCCATCATTATCGCGTTATTAATAATAAACGTGTACACATTTTACAAGAAATTATTTTGGTTGCTGAAAAGAAAATTGATTTATATAAGTATGTTCAGGGGCGGATTTGGGGGGAGGGGCAAGTTACCGCAAGTTTAGGTAAGACATCATTAAATAATCTACATATTTTTTGTTCTAAGACCGATTTTCAACAATGAAAACAGTTTTGGCTCCCCCCCCCCCCGGGTCAAAGTTTTGCCTCCCCCCGTCGAAGTTGTCTAGATCCGCCCCTGAGTATGTTAATACTAAATGATGTTGATTTTTAAATTTAAATGAGAAAGAAAATTCAATGTCATGAAATTTCATGGCATTCACCAGTTATTATTAAATGTTTCGATTATATTATCATAAAAGATAATAAAAATTAATTAATTAAGGTTTTATTATAATTCAATAAAATGTTAAAGTTTCTTATTTAATTCAAATATTTATACAAATTATGATGATTACAAAAATATCGATATTCGGCCTCATTAATTTGTCTTACATGTTGTTACATGTTGTTCGAGGGCATATAAAGTCCAGTTTTATTGATTCACTTAATCATAATTAGAATATTGAATGTTTTATTGCAATAAGTTTGACACTTTAGACAAATATTTATTGAAATCACAATGATTCAAACTAAAGTATGGTAGCAGTATAGAATTACTCTTGTAGTGTGTGACATTAAAAAATTATAAATAAAAATTATTATCAACATATTTTGGACTTTAAATTCTTTGATTAACTGTAAAAGTAAACTAGAATAAAATTTCTCATTAGTAACCGTTTACATATTAGTTTTATTGCTATGATTATGTGTGTGTGTGGTGGGGGGAGGGGATCTTTTCTATTGGAGGAGGGGGGTGACGTTGCTTTTGTTATTTAACATAAACTTTATTATTCAAACACAATTTGAAATTTTTTTTTATAAAATTTGCAAATTACTTTACAATCAAAAGGGTACATAATGACAGAATTAAAAAATTCAATTAGACCAGACAACGACCGACAACTGTAGCCATACTTTTACTTCAATTACACCAGACAACGACCGACAACTGTATCCTTAGTTTGACTTCAATTAGACCAGACAACGACCAACAACTGTAGCCATAGTGTGACTTCAATTAGACCAGACAACGAACAACAAATGTAGCCATAGTGTGACTTTAATTAGACGAGACAACGACCGACAACTGTAGCCATACTGTGACTTCAATTAGACCAGACAACGACCGACAATTGTAGCCATAGTGTGACTTCAATTACACCAGACAACGACCAACAACTGTAGCCATAGTGTGACTTTAATTACACCAGACAACGACCGACAACTGTAGCCATAGTGTGACTTCAATTACACCAGACAACAAACAACAACTGTAGCCATACTTTTACTTCAATTACACCAGACAACGACCAACAACTGTAACCATAGTGTGACTTCAATTAGACCAGACAACGACCGACAACTGTAGCCATAGTGTAACTTCAACTAGACCAGACAACGACCAACAACTGTAGCCATAGTGTGACTTCAATTAGACCAGACAACGACCAACAACTGTAGCCCTAGTGTGACTTTAATTACACCAGACAACGACCGACAACTGTAGCCATAGTGAGACTTCAATTACACCAGACAACAAACAACAACTGTAGCCATACTTTTACTTCAATTACACCAGACAACGACCAACAACTGTAACCATAGTGTGACTTCAATTAGACCAGACAACGACCGACAACTGTAGCCGTAGTGTGACTTCAATTAGACCAGACAACGACCGACAACTGTAGCCATAGTGTGACTTCAATTACACCAGACAACGACCAACAACTGTAGCCATAGTGTGACTTTAATTACACCAGACAACGACCGACAACTGTAGCCATAGTGTGACTTCAATTACACCAGACAACAAACAACAACTGTAGCCATACTTTTACTTCAATTACACCAGACAACGACCAACAACTGTAGCCATAGTGTGACTTCAATTACACCAGACAAAGACCGACAACTGTAGCCATAGTGTGAAATCAACTAGACCAGACAACGACCGACAACTGTATCCTTAGTTTGACTTCAATTAGACCAGACAACGAACAACAAATGTAGCCATAGTGTGACTTCAATTAGACCAGACAACGACCGACAATTGTAGCCATAGTGTGACTTCAATTACACCAGACAACGACCGACAATTGTAGCCATAGTGTGACTTCAATTACACCAGACAACGACCGACAAACTGTAGCCATAGTGTGACTTCAATTACACCAGACAACAAACAACAACTGTAGCCATACTTTTACTTCAATTACACCAGACAACGACCGACAACTGTGGCCATCTTGTCACTTCAACTAGACCAGACAACGACCGACAACTGTAGCCATAGTGTGACTTCAATTACACCAGACAACGACCAACAACTGTAGCCGTAGTGTGACTTCAATTAGACCAGACAACAACCGACAACTGTAGCCATAGTGTGACTTCAACTAGACCAGACAACGACCGACAACTGTAGCCATAGTGTAACTTCAACTAGACCAGACAACGACCAACAACTGTAGCCATAGTGTGACTTTAATTACACCAGGCAACGACCGAAAACTGTATCCTTAGTTTGACTTCAATTAGACCAGGCAACGACCGACATTTGTATCCTTAGTTTGACTTCAATTAGACCAGACAACGACCAACAACTGTAGCCGTAGTGTGACTTCAATTAGACCAGACAACGACCGACAACTGTAGCCATAGTGTAACTTCAACTAGACCAGACAACGACCAACAACTGTAGCCATAGTGTGACTTCAATTACACCAGGCAACGACCGAAAACTGTATCCTTAGTTTGACTTCAATTAGACCAGGCAACGACCGACATTTGTATCCTTAGTTTGACTTCAATTAGACCAGACAACGACCAACAACTGTAGCCGTAGTGTGACTTCAATTAGACCAGACAACGACCGACAACTGTAGCCATAGTGTGACTTCAATTAGACCAGACAACGACCGACAATTGTAGCCATAGTGTGACTTCAATTACACCAGGCAACGACCGAAAACTGTATCCTTAGTTTGACTTCAATTAGACCAGGCAACGACCGACATTTGTATCCTTAGTTTGACTTCAATTAGACCAGACAACGACCAACAACTGTAGCCATAGTGTGACTTTAATTACACCAGACAACGACCGACAACTGTAGCCATAGTGTGACTTCAATTACACCAGACAACAAACAACAACTGTAGCCATACTTTTACTTCAATTACACCAGACAACGACCAACAACTGTAACCATAGTGTGACTTCAATTAGACCAGACAACGACCGACAACTGTAGATGTAGTGTGACTTCAATTAGACCAGACAACGACCGACAACTGTAGCCATAGTGTTACTTCAACTAGACCAGACAACGACCGACAACTGTAGCCATAGTGTAACTTCAACTAGACCAGACAACGACCAACAACTGTAGCCATAGTGTGACTTCAATTACACCAGACAACGACCAACAACTGTAGCCATAGTGTGACTTTAATTACACCAGACAACGACCGACAACTGTAGCCATAGTGTGACTTCAATTACACCAGACAACAAACAACAACTGTAGCCATAGTGTGACTTCAATTACACCAGACAACGACCAAAGACTGTAACCATAGTGTGACTTCAAATAGACCAGACAACGACAGACAACTGTAGCCATAGTGTCACTTCAACTAGACCAGACAACGACCGACAACTGTAGCCATAGTGTGACTTCAATTAGACCAGACAACGACCAACAACTGTAGCCTAGTGTGACTTCAATTAGACCAGACAACGACCGACAACTGTAGCCATAGTGTTACTTCAACTAGACCAGACAACGACCGACAACTGTAGCCATAGTGTAACTTCAACTAGACCAGACAACGACCAACAACTGTAGCCATAGTGTGACTTCAATTACACCAGGCAACGACCGAAAACTGTGTCCTTAGTTTGACTTCAATTAGACCAGCCAACGACCGACATTTGTATCCTTAGTTTGACTTCAATTAGACCAGACAACGACCAACAACTGTAGCCGTAGTGTGACTTCAATTAGACCAGACAACGACCGACAACTGTAGCCATAGTGTGACTTCAACTAGACCAGACAACGACCGACAACTGTACCCATAGTGTGACTTTAACTAGACCAGACAACGACCGACAACTGTATCCTTAGTTTGACTTCAATTAGACCAGACAACGACCGACAACTGTAGCCATAGTGTGACTTCAATTAGACCAGACAACGACCGACAACTGTAGCCATAGTGTGATTTCAATTAGACCAGACAACGACCAACAACTGTAGCTATAGTGTGACTTCATTTGGACCAGACAACGACCGACAACTGTAGCCATAGTTTGACTTCAATTAGACCAGGCAACGACCGAAAACTGTATCCTTAGTTTGACTTCAATTAGACCAGACAACGACCGACAACTGTAGCCATAGTGTGACTTCAATTAGACCAGACAACGAACAACAAATGTAGCCATAGTGTGACTTTAATTAGACCAGACAACGACTGACAACTGTAGCCATAGTGTGACTTCAATTAGACCAGACAACGACCGACAATTGTAGCCATAGTGTGACTTCAATTACACCAGACAACGACCAACAACTGTAGCCATAGTGTGACTTTATTTACACCAGACAACGACCGACAACTGTAGCCATAGTGTGACTTCAATTACACCAGACAACAAACAACAACTGTAGCCATACTTTTACTTCAATTACACCAGACAACGACCGACAACTGTAACCATAGTGTGACTTTAATTAGACCAGACAACGACCCACAACTGTAGCCATAGTGTCACTTCAACTAGACCAGACAACGACCGACAACTGTAGCCATAGTGTGACTTCAATTAGACCAGACAATGACCAACAACTGTAGCCGTAGTGTGACTTCAATTAGACCAGACAACGACCGACAACTGTAGCCATAGTGTAACTTCAACTAGACCAGACAACGACCAACAACTGTAGCCATAGTGTGACTTCAATTAGACCAGACAACGACCAACAACTGTAGCTATAGTGTGACTTTATTTGGACCAGACAACGACCGACAACTGTAGTCATAGTTTGACTTCAATTAGACCAGGCAACGACCGAAAACTGTATCCTTAGTTTGACTTCAATTAGACCAGGCAACGACCGACATTTGTATCCTTAGTTTGACTTCAATTAGACCAGACAACGACCAACAACTGTAGCCGTAGTGTGACTTCAATTAGACCAGACAACGACCGACAACTGTAGCCATAGTGTGACTTCAACTAGACCAGACAACGACCGACAACTGTACCCATAGTGTGACTTCAACTAGACCAGACAACGACCGACAACTGTGGCCATAGTGTGACTTCAATTAGACCAGACAACGACCGACAACTGTAGCCATAGTGTGACTTCAATTAGACCAGACAACGACCGACAAATATAGCCATAGTGTGACTTCAATTAGACCAGAAAACGACCGACAACTGTATCTTAAGTTGGACTTCAACTAGACCAGACAACGACCGACAACTGTATCCTTAGTTTGACTTCAATTACACCAGACAACGACCGACAACTGTAGCCATAGTGTGACTTCAATTAGACCAGACAACGACCGACAACTGTATCCTTAGTTTGTCTTCAATTATTAAGGTGACCCCTTTAGGGAGCTTTATACTCCTTTTGTAAGCTAAAAGCGTGGGTGCCTTTCAGTCATTGTCTGCCATCTATATTCATTGTTAAATAAAAACCAAAATATACTGGAAGTTATACCTCATTGACATTCATTGATCAATTGTTCATTCAATTAAATAAAACTAACAATCAATATGCACTTAGACATTTTTAGATATTATTACACAAAATAAACTATACAGAATGCACAACTATCACTAGAATCACTATTTCCGACTACCGCCATATCTTTTTTAATTCTGTTAATTTATTGTAATACTGGATCATTGTTTATCGAACATTTCCAAATACCTGACCAAGTCGCTGAAAACAATGTCATTAGTTTCACTAAGGATGTACCGATATTTTTAATAACACTCTGTCATTCAGTTTTTAATCTGGAATTTGTTTAAATTGATGAAGTTTTTTCAGGATTCATTTTATTATCATTACTTCTTTTTTTTTTAATACCGCAATGCAATATCATATCATTATATATTATAATATATATGTGATGCACTAGTAGAGCTTAGAATTAGATTTAACTAAAGATATAATTCTTAAAAAAATTAATAACAGTACTTACACATCAATATACATTGAATTATTTACACTACTTACACATCAATAATTTAATAAAAGGTTACATTTACACACACATTATATACTTGCACATGTAAAATTTATATTGAAATTAATTTGGTTTCAGGTTAAGTTACCATTTAGAAGACATAAACATTCGGTTTTTTTCAAATAAAACAAACAAAAAAAAAAACAACGAAGTTTTGAGTTTAAAAAAATCATAAGATTTAACAAAAAAAAAAGTAAAAGGAAAAACAGAAGACTCTAGTAAAGCTTCCATACAGAATACAGTAAGTGGGGGGGGGGGATATAGGAAATTACTGGAAGAGGAACACTGAGTTAGAGGAACACTGAGTTAAGTCCTGAGGGTGGGGAGGATGAGGGCGGGGGGAGACAGTGAGCAATATTTTAAATTGACAACATCGGAGAACAGACAGGGATAGCGTCATAAGTTATTGTGATTCATATTGGACCAAGAAACATCGAATATTGGATGCGTCGCACTACAGATTGTATGCCACTACTACTACTGTGTCTGTCTCATAGAACAACATTGAAAAGATCTGAGAAAGTGTGAAGTCTATCAGCAAGCACACTGGTTAGCCGTGGAGAGTGTTCCATACTGCTAGAGTGGTTTTAGTGTGGCAATGTGTTGGGCAACGGTGTTCAGAATGGTTTAAATGGTATTGGAAGCCTTCATGAAAGATTTCTTTCGCTTTTCTCTTAAAAGTAACGGGACAAACTTCCGATGTGTAGCTTAAAATAGGAAAATAATAAACACCGTCTGTATTTGTATAACACCGTCTGTCTGCCTATGATACCGTATATCTGTCGTTGTGTCCGTCTGTGTTTAAACACCGTCTGTCTGCCTATGATACTGTATATCTGTCGTTGTGTCCGTCTGTATTTGTTTAAACACCGTCTGTCTGCCTATAATAATAAAGATTCAAGACAGAGATTATATTCAGACCGACAGATAATAAGAAAATTGATCATTCCTTGGAGACGGTACCATGCATATAGTGCATAGATTCTGGTACCATGCATATATTGTATAGATTCTGGTACCATGCATATAGTGTATAGATTCTGTTACCATGCATATAGTGTATAAATCTTTATGAGAAATATTTTGACAATTTTCTTGATTATAAAGGTAATTTCACTTCCTTTTTAAACCGCTGAATAATTATTTATCCTATGAATATTAGTTGAGATGTATTTGATGCTATTCAACGCTTTATAATAGTGTAAATGATCCCCCCCCCCCCCGTTTAACATTGTTTCGTTAAGACTTGTCATTTATTAAACATTTCCCTCACATTCAGTTCGGTATGCATTTCCACATTTAAGGCAAAATCTCGACTTCAGCAAAAAAAAAAAAAGACATTTTGTGAGGAATTTTGATCTGCTGTGCAAACATCAAATTGTCGCCTGGGAGCCGAGAGTATAGAAAGTAGAAGATCAATAAACTATCAAGATGTTAATGTGTGAAGATAGACTGTATTCTGAACAATAAAAGAACCGCAACTAAACGTTGTGTTTTGATACACTTTTACTGATCCGAGGTTTATCTCGCTTGAAACAAAAAAAAATGAAATGACGTCACTAAGAAAGTCTTCAATTCCAGCAGGCAAAATGCACTCTTATGGCAGACTCTGTTGATCCACGCGAAGTTGCCATCACACACACTTCAGATTTACAAATTGGCAACAATGTAACACATGTTTACACTATCACGCCATGTCAGTTGTTCGATGTATATTTGGTTTCCAACGTTTTATTAACGTCTGCATACATATAACATAACAATGATCACACATCTAGCCTCCTATTTCTTGTTATAACAATGCGTGATCAACATGAAGATCTATCACCCACCACTTCAGACTTTTAAGAAAATTATAGTTATATTAATTAAGTGTTATAAATTGATGTCCAGCTTGTCTACCTATATTGATGGTTGTAACAAAAAACATGACTTACCACCCTACCTATATTGATGGTTGTAACAAAAACATGACTTCCACCCTACCTATATTGATGGTTGTAACAAAAACATGACTTCCACCCTACCTATATTGATGGTTGTAACAAAAACATGACTTACCACACTACCTATATTGATGGTTGTAACAAAAACATGACTTACCACCCTACCTATATTGATGGTTGTAACAAAAACATGACTTCCACCCTACCTATATTGATGGTTGTAACAAAAACATGACTTCCACCCTACCTATATTGATGGTTGTAACAAAAACATGACTTCCACCCTACCTATATTGATGGTTGTAACAAAAACATGACTTACCACACTACCTATATTGATGGTTGTAACAAAAACATGACTTACCACCCTACCTATATTGATGGTTGTAACAAAAACATGACTTCCACCCTACCTATATTGATGGTTGTAACAAAAACATGACTTCCACCCTACCTATATTGATGGTTGTAACAAAAACATGAATTACCACCCTATCTATATTGATGGTTGTAACAAAAACATGACTTCCACCCTACCTATATTGATGGTTGTAACAAAAACATGACTTCCACCCTACCTATATTGATGGTTGTAACAAAAACATGACTTCCACCCTACCTATATTGATGGTTGTAACAAAAACATGACTTACCACACTACCTATATTGATGGTTGTAACAAAAACATGACTTATCACCCTAACTATATTGATGGTTGTAACAAAAACATGACTTCTACCCTATCCTAACATCATGAACTGTCTCTTAGATCAACCTACCGCAGTATCGATGTACATTAATTTAGGTATGCCTATATTCATTTAGGTATGCCTATATCCATTTAGGTATGCCTATATTTATTTAGGCAGGCATATATTCATTTAGGTAGGGCTATATTCATTTAGGTAGGCCTATATTCATTTAGGAAGGCCAACATTAATTTAGGCATGCCTATATTCATTTAGGTAGGCATATATTCACTTAGGTTGGCCTAT
Organism: Bulinus truncatus; assembly: GCA_021962125.1. Classification (NCBI taxonomy): domain Eukaryota; kingdom Metazoa; phylum Mollusca; class Gastropoda; family Planorbidae; genus Bulinus; species Bulinus truncatus. Next base: position 405,559 of record JAGDYQ010000397.1, on the reverse strand, counting down.
ATTCATTTAGGTAAGCCTACATTAATTTAGGTATGCCTATATCCAATTAGGTAGGTTTACATTCATTTCAAAACTCAATCTTTCTTGTTAGTTCTGTCATTAATATGAGAGTTGGAATGCTTTATATCGATACAGTTCAATGTTTCCATTTATACTTCATATAAATATTTTCCCCCTACAGATAGCCTTTGTATTTCGATAATAGAAAACTAATACCCTTGTGCATCTAGCGATTGGCTAGTGGGGACTTTTATTCCGACCTAACGCCCCTATGCTCGTTTCCAAATGAAGCCCATCACTAGTCTTGTAATGTTATGACGTTTACCTTTAATTTATATTAGTTCATGTGAGCATCTGATCTTGGTGCAGTCCGCCGGTTTAATTTACGAGCCATATGTGTACCGCGAACCAAAAGTTAGCTAACCATGTGCTCATATTTTCTTGTGACATTGGGGGCATTTGCTCCACCCCCCCGAAATAAAAAAATTAAAAGATTATTTAGTTTTTGTACGAATGCTTGTAATGTAAGTAAGTTGTATCTGATGATGTTTAATACAAGTGAAAGTTTGGTCCAGTTGCGCCACTGCATAGACTAATTAGGTTATATTCACTTAGGTAAAGATATAGATGCTAATTTAGGCCACCTCACTAATGTGTAGTAATGACCTACATTTAATATGTCACAGTTCAACCAAACCAACCAAAAACCAACCAAACCAACCAAAACCAACCAAACCAACCATCCAACCAAACCAAACCAAACCAACCACCATTAGGTAAAGATATGTGTGCTAATTTACACGCCACCTACCTAATATGCCACCTACCTAATGTGCAGAAATTACCTACATTTCGTGCGTCACAAATTACTTTTTACCCGTCAACGCTAATAACTGAGAATTATTTGTTAAAACAGTAATTAACTCTCTCAGTGTTAAAATCAAAACGAAGCCATTAAAAAATAACCTTTTATAAAAATGAACTGAAAAGTACAAAACAAGCAATTTAAGTCTTTTCCGTTTCGGACAAAGGACATTTTAGAGCATTTTCGTGTAAGCAGTGGCTACGGTTACGCCGGACGAAATCCGTATTTTTTTCCGGGTTACAGCCATAGATTTTTGCTCCACGTGTATGGGTTTTGATAATAGAGAGGGAAGTAATCATGTTGAATAACTGTTACAAAAATAAATAATGATTACGCCCCTTTGATTAGCTTTTATTATTTATATTTAAAATATAAGCAAAAACGGTACCTAAAAAACTCTTATATTCGGCCCTGAGAGGTCAGATCGCAAAATGGACTTTTGATGTACACTTGGCAGGCCAAGACCTAAAAAATGATATATACATCATGGGTCTAGGACTTATGGTTGTTGAGATCTAGGGTGATTACGGACAGACAGACAGACAAAACGGGGACAATAGAGCATTTTTTTTTCGAAAATGCTCTAATAAATACTTCATTATGCTATGTTGAAGCACAGAGACAAGTTGGTGTGCACCCGCGCGCACGTTCAATTCGGTTTTTTTACTTTCTTAATTTCTTACGCTGTTCTTATATATATATATATATATATATATATATATATATATATATATATGATGTTTTACAGCAAACACTGTGATGTTTTATAGCGAACAATATGATGTTTTATAGCAAACAATATGATGTTTCACAGCAAACACTGTGATGTTTTACAGCAAACAATTTGATGTTTTATAGCAAACAATATGATGTTTTATAGCAAACAATTTGATGTTTTACAGCAAACACTGTGATGTTTTATAGCGAACAATATGATTTTTATAGCAAACAATATGATGTTTCACAGCAAACACTGTGATGTTTTACAGCAAACAATTTGATGTTTTATAGCAAACAATATGATGTTTTATAGCAAACAATTTGATGTTTTACAGCAAACACTGTGATGTTTAATAGCAAACAATATGATGTTTTATAGCAAACAATTTGATGTTTTACAGCAAACAAACTACGAAGGGGCTTCATTTTTGATGGTCATAGTGTCACAGTTTAGAATTTTAGATGAATCATATACTTCAATGGACATATTCTTAATTTGGTTTATCAACTGAAGAACTCCACAAAGCATTATTTAAATTAACTAAAGAATTCCCCTAGCACAGAGGTTTTCAACCTGTGGTCCGCGGACCCCCGGGGGTCCGCCGGAGGCTTGAAAGGGGTCCGTGGGCAAGTCAATGAAATTAGCGATTTTCTTGTATAAATTATTGCTTGGTTTGGTTGATTGGTTAGCTTTTAGCTAAACAAAAAAAAAATACAAGCTATGCCAATGTTTCAGGTACAGACAACAATGTGCAGAATTGAAAACTCCGCTAGTATTTGCTTATGCTACGTCTGAAATATGAACTAGACTGCATACTACATGTCCTTGTGTGGTGAGTTTTTGAGTCATGTCATCTTGGCAATTTTTCTTTCTTACTGAGCTATGGCGTCACTGTTAAAACATCCGCAAGTGCGACATCGTGTGTATTGTTGATAAATAGGTCTGGTTGATCATGCTGTAATGTTTTTATAACAAACTTTGGAAGGGCGGAATGCGCCATAGATACTATGAGATTACAATGTCGGTCATGTTAAGAGAGAGTTTGTATTTTTAGGTGACACATATCTGGGAAAAAGATGACCTGGTTAGGCTGGAATTAAAAGCAAGGCTGTTGTGAAAAGCTAATTATCTACTGTCTGGTATCGTGTGTATGGCGCCGAACTTTGATTAATGTTACAAAGAATCAGTGCCCCAAAGTTTCTAGGTTGAGCATTGTATTTACAAGAATATAGGTGTAAATCGCTACCAGAGAAGTGAAGACAGACACTTATCACAATAACGCACAAAGTATAACTAATAATACGAATAGTTATGACACCTAGTAGCATGGATAAATTTGTGAAGAGGAAAACTGACCAGAACCTGGAAGATTCTGATGATCAAGCAGCAAAAGACAAACGAAAAAGAAAACGGCGCAAGTTTAATCCAGAATATATATCATTGGGCTTCACCGCAGGGGGGACCGATGCTGACCAACCTCTTTGTGTCGTGTGCTTGCAAACATTATCGAACGATCCGATGAAGTCTGCCAAATTGAGGCGCCATTTGACCACAATGCATTCGGAACTTGCCAGTAAACCGAATGAATACTTTGAGATGCGGAAAGAGCTCTATTTGAAACAGAAAGACAAACTGGTGGCCTGCACTACTGTGAACGAGAATGCTCTTTATGAATAGCGTGTTCCAAAAAAAACCTCACACAATTGCAGAAGAGCTAATTCTACCAGCAGCAGTCGACATGTGCGAAGTCCAACAGGACACTGCGCTTGCAGTTCAGCAGACTGTCACTGTTGTCGTTCTGGCTAGCATGTTTCCAGAAGTACTGCTGCTGTCAGACAAAGCCATCAATGTCCTGCTACCATTTTCTATGACGTACTTGTGCGAAACTTCATTCTCTGCTGTTATTGCGATGAAGACCAAGTACAGGTCCAGACTGGACATTGAACATGAAATACACATATGTTTATCACACATACCACCATGTTTGGACAAACTATGTAGTGCCAAAAAGGCACAGCCTTCCCACTGAACGGACATACTCGGTATTTCATTATTTGGATAGGTAGATATTCCCGTATGTAAAATGACTTTTACATGATGTGCGCGTAACTTAGGATAGGCCTACCGTTTATCAGAATTTAAGTAGATTGCATCCGTAAACTTTATAAGACATATTAAGGCCCAACCTGAGGTACGAAAAGTTAAGGCCAGGGCACCTTGGTCTCTGGGGGTCCGCCACCCGAGCGTGGTATGTCTGTGGGGTCCGCGGGTTAAAAAAGGTTGAAAACCTCTGCCCTAGCACATTAATTGTGTCTAGTTAACAAAGAAAAGATATCAGATTTAAACATTTTTATTTTGATCAGGCGATGAATTATTATCAGGCTTTTTTTAAATTATAACAATTAATAAGACACTAAGTAGGTGTCAATTGTGTTGGGCAACAGATTGGATTAACTGCATCGATTCCCATTAGCGCTCTCTCTCATTCTTTTTCTCCATCTCTCTCTCTCTCTCTCTCTCTCTCTCTCTCCTTCTCTGTTTTTTCGGAAAGTGAACAAATAAACAGTATTTTGTTATTATGTCATTGATTTGATCTGAACAAATGTTCAACCATTTTAAATATTTCATTTCAGCTTGTAGAAGTCATCGCATCTCAATGTGTGACATTAAAATATGGAATTAGACATCCGCCAATGTTTCATTGACATCTGCACTCACTTATTCAACAATGTTTCATTGAACTCAGCACTCACTTATTCAACAATTGTCATTGACATCAGCCCTGACTTATTCAACAATGTATCATTGACATCAGCCCTCACTTATTCAACAATGTGTCATTGACATCAGCCCTCACTTATTCAACAATGTGTCATTGACATCAGCCCTCACTTATTCAACAATGTGTCAATGACATTTGGACTCAATTTTTCACCAAGGTGTCATTAACTATTTGACAAAACCATCCACCAATGAGTCATTGACTATTGGATTCAATTCATGAGTCATGAATCATTGAACTTTGAACTCAATTGTCCATTATTTCCAGTAGTGGACAAAATTATACATTAATAGGATATTGATTAGCGAAAAAAATCATTCGCCAATGTGTAGTTCACTAGTGGAATATACCATTCAACATCGGAGCAATTCACAGTGAATTATACACCAATTCGTGTCTCTTATATTTGAAACAGGAATACCATAATGTTATTTAACTATTGAAATAACCTATCCACCAATGTGTCAATAATTCGTGACATGAATGTGTCACTGACAAGTTGAATAAATTACACAACAGTGTCTCAATGACTCGCATTCTTCTGGAAGGTTATGGAAGCCACAACGCCTGGCGTTGATAGGATTTCTGGGCTTCTGACGTGGTCAACGGTTAGTGTGGACGCTGACCTAAGCTTCTGGACCATAGGCGACTTTAACGGTTCTAACATTTCACTCGGAGTTTACGGCGAGGAGGAGGGGACAGATGGAGGTAAACCGGGAGTCTGGGATGACCTCTGGAGGGGCATACCCCTGGGCATCGTGCTGGCCTTTCTCTGCCTGTTGACCACAGTTGGGAATATCTTGGTCCTCCACGCTGTGCGCACTGAGAAAAGACTTCAGAGTGTAAGTGTTTTTACTGTGTTTGTGTGTCTAGATTGTAAGTGTTAATACTGTGTTTGTGTGTCTAGATTGTAAGTGTTAATACTGTGTTTGTGTGTCTAGATTGTAAGTGTTTTTACTGTGTTTGTGTGTCTAGATTGTAAGTGTTTTTACTATGTTTGTGTGTCTAGATTGTAAGTGTTTTTACTGTGTTTGTGTGTCTAGATTGTAAGTGTTAATACTGTGTTTGTGTGTCTAGATTGTAAGTGTTAATACTGTGTTTGTGTGTCTAGATTGTAAGTGTTAATACTGTGTTTGTGTGTCTAGATTGTAAGTGTTTTTACTGTGTTTGTGTGTCTAGATTGTAAGTGTTTTTACTGTGTTTGTGTGTCTAGATTGTAAGTGTTAATACTGTGTTTGTGTGTCTAGATTGTAAGTGTTTTTACTGTGTTTGTGTGTCTAGATTGTAAGTGTTTTTACTGTGTTTGTGTGTCTAGATTGTAAGTGTTAATACTGTGTTTGTGTGTCTAGATTGTAAGTCTTTTTACTGTGTTTGTGTGTCTAGATTGTAAGTGTTAATACTGTGTTTGTGTGTCTAGATTGTAAGTGTTAATACTGTGTTTGTGTGTCTAGATTGTAAGTGTTTTTACTGTGTTTGTGTGTCTAGATTGTAAGTGTTTTTACTGTGTTTGTGTGTCTAGATTGTAAGTGTTAATACTGTGTTTGTGTGTCTAGATTGTAAGTGTTTTTACTGTGTTTGTGTGTCTAGATTGTGTTATTACTGTGTTTGTGTGTCTAGATTGTAAGTGTTAATACTGTGTTTGCGTGTCTAGGCTTCATAGTGGAATTGTTAATACTGTGTTTGCGTGTCTAGACTTCAGAGTAGGGTGTCCCCAAAAAATGAAGTTTTGAAATGTTGATGTCTCATCCCACAGAATATGTCTGTATGGTAAAAGTAGTTAACCTGCAAAATTTTAGCTCATTTGGACAATGTTTAGAGGTCCCCAAAGAGGTTTAAAGTTCCAGATTTGGTGTAAAATCATTCGCGGTCAAATCTAATACAGCATTAATTTTGCATTATATGCGAAACTGATATATTAAGTAACAAATTGATGCTTAGTATTGTTTATAATATTAAATGAAACAAAATATATAAATCTTCAATGGTTTATATTTTTAAATTTGAAATTTAAGTAAAAAATTATGAAAAACAAAGTTTATTCATTTTGTCAAGTTAATTCTTGAATCAATGTCAATCTGCTTGAAAAATAATAATAATAAGCAATGCAAATAAGCATTCCTGCTATTTATTTTGTACTTTGTACTGTAGGGTAGACGAAAATTAAAAAAAGTTCTTCAAATTTAAATTTTAGCCAGCTGTTCACGATTACACTCTGCAAAATTTTTCCGATGTTTTTCAACCACTTGGAGCAAAAATTGTCTTTGTTCTTCATTCTTGTGATACTGTCATTGAAATTTTGTATCAATGCTACACTTCGCTCTGCAGAGTCATTGATACAAGCCAGATTCTTTACAAAATCTGCTGCAACTTTAAAAGATGGTGTATCTGACCAGGCTTCAACAGGAACATCTAGAAAACTGGCATCAATGTTGGATGTTTCAAAAAATGTGGTAGAAGCACGCAAATCAACAACACTTTTTGATAGTGTTTTTATGAAATGCGGTCCACGTTCTGATTGCATTGTCCGAACAAGGCCAGTTTTTTCTTTGTCCGACAAAAGGGTTTAAAATAACGCAAGCGTCGACTGTTCCGGACTCAAGTACCACGAGGGACGCACCATCATTTTCAATCCAGTCGATCGAAGAACAGCATCATCATATTCCTATAAACGCTTTATCAACAAGATATCATTCACAGGTACATCTGCGGTGAGCCTGCATGAAAACCATGATTGAAGATAAACACATATGGTAAACCGATTAAAGCGCTGATTACCTTGTAATTCTCGAGCTGTTAACTGAAAGATTGTTTCATTGCCTGCAAACAATAGATCGATTTTCAATGCATAGATTGCTTTCGCCATTCACCTTGCCCTATGTAGGACACCAGGTCTGCGAATGCTGACATCAACCTCCAATCCAACCATTTGTGCAGCAAGCAGAAGAAATTCCAAATAATCATCACATGAATGACTGACCTCAAGTTGACATTTAATAAATTCTTTAATCGAATCAGACACGATTATCAAAGGGGCGGATCTGGCTTCGGGTGTGTGTTTTAATTCTGGCCATTTTTCTCGAAACCTCTTAAAAAACAAAATCTCTGGTACAGTGGATGGTCCAAGACAAACATTGAATGCATCGGAAAGGAGTACTTCCAACATGTGATGACGGCATGCCATCCATAATAGATTACGTCCCAGGGCTACTTCTAACAGAGTGCAAGCTCCATTGAGTCTTCCAGTATTGGAAGCCGTAGTGTCGAAGCACATGCCGATGACCATAGATTCGCACTTCCATGATTTGATATGTTCATATACTGCATAAGCAGCTACCCATCCTGACCTGGATGCTAACTTGGGAAGCTTTGTAGTGCCATCGACAAGTGACGAGAGCAGGACAGGTAATTGATCGCCGTTGTTGGTAACATGTCCGGTAACATCGGACAATAGCTTACCATCCCAATGTACAATTGATTTTGAGGGAATATAGTCTTCTTTTATACATGCTGCAGCTTGTTAACGACAAAGCTTGCGATGACGATGCATTGTGCTCTTGGAAAATACTGTGTCAGATGTCGGAACACCAGCTTCGTTGAATGCGGATGCAAGTATCATTGTTGATTTTCTAATGCTGGTGTTCGTTCTGTCCAGCACTGCACCAACTTTTGGTGATATAATGCCTGACAATTTAGCATGCATGGTTTGAAAAAATTAAATCTTCAAAAAATATGCACATTGCTTAAATTTTGCACATTAGGTATTTTATATGTTTTCTAGCATTTATTACATTTTCTAATTAAGAATCACACAATTTCAACTCTAGTTAATGGTAGCAATGAGATAAATATAAGTATATTTAAACTTCATTTTATTCAACTATGGCATGCAAAAACTGCAAATTATTTGAGCCATGATTCGTCTGGATTTTTATGTTGGCCTAATACTGGAATTTTAAAAGCTCTTGGGGGACCTCTAAATGTTGTTCAAATGAGCTACAACTTCACCAATTCACTCATTGTACCCAAGAGACACATTTCAGGGGGTGAGACACCAAAGATTAAAAAAAAAATTTTTTCGAGCATTTTTGGGACACCCTACTTCAGAGTGTAGGTTTTATTACTGTTTTTGTGTGTTTAGACTTCAGAGTGTAGGTGTTATTACTGTGTTTGCGTGTCTTGAGTTCAGAGTGTAAGCGTTATTACTGTTTTTGTGTGTTTAGACTTCAGAGTGTAAGTGTTATTACTGTGTTTGCGTGTCTAGATTTCATAGTGTAGGTGTTATTACTGTGTTTGTGTGTTTAGATTTCAGAGTGTAGGTGTTATTACTGTGTTTGTGTGTTTAGATTTCAGAGTGTAGGTGTTATTACTGTGTTTGTGTGTTTAGATTTCAGAGTGTAGGTGTTATTACTGTGTTTGTGTGTTTAGCTTTCAGAGTGTAGGTGTTATTACTGTGTTTGCGTGTCTAGAATTTATTTATATTTAAACATGTCTAATCGAATCTCTTTTTATTGCCTTCAAACCAAAACAATTTAAATACAATCAACAATAAAGAATGAGCCAAATTATCAACGACAATATCTAAAAAGGATAATAAACCCAAGTATTATAAACAAAATAAAACCATGTTTTATAAACAAAATAAAACCATGTTTTATAAACAAAATAAAATGTATTACACACATAATAAAACCATGTATTACAAACATAATAAACCCATGTAATACTTTCAAAAATGGCGACAACAAATAATAAAACCACCGTATTCTCAATAAAATTGACATATTAATGTAAATTGTATGTAACCTGGTTTATTAAAAAGAAGGAATTGAATGTTATCGACTGGAGCTTTAAAGCGAAATCACCAGCATGAGAAAAATCTCATTTTTTTTGGAACTCTTTCTCGTTGTCACTATCAAAGGTGATTTCTTTCTGAGATCTGCCACCTAATGACACTTAGTTTCTTTCTTTCTATTTTGAATCCATCCGTTTATTTATTTAAATCAATATGAAAACATTTCGTGATGTCTGTGATGTATGTCTTGATATTTCACGTTCTCATCTGTCGATGGGTGTAGATGTATTCGACTATACAAATAATATTCATCTACACTTGATATATATATACTGATGCCTCAAAATTTAAAATAGTTCATATGTCGATTTTCCCCTCAAACTCGTATTTTTAACAATTTTTTTCGTTCACAAAATACTTAAATGTCGATTGTTTGAAAGGTGAAATACATTAACTCGTTATTATATTTTTTTCAATAATATCAAATATCCAGCAAGAAATTAAAAAAAATAAGCCTTGAAAAATGTAGTGTAAAAAAGAAGCGCTGTCACTGCAAGGTGATTCAATGTAGGTTTATTGTGATATTCTGTCACTGTAAGGTGAACTAATGTAGGTTTATTGTTACATTCTGTAACTGCAAGCTGAACTAATGTAGGTTTATTGTGACATTCTGTCACTGCAAGCTGAACTAATGTAGGTTTATTGTGACATTCTGTCACTGCAAGCTGAACTAATGTAGGTTTATTGTGACATTCTATCACTGCAAGCTGAACGAATGTAGGTTTAATGTGATATTCTGTCACTGCAAGGTGAACTAATGTAGGCTTGTGTCAAATAAAGGTGACATGAACGTAAGGGCAATCTGCTCACAATAAATTCCATTTTTTTTTGTTTTAAGATATTCAAGTTTTTGAAGTCTTTGAATTACTGAGAATATATCAGTAATATTTTAAAGGGAAGTGGAGATTCAAAATTACTTTTTGATTAATATATACATTTAAACGTTTTAATTTGATTTGTATTAAATATTCTATTCTGAATATGATTCCCCAAATTTCATATATATGCATATTATTTTTTCCTAAGACGTATATTATAGTATATATTACTTCTTCAGTAACTACAGTAAATGCCTTCTGAGTTCTTTGAATATATACAATACAATTGATATATCTATGTTCTTTGAATATATACAATACAATTGATATATCTTTGGTCTTTGAATATAAACAATACAATTGATATATCTATGGTCTTTGAATATATACAATACAATTGATATATCTATGGTCTTTGAATATATACAATACAATTGATATATTTTCCAATTTATTTTTATTTTGTATTAATTTCTTTGAGTCTAAATTTTATCAGTAAAACATATTTTTTTTAATTAAAAGAAAAATATAAAAAAAATTCAGCCATTTTCTTTACTGACTTTATGATGATTTTCTCCAGATATTTTTTTCCACATATATATATATATATATATATATATATATATATATATAATGTTGTTACAGATATTAATCCCGTATCATTTATTAAAGTAGGTATACTCTTTTAATCTAAAAAAAAATAATTTGCTAGTTGAAGCCCATGAAAAACAAAAACTCCATTGCAATCCCACTGAATGGTTTGAGTGGAACAGAAAGTGTCGTGTCCGTACCTTGGGTGTCTAAGTGTTTAGAACCCCAACCTCCCCCCCCCCCACCACCACATTCCATTTCATGCTCTTCAGCCACTGTATATGGAAAACTTAATATATTATTAATTGAAATGATAATTATTGAGTATTGACTATCAAAAAATGGTCAGTTGTGACGAAGAGAATTGTAAAGCTGCTATTAGTGTTATTATCTGCGATAAATCTGAACAAAAACGTTTTATTTTGGTTTTTTGTTTTTTGAATAATCGGCAAGACGATATGTTTTAAAATATTTGTGTAAGAAATTATTCGGATACAACTCATTCCTATACATTAGGGGCAACATCAATGTATATCACCCCATCAATGTGTATCGCCCTATCAATGTATATCACCCCATCAATGTGTATCGCCCCATCAATGTATATCACCCCATCAATGTGTATCGCCCCATCAATGTATATCACCCCATCAATGTGTATCGCCCCATCAATGTGTATCGCCCCATCAATGTATATCGCCCCATCAATGTGTATCGCCCAATCAATTTATATCGCCCCATCAATTTATATCGCCCATCAATTTATGTCGCCCCATCAATGTATATCGCCCCATCAATGTATAATTGTTTTTGCTTGTAAACTCTATCATTAAAAGAATAATGATAATAAACATAATTAACTAAGATGTTATTATGTATTAATATTTAAAGATAAACAATTGACACTAAGTCTTTCATGAATTAATTCAACTGGTGACGAAACATGGCAGCCACAGAGTACATAATTTAATAATACTCTCTTGTTTAAAGTTTCAGTTTCAAGTACACACACCCCTTAGCACAATATACACAAATGCACATAGAAATATCCTGAAATATAAATAGACTCAATGATGTGTACACACATTTCCACGCGTACTGACACACACGAATGAATGTACTCAAATACAACATGTGTATTGACACACCAGAATGAATGTACTCAAATGCAATATGTGTATTGACACACCAGAATGAATGTACTCAAATACAACATGTGTACTGATACACAAGAAAGAATGTACTCAAATACAAGATGTGTACTGATACACCAGAATAAATGTACTCAAATACAACATGTGTACTGATACACCAGAATGAATGTACTCAAACATAACATGTGTACTGACAAACAAGAATGAATGTACACAGACAAAAAAATTGTACTGACAAACAAGAATGAATGTACTCAGACAAAAAAATTGTACTGACACATAAGAAAGAGATAAAAACAATTTAATATGTTAGAAAGTAGTCGACTCTGTCACATTTGTTGAAGTCCATCATCATTTGTTTACTTTGAATGTAAATTGGCAAATTCTTTCACACCACGAAAAATATAATTTCATGTAACAAATCGAAATATCCTTTACACATCTAAATTTTATATTAAAAAATTTAATTTAATATTACAAATCTAAGTCTAATGAAACAAATGTAAACAGATTTTGTCATTGTATGTACTTACTGGTTCACAAAGTATTGTTCCTTTCATAGAATTCACCTGTCCTCCATAGCCTGTCTACGCTTTCTGTTCTCCATAGCCTGTCCACCCTATCTGTCCTCCATAACCTGTCCACCGTATCTGTCCTCTATAACCTGTCCACCCTATCTGTCCTCCATAACCTGTCCACCCTATCTGTCCTCCATAACCTGTCCACCCTATCTGTCTTGCATAGCCTGTCCACCCTATCTGCCCTCCATTGCCTGTCCACCTTATCTGCCCTCCATTGCCTGTCCACCGTATCTGTCCTCTATAACCTGTCCAACCTATCTGTCCTCCATAACCTGTCCACCCTATCTGTCCTCCATAACCTGTCCACCCTATCTGTCTTGCATAGCCTGTCCACCCTATCTGCCCTCCATTGCCTGTCCACCTTATCTGCCCTCCATTGCCTGTCCACCCTATCTGCCCTCCATTGCCTGTCCACCCTATCTGCCCTCCATTGCCTGTCCACCCTATCTGTCCTGCATAGCCTGTCCACCCTATCTGTCCTCCATAACCTGTCCACCCTATCTGCCCTCCATTGCCTGTCCACCCTATCTTCCTGCATAGCCTGTCAACATTATCTGTCCTGCATAACCTGTCCACCCTATCTGTCCTGCATAGCCTGTCCATCCGATCTGTCCTGCATAGCCTGTCCACCCTATCTGTCCTGCATAGCCTGTCCATCCTATCTGTCCTGCATAGCCTGTCCATCCTATCTGTCCTGCATAGCCTGTCCGTCCTATCTGTCCTGCATAGCCTGTCCACCCTATCTGCCCTCGATTGCCTGTCCACCTTATCTGTCCTCCATAACCTGTCCACCCTATCTGTCCTGCAAAGCCTGTCCACACTATCTGTCCTGCATAACCTGTCCACCCTATCTGTCCTGCATAGCCTGTCCACACTATCTGTCCTGCATAGCCTGTCCACCCTATCTGCCCTCAATTGCCTGTCCACCTTATCTGTCCTCCATAACCTGTCCACCCTATCTGTCCTGCATAGCCTGTCCACTTTATCTGTCCTCCATTGCCTGTCCACCATATCTGTACTGCATAGCCTGTCCACATTATCTGTCCTGCATAGCATGTCCGCCCTATCTGTCCTGCATAGCCTGTCCACCCTATCTGTCCTGCATAGCCTGTCCACCCTATCTGTTCTGCATAGCCTGTCTACCCTATCTGCCCTGCATAGCCTGTCCACCTTATCTGTCCTGCATAGCCTGTCCACCCTATCTGCCCTCCATTGCCTGTCCAACCTATCTGCCCTCCATTGCCTGTCCATCCTATCTGTCCTGCATAGCCTGTCCGTCCTATCTGTCCTGCATAGCCTGTCCGTCCTATCTGTCCTGCATAGCCTATCCACCCTATCTGCCCTCCATTGCCTGTCCACCTTATCTGTCCTCCATAACCTGTCCACCATATCTGTTCTGCATAGCCTGTCCACCCTATCTGCCCTCCATAACCTGTTCACCCTATCTGTCCTGCATAGCCTGTCCACACTATCTGTCCTGCATAGCCTGTCCACCCTATCTGTCCTCCATAACCTGTCCACCCTATCTGTCCTGCATAGCCTGTCCACCCTATCTGTCCTGCATAGCCTGTCCAAACTATCTGTCCTGCATAGCCTGTCCACCCCATATGTCCTGCATAGCCTGTCCACCCTATCTGTCCTGCATAGCCTGTCCACCCTATCTGCCATCCATTGCCTGTCCACCCTATCTGTCCTGCATAGCCTGTCCATCCTATCTGTCCTGCATAGCCTGTCCGTCCTATCTGTCCTGCATAGCCTGTCCACCCTATCTGCCCTCCATTGCCTGTCCACCTTATCTGTCCTCCATAACCTGTCCACCCTATCTGTCCTGCAAAGCCTGTCTACACTATCTGTCCTGCATAACCTGTCCACCCTATCTGTCCTGCATAGCCTGTCCACACTATCTGTCCTGCATAGCCTGTCCACCCTATCTGCCCTCAATTGCCTGTCCACCTTATCTGTCCTCCATAACCTGTCCACCCTATCTGTCCTGCATAGCCTGTCCACTTTATCTGTCCTCCATTGCCTGTCCACCATATCTGTCCTGCATAGCCTGTCCACATTATCTGTCCTGCATAGCCTGTCCACCCTATCTGTCCTCCATAACCTGTCCACCCTATCTGTCCTGCATAACCTGTCCACCCTATCTGTCCTGCATAGCCTGTCCACACTATCTGTCCTGCATAGCCTGTCCACCCTATCTGTCCTCCATAACCTGTCCACCCTATCTTTCCTGCATAGCCTGTCCACACTATCTGTCCTGCATAGCCTGTCCACACTATCTGTCCTGCATAGCCTGTCCACCCTATCTGTCCTCCATAACCTGTCCACCTTATCTGTCCTGCATAGCCTGTCCACCCTATCTGTCCTGCATAGCCTGTCCACCCTATCTGTCCTGCATAGCCTGTCCAGCTATCTGTCCTCAAAAGCCTGTCCACACTATCTGCCCTCAATTGCATGTCCACCCTATCTGTCCTCCATAACCTGTCCACCCTATCTGTTTTGCATAGACTGTCCACCGATATCTGCCCTCCATTGACTGTCCACCCTATCTGCTCCCATTGCCTGTCCACCCTATCTGTCCTGCATAGCCTGTCCACCTTATCTGTCCTGCATAGCCTGTCCACCCTATCTGCCGTCCATTGCCTGTCCACCTTATCTGTCCTCTATTGCCTGTCCACCCTATCTGTCCTCCTTTGCCTGTCCACCCTATCTGTCTTGCATAGCCTGTCCACCCTATCTGTCTTGCATAGCCTGTCCACCCTATCTGTCCAGCATAGCCTGTCCACCCTATCTGTCCTGCATAGCCTGTCCACCATATCTGTCCTGCATTGCCTGTCCACACTATCTGTCCTGCGTAGCCTGTCCACCTTATCTGCCCTCCATAGCCTGTCTACCCTATCTGCCCTCCATTGCCTGTCCACCTTATCTGTCCTGCATAGCCTGTCCACCCTATCTGCCCACCATTGCCTGTCCAACCTATCTGCCCTCCATTGCCTGTCCATCCTATCTGTCCTGCATAGCCTGTCCGTCCTATCTGTCCTGCATAGCCTGTCCGTCCTATCTGTCCTGCATAGCCTGTCCACCCTATCTGCCCTCCATTGCCTGTCCACATTATCTGTCCTCCATAACCTGTCCACCATATCTGTTCTGCATAGCCTGTCTACCCTATCTGCCCTCCATAACCTGTTCACCCTATCTGTCCTGCATAGCCTGTCCACACTATCTGTCCTGCATAGCCTGTCCACCCTATCTGTCCTCCATAACCTGTCCATCCTATCTGTCCTGCATAGCCTGTCTACACTATCTGTCCTGCATAGCCTGTCCACACTATCTGTCCTGCATAGCCTGTCCACCCTATCTGTCCTCCATAACCTGTCCACCCTATCTTTCCTGCATAGCCTGTCCACACTATCTGTCCTGCATAGCCTGTCCACACTATCTGTCCTGCATAGCCTGTCCACCATATCTGTCCTGCATTGCCTGTCCACACTATCTGTCCTACGTAGCCTGTCCACCTTATCTGCCCTCCATAGCCTGTCTACCCTATCTGCCCTCCATTGCCTGTCCACACTATCTGTCCTGCATAGCCTGTCCACCCTATCTGTCCTCCATAACCTGTCCACCCTATCTGTCCTGCATAACCTGTCCACCCTATCTGTCCTGCATAGCCTGTCCACACTATCTGTCCTGCATAGCCTGTCCACCCTATCTGTCCTCCACAACCTGTCCACCTTATATGTCCTGCATAGCCTGTCCACCCTATCTGTCCTGCATAGCCTGTCCACCCTAACTGTCCTGCATAGCCTGTCCACCCTATCTGTCCTGCATAGCCTGTCCAGCTATCTGTCCTCAATAGCCTGTCCACACTATCTGCCATCAATTGCATGTCCACCCTATCTGTCCTCCATAACCTGTCCACCCTATCTGTTTTGCATAGACTGTCCACCGATATCTGCCCTCCATTGCCTGTCCACCCTATCTGCCCTCCATTGCCTGTCCACCCTATCTGTCCTGCATAGCCTGTCCACCTTATCTGTCCTGCATAGCCTGTCTACCCTATCTGCCCTCCATAGCCTGTCCACCCTATCTGTCCTCCATAACCTGTTCACCCTATCTGTCCTCCATAACCTGTCCACCCTATCTGTCCTGCATAGCCTGTCCACACTATCTGTCCTGCATAGCCTGTCCGCCCTATCTGTCCTCAATAGCTTGTCCACACTATCTGCCCTCAATAGCCTGTCCACCCTATCTGTCCTCCATAGCCTGTCCACCTTATCTGTCCTGCATAGCCTGTCCACCCTATCTGCCCTCCATTGCCTGTCCACCTTATCTGTCCTCCATTGCCTGTCCACCCTATCTGTCTTGCATAGCCTTTCCACCCTATCTGTCCTGCATAGCCTGTCCACCCTATGTGTCCTGCATAGCCTGTCCACCTTATCTGTCCTGCATAGCCTGTCCACTCTATCTGTCCTGCATTGCCTGTCCACCTTATCTGTCCTCCATAACCTGTCCACCCTATCTGTCCTGCATAGCCTGTCCAGACTATCTGTCCTGCATAGCCTGTCCACCCTATCTGCCCTCCATTGCCTGTCCACCTTATCTGTCCTGCATAGCCTGTCCACCTTATCTGTCCTGCATAGCCAGTCCACCTTATCTGCCCTCCATTGCCTGTCCACCTTATCTGTCCTCCATTGCCTGTCCACCCTATCTGTCCTACATAGCCTGTCCACCCTATCTGTCCTGCATAGCCTGTCCACCATATCTGGCCTTCATAGCCTGTCCACATTATCTGTCCTGCAAAGCCTGTCCACCCGATCTGTCCTGCATATCTTTTCCACCATATCTGTCCTGCATAGCCTGTCCACACTATCTGTCCTGCGTAGCCTGTCCACCTTATCTGCCCTCCATAGCCTGTCCACCCTATCTGTCCTGCATAGCCTGTCCACCCTATCTGTCCTGCATAGCCTGTCCACCTTATCTTCCTGCATAGCCTGTCCACCCTATCTGTCCTGCATAACCTGTCCACCCTATCTGCCCTCCATTGCCTGTCCACCCTATCTGTCCTCCATAACCTGTCCACCCTATCTGTCCTCCATTGCCTGTTCACCATATCTGTCCTGCATAGCCTGTCCACATTATCTGTCCTGCATAGCATGTCCGCCCTATCTGTCCTGCATAGCCTGTCCGTCCTATCTGTCCTGCATAGCCTGTCCACCCTATCTGCCCTCCATTGCCTGTCTACCTTTACTGTCCTCCATAACCTGTCCACCCTATCTGTCCTTCATAGCCTGTCCACACTATCTGTCCTGCATAACCTGTCCACCCTATCTGTCCTGCATAGCCTGTCCACCCTATCTGCCCTCCATTGCCTGTCCACCTTATCTGTCCTCCAATGCCTGTTCACCATATCTGTCCTGCATAGCCTGTCCACATTATCTGTCCTGCATAGCATGTCCGCCCTATCTGTCCTGCATAGCCTGTCCACCCTATCTGTCCTGCATAGCCTGTCCACCCTATCTGTTCTGCATAGCCTGTCTACCCTATCTGCCCTCCATAGCGTGTCCACCCTATCTGTCCTCCATAACCTGTTCACCCTATCTGTCCTCCATAGCCTGTCCACCCTATCTGTCCTGCATAGCCTGTCCACCATATCTGTCCTGCATTGCCTGTCCACACTATCTGTCCTACGTAGCCTGTCCACCTTATCTGCCCTCCATAGCCTGTCTACCCTATCTGCCCTCCATTGCCTGTCCACACTATCTGTCCTGCATAGCCTGTCCACCCTATCTGTCCTCCATAACCTGTCCACCCTATCTGTCCTGCATAACCTGTCCACCCTATCTGTCCTGCATAGCCTGTCCACACTATCTGTCCTGCCTAGCCTGTCCACCCTATCTGTCCTCCACAACCTGTCCACCTTATCTGTCCTGCATAGCCTGTCCACCCTATCTGTCCTGCATAGCCTGTCCACCCTAACTGTCCTGCATAGCCTGTCCACCCTATCTGTCCTGCATAGCCTGTCCAGCTATCTGTCCTCAATAGCCTGTCCACACTATCTGCCCTCAATTGCATGTCCACCCTATCTGTCCTCCATAACCTGTCCACCCTATCTGTTTTGCATAGACTGTCCACCGATATCTGCCCTCCATTGCCTGTCCACCCTATCTGCCCTCCATTGCCTGTCCACCCTATCTGTCCTGCATAGCCTGTCCACCTTATCTGTCCTGCATAGCCTGTCTACCCTATCTGCCCTCCATAGCCTGTCCACCTTAACTGTCCTCCATTGCCTGTCCATCCTATCTGTCCTCCATTGCCTGTCCACCCTATCTGTCTTGCATAGCCTTTCCACCCTATCTGTCCTGCATAGCCTGTCCACCCTATCTGTCCTGCATAGCCTGTCCACCTTATCTGTCCTGCATAGCCTGTCCACTCTATCTGTCCTGCATTGCCTGTCCACCTTATCTGTCCTCCATAACCTGTCCACCCTATCTGTCCTGCATAGCCTGTCCAGACTATCTGTCCTGCATAGCCTGTCCACCCTATCTGCCCTCCATTGCCTGTCCACCTTATCTGTCCTGCATAGCCTGTCCACCTTATCTGTCCTGCATAGCCAGTCCACCCTATCTGCCCTCCATTGCCTGTCCACCTTATCTGTCCTCCATTGCCTGTCCACCCTATCTGTCCTACATAGCCTGTCCACCCTATCTGTCCTGCATAGCCTGTCCACCATATCTGTCCTTCATAGCCTGTCCACATTATCTGTCCTGCAAAGCCTGTCCACCCTATCTGTCCTGCATATCTTTTCCACCATATCTGTCCTGCATTGCCTGTCCACACTATCTGTCCTGCGTAGCCTGTCCACCTTATCTGCCCTCTATAGCCTGTCCACCCTATCTGTCCTGCATAGCCTGTCCACCCTATCTGTCCTGCATAGCCTGTCCACCTTATCTTCCTGCATAGCCTGTCCACCCTATCTGTCCTGCATAACCTGTCCACCCTATCTGTCCTTCATAGCCTGTCCACACTATCTGTCCTGCATAACCTGTTCACCCTATCTGTCCTGCATAGCCTGTCCACCCTATCTGCCCTCCATTGCCTGTCCACCTTCTCTGTCCTCCATAGAGTGTTCACCCTATCTGTCCTCCATAGCCTGTCCACCCTATCTGTCCTGCATAGCCTGTCCACCATATCTGTCCTGCATTGCCTGTCCACACTATCTGTCCTACGTAGCCTGTCCACCTTATCTGCCCTCCATAGCCTGTCTACCCTATCTGCCCTCCATAGCCTGTCCACACTATCTGTCCTGCATAGCCTGTCCACCCTATCTGTCCTCCATAACCTGTCCACCCTATCTGTCCTGCATAACCTGTCCACCCTATCTGTCCTGCATAGCCTGTCCACACTATCTGTCCTGCATAGCCTGTCCACCCTATCTGTCCTCCACAACCTGTCCACCTTATCTGTCCTGCATAGCCTGTCCACCCTATCTGTCCTGCATAGCCTGTCCACCCTAACTGTCCTGCATAGCCTGTCCACCCTATCTGTCCTGCATAGCCTGTCCAGCTATCTGTTCTCAATAGCCTGTCCACACTATCTGCCCTCAATTGCATGTCCACCCTATCTGTCCTCCATAACCTGTCCACCCTATCTATTTTGCATAGACTGTCCACCGATATCTGCCCTCCATTGCCTGTCCACCCTATCTGCCCTCCATTGCCTGTCCACCCTATCTGTCCTGCATAGCCTGTCCACCTTATCTGTCCTGCATAGCCTGTCTACCCTATCTGCCCTCTATAGCCTGTCCACCCTATCTGTCCTCCATAACCTGTTCACCCTATCTGTCCTCCATAACCTGTCCAACCTATCTGTCCTGCATAGCCTGTCCACACTATCTGTCCTGCATAGCCTGTCCGCCCTATCTGTCCTCAATAGCCTGTCCACACTATCTGCCCTCAATAGCCTGTCCACCCTATCTGTCCTCCATAGCCTGTCCACCTTATCTGTCCTGCATAGCCTGTCCACCCTATCTGCCCTCCATTGCCTGTCCACCTTATCTGTCCTCCATTGCCTGTCCATCCTATCTGTCCTCCATTGCCTGTCCACCCTATCTGTCTTGCATAGCCTTTCCACCCTATCTGTCCTGCATAGCCTGTCCACCCTATCTGTCCTGCATAGCCTGTCCACCTTATCTGTCCTGAAAAGCCTGTCAAGTCTATCTGTCCTGCATTGCCTGTCCACCTTATCTGTCCTCCATAACCTGTCCACCCTATCTGTCCTGCATAGCCTGTCCAGACTATCTGTCCTGCATAGCCTGTCCTACCTATCTGCCCTCCATTGCCTGTCCACCTTATCTGTCCTCCATAGCCTGTCCACCTTATCAGTCCTGCATAGCCAGTCCACCCTATCTGCCCTCCATTGCCTGTCCACCTTATCTGTCCTCCATTGCCTGTCCACCCTATCTGTCCTACATAGCCTGTCCACCCTATCTGTCCTGCATAGCCTGTCCACCATATCTGTCCTTCATAGCCTGTCCACATTATCTGTCCTGCAAAGCCTGTCCACCCTATCTGTCCTGCATATCTTTTCCACCATATCTGTCCTGCATTGCCTGTCCACACTATCTGTCCTGCGTAGCCTGTCCACCTTATCTGCCCTCCATAGCCTGTCCACCCTATCTGTCCTGCATAGCCTGTCCACCCTATCTGTCCTGCATAGCCTGTACACCTTATCTTCCTGCATAGCCTGTCCACCCTATCTGTCCTGCATAACCTGTCCACCCTATCTGCCCTCCATTGCCTGTCCACCCTATCTGTCCTCCATAACCTGTCCACCCTATCTGTCCTGCAAAGCCTGTCTACACTATCTGTCCTGCATAACCTGTCCACCCTATCTGTCCTGCATAGCCTGTCCACACTATCTGTCCTGCATAGCCTGTCCACCCTATCTGCCCTCAATTGCCTGTCCACCTTATCTGTCCTCCATAACCTGTCCACCCTATCTGTCCTGCATAGCCTGTCCACTTTATCTGTCCTCCATTGCCTGTCCACCATATCTGTCCTGCATAGCCTGTCCACATTATCTGTCCTGCATAGCCTGTCCACCCTATCTGTCCTCCATAACCTGTCCACCCTATCTGTCCTGCATAACCTGTCCACCCTATCTGTCCTGCATAGCCTGTCCACACTATCTGTCCTGCATAGCCTGTCCACCCTATCTGTCCTCCATAACCTGTCCACCCTATCTTTCCTGCATAGCCTGTCCACACTATCTGTCCTGCATAGCCTGTCTACACTATCTGTCCTGCATAGCCTGTCCACCCTATCTGTCCTCCATAACCTGTCCACCTTATCTGTCCTGCATAGCCTGTCCACCCTATCTGTCCTGCATAGCCTGTCCACCCTATCTGTCCTGCATAGCCTGTCCAGCTATCTGTCCTCAATAGCCTGTCCACACTATCTGCCCTCAATTGCATGTCCACCCTATCTGTCCTCCATAACCTGTCCACCCTATCTGTTTTGCATAGACTGTCCACCGATATCTGCCCTCCATTGACTGTCCACCCTATCTGCTCCCATTGCCTGTCCACCCTATCTGTCCTGCATAGCCTGTCCACCTTATCTGTCCTGCATAGCCTGTCCACCCTATCTGCCGTCCATTGCCTGTCCACCTTATCTGTCCTCTATTGCCTGTCCACCCTATCTGTCCTCCTTTGCCTGTCCACCCTATCTGTCTTGCATAGCCTGTCCACCCTATCTGTCTTGCATAGCCTGTCCTCCCTATCTGTCCAGCATAGCCTGTCCACCCTATCTGTCCTGCATAGCCTGTCCACCATATCTGTCCTGCATTGCCTGTCCACACTATCTGTCGTGCGTAGCCTGTCCACCTTATCTGCCCTCCATAGCCTGTCTACCCTATCTGCCCTCCATTGCCTGTCCACCTTATCTGTCCTGCATAGCCTGTCCACCCTATCTGCCCACCATTGCCTGTCCAACCTATCTGCCCTCCATTGCCTGTCCATCCTATCTGTCCTGCATAGCCTGTCCGTCCTATCTGTCCTGCATAGCCTGTCCGTCCTATCTGTCCTGCATAGCCTGTCCACCCTATCTGCCCTCCATTGCCTGTCCACATTATCTGTCCTCCATAACCTGTCCACCATATCTGTTCTGCATAGCCTGTCTACCCTATCTGCCCTCCATAACCTGTTCACCCTATCTGTCCTGCATAGCCTGTCCACACTATCTGTCCTGCATAGCCTGTCCACCCTATCTGTCCTCCATAACCTGTCCATCCTATCTGTCCTGCATAGCCTGTCCACACTATCTTTCCTGCATAGCCTGTCCACACTATCTGTCCTGCATAGCCTGTCCACCCTATCTGTCCTCCATAACCTGTCCACCCTATCTGTCCTGCATAGCCTGTCCACACTATCTGTCCTGCATAGCCTGTCCACACTATCTGTCCTGCATAGCCTGTCCACCATATCTGTCCTGCATTGCCTGTCCACACTATCTGTCCTACGTAGCCTGTCCACCTTATCTGCCCTCCATAGCCTGTCTACCCTATCTGCCCTCCATTGCCTGTCCACACTATCTGTCCTGCATAGCCTGTCCACCCTATCTGTCCTCCATAACCTGTCCACCCCTATCTGTCCTGCATAACCTGTCCACCCTATCTGTCCTGCATAGCCTGTCCACACTATCTGTCCTGCATAGCCTGTCCACCCTATCTGTCCTCCACAACCTGTCCACCTTATATGTCCTGCATAGCCTGTCCACCCTATCTGTCCTGCATAGCCTGTCCACCCTAACTGTCCTGCATAGCCTGTCCACCCTATCTGTCCTGCATAGCCTGTCCAGCTATCTGTCCTCAATAGCCTGTCCACACTATCTGCCATCAATTGCATGTCCACCCTATCTGTCCTCCATAACCTGTCCACCCTATCTGTTTTGCATAGACTGTCCACCGATATCTGCCCTCCATTGCCTGTCCACCCTATCTGCCCTCCATTGCCTGTCCACCCTATCTGTCCTGCATAGCCTGTCCACCTTATCTGTCCTGCATAGCCTGTCTACCCTATCTGCCCTCCATAGCCTGTCCACCCTATCTGTCCTCCATAACCTGTTCACCCTATCTGTCCTCCATAACCTGTCCACCCTATCTGTCCTGCATAGCCTGTCCACACTATCTGTCCTGCATAGCCTGTCCGCCCTATCTGTCCTCAATAGCTTGTCCACACTATCTGCCCTCAATAGCCTGTCCACCCTATCTGTCCTCCATAGCCTGTCCACCTTATCTGTCCTGCATAGCCTGTCCACCCTATCTGCCCTCCATTGCCTGTCCACCTTATTTGTCCTCCATTGCCTGTCCACCCTATCTGTCTTGCATAGCCTTTCAACCCTATCTGTCCTGCATAGCCTGTCCACCCTATCTGTCCTGCATAGCCTGTCCACCTTATCTGTCCTGCATAGCCTGTCCACTCTATCTGTCCTGCATTGCCTGTCCACCTTATCTGTCCTCCATAACCTGTCCACCCTATCTGTCCTGCATAGCCTGTCCAGACTATCTGTCCTGCATAGCCTGTCCACCCTATCTGCCCTCCATTGCCTGTCCACCTTATCTGTCCTGCATAGCCTGTCCACCTTATCTGTCCTGCATAGCCAGTCCACCCTATCTGCCCTCCATTGCCTGTCCACCTTATCTGTCCTCCATTGCCTGTCCACCCTATCTGTCCTACATAGCCTGTCCACCCTATCTGTCCTGCATAGCCTGTCCACCATATCTGGCCTTCATAGCCTGTCCACATTATCTGTCCTGCAAAGCCTGTCCACCCGATCTGTCCTGCATATCTTTTCCACCATATCTGTCCTGCATAGCCTGTCCACACTATCTGTCCTGCGTAGCCTGTCCACCTTATCTGCCCTCCATAGCCTGTCCACCCTATCTGTCCTGCATAGCCTGTCCACCCTATCTGTCCTGCATAGCCTGTCCACCTTATCTTCCTGCATAGCCTGTCCACCCTATCTGTCCTGCATAACCTGTCCACCCTATCTGCCCTCCATTGCCTGTCCACCCTATCTGTCCTCCATAACCTGTCCACCCTATCTGTCCTTCATAGCCTGTCCACACTATCTGTCCTGCATAACCTGTCCACCCTATCTATCCTGCATAGCCTGTCCAGACTATCTGTCCTGCATAGCCTGTCCACCCTATCTGCCCTCCATTGCCTGTCCACCTTCTCTGTCCTCCATTGCCTGTTCACCGTATCTGTCCTGCATAGCCTGTCCACATTATCTGTCCTGCATAGCATGTCCGCCCTATCTGTCCTGCATAGCCTGTCCGTCCTATCTGTCCTGCATAGCCTGTCCACCCTATCTGCCCTCCATTGCCTGTCTACCTTTACTGTCCTCCATAACCTGTCCACCCTATCTGTCCTTCATAGCCTGTCCACACTATCTGTCCTGCATAACCTGTCCACCCTATCTGTCCTGCATAGCCTGTCCACCCTATCTGCCCTCCATTGCCTGTCCACCTTATCTGTCCTCCAATGCCTGTTCACCATATCTGTCCTGCATAGCCTGTCCACATTATCTGTCCTGCATAGCATGTCCGCCCTATCTGTCCTGCATAGCCTGTCCACCCTATCTGTCCTGCATAGCCTGTCCACCCTATCTGTTCTGCATAGCCTGTCTACCCTATCTGCCCTCCATAGCGTGTCCACCCTATCTGTCCTCCATAACCTGTTCACCCTATCTGTCCTCCATAGCCTGTCCACCCTATCTGTCCTGCATAGCCTGTCCACCATATCTGTCCTGCATTGCCTGTCCACACTATCTGTCCTACGTAGCCTGTCCACCTTATCTGCCCTGCATAGCCTGTCCACACTATCTGTCCTGCATAGCCTGTCCACCCTAACTGTCCTGCATAGCCTGTCCACCCTATCTGTCCTGCATAGCCTGTCCAGCTATCTGTCCTCAATAGCCTGTCCACACTATCTGCCCTCAATTGCATGTCCACCCTATCTGTCCTCCATAGCCTGTCCAGACTATCTGTTTTGCATAGACTGTCCACCGATATCTGCCCTCCATTGCCTGTCCACCTTATCTGTCCTGCATAGCCTGTCCACCTTATCTGTCCTGCATAGCCAGTCCACCCTATCTGCCCTCCATTGCCTGTCCACCTTATCTGTCCTCCATTGCCTGTCCACCCTATCTGTCCTACATAGCCTGTCCACCATATCTGTCCTGCATAGCCTGTCCACCATATCTGTCCTTCATAGCCTGTCCACATTATCTGTCCTGCAAAGCCTGTCTACCCTATCTGTCCTGCATATCTTTTCCACCATATCTGTCCTGCATTGCCTGTCCACACTATCTGTCCTGCGTAGCCTGTCCACCTTATCTGCCCTCTATAGCCTGTCCACCCTATCTGTCCTGCATAGCCTGTCCACCCTATCTGTCCTGCATAGCCTGTCCACCTTATCTTCCTGCATAGCCTGTCCACCCTATCTGTCCTGCATAACCTGTCCACCCTATCTGCCCTCCATTGCCTGTCCACCCTATCTGTCCTCCATAACCTGTCCACCCTATCTGTCCTTCATAGCCTGTCCACACTATCTGTCCTGCATAACCTGTTCACCCTATCTGTCCTGCATAGCCTGTCCAGACTATCTGTCCTGCATAGCCTGTCCACCCTATCTGCCCTCCACTGCCTGTCCACCTTCTCTGTCCTCCATAGAGTGTCCACCCTATCTGTCCTCCATAACCTGTTCACCCTATCTGTCCTCCATAACCTGTCCACCCTATCTGTCCTGCATAGCCTGTCCACCATATCTGTCCTGCATTGCCTGTCCACACTATCTGTCCTACGTAGCTTGTCCACCTTATCTGCCCTCCATAGCCTGTCTACCCTATCTGCCCTCCATAGCCTGTCCACACTATCTGTCCTGCATAGCCTGTCCACCCTATCTGTCCTCCATAACCTGTCCACCCTATCTGTCCTGCATAACCTGTCCACCCTATCTGTCCTGCATAGCCTGTCCACACTATCTGTCCTGCATAGCCTGTCCACCCTATCTGTCCTCCACAACCTGTCCACCTTATCTGTCCTGCATAGCCTGTCCACCCTATCTGTCCTGCATAGCCTGTCCACCCTAACTGTCCTGCATAGCCTGTCCACCCTATCTGTCCTGCATAGCGTGTCCAGCTATCTGTTCTCAATAGCCTGTCCACACTATCTGCCCTCAATTGCATGTCCACCCTATCTGTCCTCCATAATCTGTCCACCCTATCTATTTTGCATAGACTGTCCACCGATATCTGCCCTCCATTGCCTGTCCACCCTATCTGCCCTCCATTGCCTGTCCACCCTATCTGTCCTGCATAGCCTGTCCACCTTATCTGTCCTGCATAGCCTGTCTACCCTATCTGCCCTCTATAGCCTGTCCACCCTATGTGTCCTCCATAACCTGTTCACCCTATCTGTCCTCCATAACCTGTCCACCCTATCTATTTTGCATAGACTGTCCACCGATATCTGCCCTCCATTGCCTGTCCACCCTATCTGCCCTCCATTGCCTGTCCACCTTATCTGTCCTCCATTGCCTGTCCACCCTATCTGTCCTACATAGCCTGTCCACCCTATCTGTCCTGCATAGCCTGTCCACCATATCTGTCCTTCATAGCCTGTCCACATTATCTGTCCTGCAAAGCCTGTCCACCCTATCTGTCCTGCATATCTTTTCCACCATATCTGTCCTGCATTGCCTGTCCACACTATCTGTCCTGCGTAGCCTGTCCACCTTATCTGCCCTCCATAGCCTGTCCACCCTATCTGTCCTGCATAGCCTGTCCACCCTATCTGTCCTGCATAGCCTGTACACCTTATCTTCCTGCATAGCCTGTCCACCCTATCTGTCCTGCATAACCTGTCCACCCTATCTGCCCTCCATTGCCTGTCCACCCTATCTGTCCTCCATAACCTGTCCACCCTATCTGTCCTTCATAGCCTGTCCACACTATCTGTCCTGCATAACCTGTCCACCCTATCTGTCCTGCATAGCCTGTCCAGACTATCTGTCCTGCATAGCCTGTCCACCCTATCTGCCCTCCATTGCCTGTCCACCTTCTCTGTCCTCCATTGCCTGTTCACCATATCTGTCCTGCATAGCCTGTCCACATTATCTGTCCTGCATAGCATGTCCGCCCTATCTGTCCTGCATAGCCTGTCCGTCCTATCTGTCCTGCATAGCCTGTCCACCCTATCTGCCCTCCATTGCCTGTCTACCTTTACTGTCCTCCATAACCTGTCCACCCTATCTGTCCTTCATAGCCTGTCCACACTATCTGTCCTGCATAACCTGTCCACCCTATCTGTCCTGCATAGCCTGTCCACCCTATCTGCCCTCCATTGCCTGTCCACCTTATCTGTCCTCCAATGCCTGTTCACCATATCTGTCCTGCATAGCCTGTCCACATTATCTGTCCTGCATAGCATGTCCGCCCTATCTGTCCTGCATAGCCTGTCCACCCTATCTGTCCTGCATAGCCTGTCCACCCTATCTGTTCTGCATAGCCTGTCTACCCTATCTGCCCTCCATAGCGTGTCCACCCTATCTGTCCTCCATAACCTGTTCACCCTATCTGTCCTCCATAGCCTGTCCACCTTATCTGCCCTCCATTGCCTGTCCACCCTATCTGTCCTCCATAACCTGTCCACCCTATCTGTCCTTCATAGCCTGTCCACACTATCTGTCCTGCATAACCTGTTCACCCTATCTGTCCTGCATAGCCTGTCCAGACTATCTGTCCTGCATAGCCTGTCCACCCTATCTGCCCTCCACTGCCTGTCCACCTTCTCTGTCCTCCATAGAGTGTCCACCCTATCTGTCCTCCATAACCTGTTCACCCTATCTGTCCTCCATAACCTGTCCACCCTATCTGTCCTGCATAGCCTGTCCACCATATCTGTCCTGCATTGCCTGTCCACACTATCTGTCCTACGTAGCCTGTCCACCTTATCTGCCCTCCATAGCCTGTCTACCCTATCTGCCCTCCATAGCCTGTCCACACTATCTGTCCTGCATAGCCTGTCCACCCTATCTGTCCTCCATAACCTGTCCACCCTATCTGTCCTGCATAACCTGTCCACCCTATCTGTCCTGCATAGCCTGTCCACACTATCTGTCCTGCATAGCCTGTCCACCCTATCTGTCCTCCACAACCTGTCCACCTTATCTGTCCTGCATAGCCTGTCCACCCTATCTGTCCTGCATAGCCTGTCCACCCTAACTGTCCTGCATAGCCTGTCCACCCTATCTGTCCTGCATAGCCTGTCCAGCTATCTGTTCTCAATAGCCTGTCCACACTATCTGCCCTCAATTGCATGTCCACCCTATCTGTCCTCCATAATCTGTCCACCCTATCTATTTTGCATAGACTGTCCACCGATATCTGCCCTCCATTGCCTGTCCACCCTATCTGCCCTCCATTGCCTGTCCACCCTATCTGTCCTGCATAGCCTGTCCACCTTATCTGTCCTGCATAGCCTGTCTACCCTATCTGCCCTCTATAGCCTGTCCACCCTATCTGTCCTCCATAACCTGTTCACCCTATCTGTCCTCCATAACCTGTCCACCCTATCTATTTTGCATAGACTGTCCACCGATATCTGCCCTCCATTGCCTGTCCACCCTATCTGCCCTCCATTGCCTGTCCACCTTATCTGTCCTCCATTGCCTGTCCACCCTATCTGTCCTACATAGCCTGTCCACCCTATCTGTCCTGCATAGCCTGTCCACCATATCTGTCCTTCATAGCCTGTCCACATTATCTGTCCTGCAAAGCCTGTCCACCCTATCTGTCCTGCATATCTTTTCCACCATATCTGTCCTGCATTGCCTGTCCACACTATCTGTCCTGCGTAGCCTGTCCACCTTATCTGCCCTCCATAGCCTGTCCACCCTATCTGTCCTGCATAGCCTGTCCACCCTATCTGTCCTGCATAGCCTGGACACCTTATCTTCCTGCATAGCCTGTCCACCCTATCTGTCCTGCATAACCTGTCCACCCTATCTGCCCTCCATTGCCTGTCCACCCTATCTGTCCTCCATAACCTGTCCACCCTATCTGTCCTTCATAGCCTGTCCACACTATCTGTCCTGCATAACCTGTCCACCCTATCTGTCCTGCATAGCCTGTCCAGACTATCGGTCCTGCATAGCCTGTCCACCCTATCTGCCCTCCATTGCCTGTCCACCTTCTCTGTCCTCCATTGCCTGTTCACCATATCTGTCCTGCATAGCCTGTCCACATTATCTGTCCTGCATAGCATGTCCGCCCTATCTGTCCTGCATAGCCTGTCCGTCCTATCTGTCCTGCATAGCCTGTCCACCCTATCTGCCCTCCATTGCCTGTCTACCTTTACTGTCCTCCATAACCTGTCCACCCTATCTGTCCCTCATAGCCTGTCCACACTATCTGTCCTGCATAACCTGTCCACCCTATCTGTCCTGCATAGCCTGTCCACCCTATCTGCCCTCCATTGCCTGTCCACCTTATCTGTCCTCCAATGCCTGTTCACCATATCTGTCCTGCATAGCCTGTCCACATTATCTGTCCTGCATAGCATGTCCGCCCTATCTGTCCTGCATAGCCTGTCCACCCTATCTGTCCTGCATAGCCTGTCCACCCTATCTGTTCTGCATAGCCTGTCTACCCTATCTGCCCTCCATAGCGTGTCCACCCTATCTGTCCTCCATAACCTGTTCACCCTATCTGTCCTCCATAGCCTGTCCACCTTATCTGTCCTGCATAGCCTGTCCGCCCTATCTGTCCTGCATAGCCTGTCCGTCCTATCTGTCCTGCATAGCCTGTCCACCCTATCTGCCCTCCATTGCCTGTCTACCTTTACTGTCCTCCATAACCTGTCCACCCTATCTGTCCTTCATAGCCTGTCCACACTATCTGTTCTGCATAACCTGTCCACCCTATCTGTCCTGCATAGCCTGTCCACCCTATCTGTCCTGCATAGCCTGTCCACCCTATCTGCCCTCCATTGCATGTCCACCTTATCTGTCCTCCATAACCTGTCCACCCTATCTGTCCTGCATAGCCTCTCCAGACTATCTGTCCTGCATAGCCTGTCCACCCTATCTGCCCTCCATTGCCTGTCCACCTTATCTGTCCTCCATTGCCTGTCCACCATATCTGTCCTGCATAGCCTGTCCACATTATCTGTCCTGCATAGCATGTCCGCCCTATCTGTCCTGCATTGCCTGTCCACCCTATCTGTCCTGCATAGCCTGTCCACACTATTTGTTCTGCATAGCCTGTCTACCCTATCTGCCCTCCATAGCCTGTCCACCTTATCTGTCCTGCATAGCCTGTCACCCTATTTGCCCTCCATTGCCTGTCCACCTTATCTGTCCTCTATTGCCTGTCCACCCTATCTGCCCTCCATTGCCTGTCCACCCTATCTGTCCTGCATAGCCTGTCCACCTTATCTGTCCTGCATAGCCTGTCTACCCTATCTGCCCTCCATAGCCTGTCCACCCTATCTGTCCTCCATAACCTGTTCACCCTATCTGTCCTCCATAACCTGTCCACCCTATCTGTCCTGCATAGCCTGTCCACACTATCTGTCCTGCATAGCCTGTCCACCGTATCTGTCCTCAATAGCCTGTCCACACTATCTGCCCTCAATTGCCTGTCCACCCTATCTGTCCTCCATAGCCTGTCCACCTTATCTGTCCTGCATAGCCTGTCCACCCTATCTGCCCTGCATAGCCTGTCCACCCTATCTGCCCTCCATTGCCTGTCCACCTTATCTGTCCTCCATTGCCTGTCCATCCTATCTGTCCTCCATTGCCTGTCCACCCTATCTGTCTTGCATAGCCTTTCCACCCTATCTGTCCTGCATAGCCTGTCCACCCTATCTGTCCTGCATAGCCTATCCACCTTATCTGTCCTGCATAGCCTGTCCACTCTATCTGTCCTGCATTGCCTGTCCACCTTATCTGTCCTCCATAACCTGTCCACCCTATCTGTCCTGCATAGCCTGTCCAGACTATCTGTCCTGCAAAGCCTGTCCACCCTATCTGCCCTCCATTGCCTGTCCACCTTATCTGTCCTCTATTGCCTGTCCACCATATCTGTCCTGCATAGCCTGTCCACATTATCTGTCCTGCATAGCATGTCCGCCCTATCTGTCCTGCATATCCTGTCCACATTATCTGTCCTGCATAACTTGTCCACCCTATCTGTCCTGCATAGCCTGTCCACCCTATCTGCCCTCCATTGCCTGTCCACCCTATCTGCCCTCCATTGCCTGTCCACTTTATCTGTCCTGCATAGCCTGTCCACCCTATCTGCCCTCCATTGCTTGTCCACCTTATCTGTCCTGCATAGCCTGTCCACCTTATCTGTCCTGCATAGCCTTTCCACCTTATCTGTCCTGCATAGCCTGTCAACCCTATCTGCCCTCCATTGCCTGTCCACCTTATCTGTCCTCCATTGCCTGTCCACCCTATCTGTCCTACATAGCCTGTCCACCCTATCTGTCCTGCATAGCCTGTCCACCATATCTGTCCTTCATAGCCTGTCCACATTATCTGTCCTGCAAAGCCTGTCCACCCTATCTGTCCTGCATAGCCTGTCCACCTTATCTGTCCTGCATAGCCTGTCCACTCTATCTGTCCTGCATTGCCTGTCCACCTTATCTGTCCTCCATAACCTGTCCACCCTATCTGTCCTGCATAGCCTGTCCAGACTTTCTGTCCTGCAAAGCCTGTCCACCCTATCTGCCCTCCATTGCCTGTCCACCCTATCTGCCCTCCATTGCCTGTCTACCTTTACTGTCCTCCATAACCTGTCCACCCTATCTGTCCTTCATAGCCTGTCCACACTATCTGTCCTGCATAACCTGTCCACCCTATTTGTCCTGCATAGCCTGTCCACCCTATCTGTCCTGCATAGCCTGTCCACCCTATCTGCCCTCCATTGCCTGTCCACCCTATCTGCCCTCCATTGCCTGTCCACCTTATCTGTCCTGCATAGCCTGTCCACCCTATCTGCCCTCCATTGCCTGTCCACCTTATCTGTCCTGCATAGCCTGTCAACCTTATCTGTCCTGCATAGCCTTTCCACCTTATCTGTCCTGCATAGCCTGTCCACCCTATCTGCCCTCCATTGCCTGTCCACCTTATCTGTCCTCCATTGCCTGTCCACCCTATCTGTCCTACATAGCCTGTCCACCCTATCTGTCCTGCATAGCCTATCCACCATATCTGTCCTTCATAGCCTGTCCACATTATCTGCCCTGCAAAGCCTGTCCACCCTATCTGTCCTGCATATCTTTTCCACCATATCTGTCCTGCATTGCCTGCCCACACTATCTGTCCTGCGTAGCCTGTCCACCTTATCTGCCCTCCATAGCCTTTCCACCCTATCTGTCCTGCATAGCCTGTCCACCCTATCTGTCCTGCATAGCCTGTCCACCTTATCTTCCTGCATAGCCTGTCCACCCTATCTGTCCTGCATAACCTGTCCACCCTATCTTCCCTCCATTGCCTGTCCACCCTATCTGTCCTGCATAGCCTGTCCGTCCTATCTGTCCTGCATAGCCTGTCCGTCCTATCTGTCCTGCATAGCCTGTCCACCCTATCTGCCCTCCATTGCCTGTCCACCCTATCTGCCCTCCATTGCCTGTCTACCTTTACTGTCCTCCATAACCTGTCCACCCTATCTGTCCTTCATAGCCTGTCCACACTATCTGTTCTGCATAACCTGTCCACCCTATCTGTCCTGCATAGCCTGTCCACCCTATCTGTCCTGCATAGCCTGTCCACCCTATCTGCCCTCCATTGCCTGTCCACCTTATCTGTCCTCCATTGCCTGTCCACCATATCTGTCCTGCATAGCCTGTCCACATTATCTGTCCTGCATAGCATGTCCGCCCTATCTGTCCTGCATTGCCTGTCCACCCTATCTGTCCTGCATAGCCTGTCCACACTATTTGTTCTGCATAGCCTGTCTACCCTATCTGCCCTCCATAGCCTGTCCACCTTATCTGTCCTGCATAGCCTGTCACCCTATCTGCCCTCCATTGCCTGTCCACCTTATCTGTCCTCTATTGCCTGTCCACCCTATCTGCCCTCCATTGCCTGTCCACCCTATCTGTCCTGCATAGCCTGTCCACCTTATCTGTCCTGCATAGCCTGTCTACCCTATCTGCCCTCCATAGCCTGTCCACCCTATCTGTCCTCCATAACCTGTTCACCCTATCTGTCCTTCATAACCTGTCCACCCTATCTGTCCTGCATAGCCTGTCCACACTATCTGTCCTGCATAGCCTGTCCACCGTATCTGTCCTCAATAGCCTGTCCACACTATCTGCCCTCAATTGCCTGTCCACCCTATCTGTCCTCCATAGCCTGTCCACCTTATCTGTCCTGCATAGCCTGTCCACCCTATCTGCCCTGCATAGCCTGTCCACCCTATCTGCCCTCCATTGCCTGTCCACCTTATCTGTCCTCCATTGCCTGTCCATCCTATCTGTCCTCCATTGCCTGTCCACCCTATCTGTCTTGCATAGCCTTTCCACCCTATCTGTCCTGCATAGCCTGTCCACCCTATCTGTCCTGCATAGCCTGTCCACCTTATCTGTCCTGCATAGCCTGTCCACTCTATCTGTCCTGCATTGCCTGTCCACCTTATCTGTCCTCCATAACCTGTCCACCCTATCTGTCCTGCATAGCCTGTCCAGACTATCTGTCCTGCAAAGCCTGTCCACCCTATCTGCCCTCCATTGCCTGTCCACCTTATCTGTCCTCTATTGCCTGTCCACCATATCTGTCCTGCATAGCCTGTCCACATTATCTGTCCTGCATAGCATGTCCGCCCTATCTGTCCTGCATATCCTGTCCACATTATCTGTCCTGCATAACTTGTCCACCCTATCTGTCCTGCATAGCCTGTCCACCCTATCTGCCCTCCATTGCCTGTCCACCCTATCTGCCCTCCATTGCCTGTCCACAGTATCTGTCCTGCATAGCCTGTCCACCCTATCTGTCCTCCATTGCTTGTCCACCTTATCTGTCCTGCATAGCCTGTCCACCTTATCTGTCCTGCATAGCCTTTCCACCTTATCTGTCCTGCATAGCCTGTCAACCCTATCTGCCCTCCATTGCCTGTCCACCTTATCTGTCCTCCATTGCCTGTCCACCATATCTGTCCTACATAGCCTGTCCACCCTATCTGTCCTGCATAGCCTGTCCACCATATCTGTCCTTCATAGCCTGTCCACATTATCTGTCCTGCAAAGCCTGTCCACCCTATCTGTCCTGCATAGCCTGTCCACCTTATCTGTCCTGCATAGCCTGTCCACTCTATCTGTCCTGCATTGCCTGTCCACCTTATCTGTCCTCCATAACCTGTCCACCCTATCTGTCCTGCATAGCCTGTCCAGACTTTCTGTCCTGCAAAGCCTGTCCACCCTATCTGCCCTCCATTGCCTGTCCACCCTATCTGCCCTCCATTGCCTGTCTACCTTTACTGTCCTCCATAACCTGTCCACCCTATCTGTCCTTCATAGCCTGTCCACACTATCTGTCCTGCATAACCTGTCCACCCTATTTGTCCTGCATAGCCTGTCCACCCTATCTGTCCTGCATAGCCTGTCCACCCTATCTGCCCTCCATTGCCTGTCCACCCTATCTGCCCTCCATTGCCTGTCCACCTTATCTGTCCTGCATAGCCTGTCCACCCTATCTGCCCTCCATTGCCTGTCCACCTTATCTGTCCTGCATAGCCTGTCCACCTTATCTGTCCTGCATAGCCTTTCCACCTTATCTGTCCTGCATAGCCTGTCCACCCTATCTGCCCTCCATTGCCTGTCCACCTTATCTGTCCTCCATTGCCTGTCCACCCTATCTGTCCTACATAGCCTGTCCACCCTATCTGTCCTGCATAGCCTGTCCACCATATCTGTCCTTCATAGCCTGTCCACATTATCTGTCCTGCAAAGCCTGTCCACCCTATCTGTCCTGCATATCTTTTCCACCATATCTGTCCTGCATTGCCTGCCCACACTATCTGTCCTGCGTAGCCTGTCCACCTTATCTGCCCTCCATAGCCTTTCCACCCTATCTGTCCTGCATAGCCTGTCCACCCTATCTGTCCTGCATAGCCTGTCCACCTTATCTTCCTGCATAGCCTGTCCACCCTATCTGTCCTGCATAACCTGTCCACCCTATCTTCCCTCCATTGCCTGTCCACCCTATCTGTCCTGCATAGCCTGTCCGTCCTATCTGTCCTGCATAGCCTGTCCGTCCTATCTGTCCTGCATAGCCTGTCCACCCTATCTGCCCTCCATTGCCTGTCTACCTTTACTGTCCTCCATAACCTGTCCACCCTATCTGTCCTTCATAGCCTGTCCACACTATCTGTCCTGCATAACCTGTCCACCCTATCTGTCCTGCATAGCCTGTCCAGACTATCTGTCCTGCATAGCCTGTCCACCCTATCTGCCCTCCATTGCCTGTCCACCTTATCTGTCCTCCATTGCCTGTCCACCATATCTGTCCAGCATAGCCTGTCCACATTATCTGTCCTGCATAGCCTGTCTACCCTATCTGCCCTCCATAGCGTGTCCACCCTATCTGTCCTCCATAACCTGTTCACCCTATCTGTCCTCCATAGCCTGTCCACCTTATCTGTCCTGCATAGCCTGTCACCCTATCTGCCCTCCATTGCCTGTCCAACTTATCTGTCCTCCATTGCCTGTCCACCCTATCTGCCCTCCATTGCCTGTCCACCCTATCTGTCCTCCATAACCTGTTCACCCTATCTGTCCTCCATAACCTGTCCACCCTATCTGTCTTGCATAGCCTGTCCACACTATCTGTCCTGCATAGCCTGTCCACCCTATCTGTCCTCAATAGCCTGTCCACACTATCTGCCCTCAATTGCCTGTCCACCCTATCTGCCCTCCATTGCCTGTCCACCTTATCTGTCCTCCATTGCCTGTCCATCCTATCTGTCCTCCATTGCCTGTCCACCCTATCTGTCTTGCATAGCCTGTCCACCCTATCTGTCCTGCATAGCCTGTCCACCCTATCTGTCCTGCATAGCCTGTCCACCTTATCTGTCCTGCATAGCCTGTCCACTCTATCTGTCCTGCATAGCCTGTCCACCTTATCTGTCCTCCATAGCCTGTCCACCTTATCTGTCCTCCATAGCCTGTCCACCCTATGTCAATTAGCTCATGTTGAAACATGATGAGTCAATAGGTCGAGATGCCTGTAATTACGCAAGTTCTTGCCCATGGGACATACAGCGCTGACCATTTTCTTACTTTGACCAAAGGTCATTCATCTCCGACTCACTTTTTTACCCATGAGAAAGTACACTAAATAGTTACATAGGAAGAAATCCAAGATGTAAAGTGAGATACATAGAACATGTAGGCGGGGAAGGAGGGTAGACCGAGGCCAGAGTCAGCGTGATAACACTGGAGGGGGGAGGCTAACTGCAGAACATATAGGACATATTGGACATATAGGACATATAGGATATATAGGACATATTGGAGATATAGGATATATAGGACATATTGGACATATAGGACATATTGGGCATTTAGGATATATAGGACATATAGGACACATTAGACAATATGCTTATCAACCTACAGACTCTCTTTAAAACATAAACAAAACGCCAAATACAGAAATCATATATAATAATACTCATTTCCAGTGTGCGTTAAATCGAAAGTAAAGAATTAATACATGTACAACAGTTTTCCAGTTTAAAATACAACCATGAAAAAAATCGGATCTGCCCGAAACCAAAAAATAACCCAGCCTGCCGATCAAGTCTAAGGGGATATAACTCTATGCAAAGGTTTTGCAGGGTAAGCTAGTATATATATATTTTATGATTATTGTTAATTACACACGTATATATATGTGTGTGTTTGTGTGTGTGTGTGTGTGCTTGTGTGTGTGCGTATTTGTGTTTGTCTCTCTGTGTGTAACAATCTTAGGACGTTACGAAATACTATATCTAGAGAGGTCATTTTACGCTAGAGGTCACCAAGTTCTAAAAAGACCAGCCAACCTTACTGAATAGGTCGAAAGTAGGATACTAAAATTGCCTCATAAAAATACTGTACCACAGGGGAAAATAAAGTCGTCAGAAAAAGAAAACGCATGGAAAATAAAAAAAAAATCTGATCAGACAGAATAGAAACAGAGAAACCGTATTGCTTGACCCAAACTTACTTTCTATACGTATGAAGTCAACTGGTATATTCCACTGTACAACTATAGCGATGGTCGTCCTAACGATGTAAAGGACATTAGTCTGCAGGCAGGCAGTCTGCCTGTCTTCTATTAGTTTGTTATTCTATTAATCGGCAATTCTGTTTGTCGGACATTCTATTAGTCTGTCTTTCTATTATTTGGTAAGCCTATAGGCTAGCCATTCATTGTCTATCAATCAGTAACACTGTTAGTCAGTCATTTTATAAGTCAGTCATTTGTCAATCACTCTGCTTAAAATCAATATATTTTTGTATTATCACTTAAACTGCCAATATTTCGATGACCTCTGTCTTCATAATCGATTTGAAGAAAATTTATTTTCTGTTCAAGATAACATGAACATATTATGATATAATATCACAAGCACATTTTAATTTTTATAGCATTTAGGCTGAATTGGACTATATATTGGACTATATATTGGACTTTTTATTGAACTATAAATTGGACTATATGTTGGACTATATTTTGGACTATATATTGAACTATATATTGGACTCTATATTGGACTATATATTGGACTATATATTGGACTATATATTGGACTACATATTGAACTATATACTGATACATTTATTGGTCTCTTTGTTTGTTAAAGTGTTTTCTCTGTCAAAATTTGATTCCACTGTAGTAAAATCTTATCATATCTGTTGAGGTGATTTCATGACTTAGTCTACTGCTCAACACAAAGTCGACTTGTTTTTCCGTAGGGTTTCATTTGTGTAGATTCAACTGAAATCAAAAATTTGTATAGCAGAAAATGAAGAAATCTTAGCCATGTTATCTAATAGGCGATTTAAAACATTTTCTAAAATTAGATTACTAATGGGCAAAAAGGAAAAAACATTTGAATGTAAAAAAAAACTCAATGCGTCTAGAGAGGAAACAGTCTTTTTACAACTGAGAGATTCACGAGTAAAAATTGCAGTACATTTTTCAAGGGGAAATAACTGGTATTGGGATGTTGGATATTAAGTACTTAGAAGACATTTTAAAGTAGTGCTGGAGTCTGTTTTTTAAGAGAAACTGCTTTTATCTGTAGCAATTGATTGTTTCCCTTGCTTTAGGTCGTAGTGGGACTAATGGACTAGTGTGTTCACTGGGTAATTAGCAGTGTCTTGTTGGATGGATGGACGATTTGTTTCAATGGAAGTACGGCAAGAATAGAAAAATATGAACACGGAACGTAGATAGTACAGTATACAAACTTGAAGAACTGGCACAGCTGTCACCTTCTATTGAATATGTCAACTTAAAGTACCGGTGCATGTGTCGTGTTGACACTATGTATGAGTCAGTTGCTGTAGAGACAATCAACATGTCATGTGTACAAGTTAACTTGTAGGCCACTTGATAGTAAACAAATATTATGTTCCACTCCTCAGTAAATTTATATCTAGTTTATTGCTAAACCTAACGTGTAAAACGAATGTTCATATTCGCCATAAAGGATCATTAATGTTATCAAAAATAAAATAAGTTCAATAACTTGTACAGAATATTTACATAATTAGTTTTAAATCTCTGCTGACAATTTTGATCTGTTCAATAACTTGTCAGTAATCATACAGATAATGTTGACTGTATTAAAGTACTTTTCTAAAATAAATTTTTGTTTAAACTAATTAAAGACCTATAAGGAAGACTCAAAAGGAAATTATCTCTTAGCTTTAGAATTCAAAACAATATTAGCTTTATACTTATTACTGATGAAACCTAGTCTAGAAGTAACAGTATTTTCAATAACAGGGGATGGAACTGGTAATGTAACATTTAAAATCTCATCATCAAAATGTGTCATATTTAGCCGAGACACTTAATACTTGCTTTTATTGTTTTGATAAATTAAATTTTTTTTTTTTTACATTTTGTTAGGTTTTTTTTTTGGGTTGTCTTTAAATACCGAATATACTTTGTTGTTAGTTTAAATCTAAAACTGTTGGTCTGTTGGATTGTGAAACTATCAGAATGTTCGTATGTGACCTGTTTCAAGTGGCGAATTTAGAGTTAATGGCTCCCGGAGTAGACTCTAAAAATGCCGCCCTATTTCTATGCTAAAACTTATAAAAATGTTGAAAATAGTTACAACTCTACCTGTTTCTGTGCAGTACATTGCCGACTGGTGAAAATAGATACAACTCTACCTGTTTCTGTATAGTACATTGCCGAGTGGTGAAAATAGTTACAACTCTATCTGTTTCTGTATAGTACATTGCCGAGTGGTGAAAATAGTTACAACTCTACCTGTTTCTGTACAGTACATTGCCGAGTGGTGACACTTCATTGATTGGGATGTAGGTCATAGCGTCATCTGAAAAATGAACACATAATGTTGGACTGTGAATGAGACATAATGTTGGACTGTGGACGAGACATAAGGTTGAACTGTGGACGAGACATAATGTTGGACTGTGGACGAGACATAATGTTGGACTGTGAACGAGACACATAATGTTGGACTGTGGACGAGATATAATGTTGGACTGTGAACAAGATATAATGTTGAACTGTGAACGAGACACATAATGTTGGACTGTGGACGAGACATAATTTTGGACTGTGAACAAGATATAATGTTGGACTGTGAACAAGCCATATCATTTACAACTTCTTGAGAGTAAACGAAACATATTGTTGATTTACAAGTAGATATAATGTCGGAAGTAACGTAGACATAATGTTAGACTGTGAACGAGACACATAATGTCGGATAGTAACGTAGGGGCTGTGAACGGGACACATGATGTTGGACTGTGAACGAGACATAATGTTAGACTGTGAACGAGACACATAATCTCGGATAGTAACGTAGGGACTGTGAACGAGACACATAATGTTGGACTGTGAACGAGACACATAATGTTGGACTGTGAACGAGACACATAATGTTGAACTGTGAACGAGACATAATGATGGACTGTGAACGAGACACATAATGTTGGACTGTGAACGAGACACATAATGATGGACTGCGAACGAGACACATAATGTTGGACTGTGACGAATATTATTCACTCCCCTGTTACATTTAGCGAGCAATTCTTCATCTGACCTACTTACATTCAGAGTTAAGGTGACACCAACACTTGTTAGAAAACACCAGGTCTTCTCCTTCAGTTGTCACAGAGAACGGAAGTACTGTACGGACAGCCTGACAGAGGAACACAGAGGCGGAAGTCGAGACCACACAGTCAACAAACTGAGACAAACTGTCAACAAACTGAGACAAACTGTCACCAAAATAGAGAACCCGCCTCCCACTCTGACACCACAGGCACGGTCAACCAATAATTCCCAAGTATAACATTTCTCTGTGTCCATTCCGTCATTTGACGACAAGATTATCTCAATGTATGACAAGAAAATTGATCATAATTTACTGGCTAAACAAGAGTCTGTGTAGTGAGGACTATTGTCCAAAGGCTGACTCTGGTATTAATTTGTATATCAGTGTCAACGGACCTACACTGTGATACAATTTCTTTTTGTTGATGTCCAGGACATGGTCAGTAGCGACCTTTTAATTTGACTAAGGCAGACGCCTCACTCAAGACAGGGACCTATATAGGTCTCGGCCATTGGTCTCTTTAAACTGTAAAGTAAAGAATCTATAGCCCTAATGGGCCATCGGGGCAGAAAAAGTGTACATTACACCTGTTTCTGTAAACCTTTGCACGTAAAAAGATTGTGTGGTTAGCACCGCCAAGCCGCCTTTACTTCCCCAATTAAAGTCGTGTACCCGTTTAAAGCTGGGTGGACTTGTGGGTGGACTTGTGGGTGGACTTGTGGGTGAACTTGTGGGACATTTGACTAACTTTCTAACCGAGGATCGACCCCAAGACTTTCAGGTCGACAGTGGAACATCTACACCACTGTGCCACCCGTCCCTTTCTTTAAAATGTGCGTGACACAACTCGCTGAGTATGCACACACACACGACACAGAAAACACTCCTATTAGTTTAGTAGACCTATGTATACTGCCAGGTTACTCACGCAGTCATCATTAGCTGCTGTACACTAGTCTCGGAACAGCAGAGGGAATACTGCATTCGGCCCAGCTAATTCCACGTACCGGCTCGCACTGCCACTGGCAAGATATATGTTGCGTCAAATAGTGATATAAATAATCATTGGTCGATTGCCTATGATGATGTCATATTGTTTACAAACTCTACATGCGGTTATGTTATTGTATCAACAAATCTAGGGGGTCCGACAGAAACATGTCGGTTTTTTTTCTTATTGACTGAAATCAACTGGAAGTTTACCAAAGTAATTGAACCAAGGGAGAACATCAAGGACATAGATTGGCAGAAAGTCAGAAAAGGGAAAGGAAATCTTTCGCGGTGAGGTATTTATGTAAATGATGTCACAGAACTAGTAGAATAAGAGCCACGTAGGGATCAATCATCCAATAAGAAAAAAAAACGGAACGTCATTTGTCGAGAGAGAGAGAGAGAATGAGAGAGAGAAAGAGAGAGAGAGAGAGAGAGAGAGAGAGAGAGAGAGAGAGAGAAAGAAAGTTCGGGTGTGTGGTGGGGGCAGAAATGCTACGGGGGTGGTTGGTGTTGGAACAAATTAGATGTGTTGTTACAGCATCACACAAGATTTGATGACGTCACTGAACATCATTGTTTAGTTCAGTGAATGAAATTTAGAGATTTGATTTCTCGTTAAAATGGAAGTAATGAAAACTGAACAAAAGATTAATATGAGATTGTTTAGATAGCTGGAGTAAAGATGAGACACACACAGAACAGCAGATGAAGCTGGAGTAAATATGAGACACACACAGAACAGCAGATGAAGCTGGAGTAAAGATGAGACACACACAGAACAGCAGATGAAGCTGGTGTAAAGATGAGACACACACAGAACAGCAGATGAAGCTGGTGTAAAGATGAGACACACAGAACAACAGATGAAGCTGGGGTAAAGATGAGACACACACAGAACAACAGATGAAGCTGGAGTAAAGATGAGACACACACACAGAACAGCAGTTGAAGCTAAAGTATAGACGAGACACACACAGAACAGCAGATAAAGCTGGAGTAAAGATGAGACACACAGAACAGCAGATAAAGCTAGAGTATAGATGAGACACACACAGAACAGCAGATGAAGCTGGAGTAAAGATGAG
The DNA here is from genome assembly GCA_021962125.1 of Bulinus truncatus. Classification (NCBI taxonomy): domain Eukaryota; kingdom Metazoa; phylum Mollusca; class Gastropoda; family Planorbidae; genus Bulinus; species Bulinus truncatus. The sequence continues at coordinate 362,726 of JAGDYQ010000397.1, read as the reverse complement.
ACACACACAGAACAGCAGATGAAGCTGGAGTAAATATGAGACACACACAGAACAGCAGATGAAGCTGGAGTAAAGATGAGACACACACAGAACAGCAGATGAAGCTGGAGTAAAGATGAGACACACACAGAACAACAGATGAAGCTGGAGTAAAGATGAGACACACACAGAACAACAGATGAAGCGGGAGTAAAGATGAGACACACAGAACAACAGATGAAGCTGGGGTAAAGATGAGACACACACAGAACAACAGATGAAGCTGGAGTAAAGATGAGACACACACACAGAACAGCAGTTGAAGCTAAAGTATAGACGAGACACACACAGAACAGCAGATAAAGCTGGAGTAAAGATGAGACACACAGAACAGCAGATGAAGCTGGAGTAGAGACACACAGAGAACAGCAGATAAAGCTTGAGTAGAGACACACAGAGAACAGCAGATGAAGCTGGAGTAGAGACTCACAGAGAACAGCAGTTGAAGCCGGAGTAGATACACACAGAGAACAGCAGTTGAAGCTGGAGTAAAGATGAGACACACACACAGAACAGCAGTTGAAGCTGGAGTAGAGACACACAGAGAACAGCAGATGAATTGTGTATGATCTGCTGCAGTGTCTTTTGTTGTTTGCATTACACTTAAATCTCGCATGATATGTCACATCTAACAGACGTAAACTCTACAATGTTACGAAATCTCTGATTGCCGTGAAGCTAGGGCAGGTATGTGCAAACATTTTGACTCGCGGGCGACATTGGGTTCGTACATTTAACTGGAGGGTCGGACCAAGAGTAAATGGATCAGTGGCTTTCAACCTTTTTCATGAATAAATATAGGCCTACTTATTCGTTGTAATAGAATGTACTTATTTGTTATAATAGAATGTACTTATTTGTTATAATAGAATGTACTTATTTGTTATAATAGAATGTACTTATTTGTTATAATAGAATGTACTTATTCGTTATAATAGAATGTACTTATTTGTTATAATAGAATGTACTTATTTGTTATAATAGAATCTACTTATTCGTTATAATAGAATGTACTTATTGTCATAATAGAATGTACTTATTTGTTATAATGGAGTGTGCTTATTTGTTATAATAGAATGTACTTATTCGTTATAATAGAATGTACTTATTGTTATAATAGAATGTACTTATTGTCATAATAGAATGTACTTATTTGTTATAATAGAATCTACTTATTTGTTATAATGGAGTGTGCTTATTCTTATAATAGAATGTACTTATTTGTTATAATAGAATGTACTTATTCGTTATAATAGAATGTACTTATTGTTATAATAGAATGTACTTATTGTCATAATAGAATGTGCTTATTTGTTATAATAGAATGTACTTATTGTTATAATTATGATAGAATGTACTTGTTTATTATGATGGAATGTATTTATTTGTTATAATGGAATGTACTTATTTGTTCTAATGGAATGTACTTACCTTTACAATGTGATACTTGTGCACGTGATTTGGTGATGAGCCACGCAGCAAAATGGCGACAACTTTTCGTTGTTTTATCGAAAATGATATGTCGCTGCGTAGCCCTGCATAACCTTTCCCTTACCCCTGGTGGTACACGTACTGCAGGTTGAGAATGGCGGAAATAGATGTAGTCTTGACAAGAACTAATATAAATTTAGTGTAATGTGTAATTATACAAAAGATTAGTTCTGTGACACATTCTGATTGAAACAATTGGCAGGCCGCGGGCCGGATAAATCAGTCCCGAGGGCCGGATAAGTGATTCTCGGGGCCGGATAATCAGTTTTGGGGCCGGATACGTCAGTCTCGAACCCGGAATAGTCAGTCCCGCGGGCCGGATAAGTCAGTCCCGCGGGCCGGATTACTCTCGAAGCCGGATTAGTCAGTCGTGCGGACCGGATAAGTAAGTCCTACGGGCCGGATAAGTCAGTTACGCGGGTCGGATTAGTTAGTCCCGCTGGCCGGATTAGTCAGTCCCGCGGGTGAGAAATGTCACATCCGCGGGCCGGATAAATCAGTCCCGTGGGCCGGATTAGTCTTCTCACGGGCCGGATGTCAGTTCCACGGGCCGAATAAGTCAATTCCGCGGGCCGGATCAAGCCCAAGGACCGTAGTTTACCCCCGGGCTGAGCTATGGGTTGCCTTCAGATTATATTTCAATATTCGAGTCATGAAAATAAAGTAAAAATTAGGTGTGCTTAATATCAGTTTACAGGATAGTCAGTCGTTAAAAATATAGATAAATAGACAGATAGATTATTGAATTAGATAAATAGACTGATAGATTATTGAAGTAGATAAATAGACTGATAGATTATTGAAGTAGATAAATAGACTATAGATTATTGAAGTAGATAAATAGACTGATAGATTATTGAAGTAGATAAATAGACTGATAGATTATTGAAGTAGATAAATAGACAGATAGATTATTGAAGTAGATAAACAGACTAATGGTCAAACAGTTGGCCAAATACAGAAATGTCTAGTGGTCACTATAGCCCAGCGCCAACGCCTCCTTGATGTCCATCTCTACCGACTATTCGTCAAATTAGGTCCACGTAGAAAGGTCAAGTCATTGTTTTGACCATCGCCTCTCTAGATGAGAACATTTAGAGTGCTTTACCGTCTAACAAGATGAGAGAACTCAAGGAGGATAATTGTCTTCTTTCTTTTTTTTTGTTTCCCTTTCTTTTAAATAAATTGAGACCCAACTCTAAAAATTGAATTAGTCCAGTGTTTCTAAAAGTGGCGCTTTACAGGATTCTGGGAATGAACTTTGTTTTTATAGTGTACAGAGTAAATAGAGCTGTACTAGGATGGTAAATAGAGCTGTACAGCTGCACTTGGAGATTATATAGAGCTGTACTTAGGGAATAAATAGAGCTGTACTTGGAGAGTAAATAGAGGTGTAATTAGGGAGTAAATAGAGCTGTACTTGGAGAGTAAATAGAGCTGTACTTGGAGAGTAAATAGAGGTGTACTTAGGGAGTAAATAGAGCTGTACTTGGAGAGTAAATAGAGCTGTACTTGGAGAGTAAATAGAGGTGTACTTAGGGAGTAAATAGAGCTGTACTTGGAGAGTAAATAGAGGTGTACTTAAGGAGTAAATAGAGCTGTACTTGGAGAGTAAATAGAGCTGTTGTACTGATAAAAGAAAGATATTATTAAAAAGACATAATGCAACAAACAAAACAGTATATTTCCAAACATATGCGAGTCAATCTTGAATTAATTTGCTAAGTAGTTTTAAGAATAAATATACATCAACAAAATGTTACTAAGTTGACTATAACACATCATAAGTCTCATAGCTGTAGAAAATCATGGGATGCTACATTCTCAGCCACGCCTTCTTAAAGTACACATCATTTAGAGATAGACACACGTTAAAATGACCTATTTCTCTATAACACTTTTTATTTCCCATTAAGAATGAAACGGTATTATGTTACATTTGTAAATATTTATTTTAACCAAGCATTGAAATTAGAATTAAAATTGAACTCAGAAGTCACCAAGTGTCTCAGAAGTCACCAAGGCGAGAAACTTTCTTCAAAATATGCTTTGAACTTTTGTACAAATCTATTGTCTGTTCTAAAAAGTGGGATTAATAATCCACCGGTAAAGCGCTCGACTGTCGACCTAAAGGTCCCTGGATTTTTCAGGTCATGGATATTTCCATCTTACCTCCATGGCAGTTGCACAATAGACTATGGTGATGAAAGAAGAGCACCATTAAAAACGGTTCCCTTTGTTTTGTAGGATCTAAGAGATTTCATCTCAGTCTTACAGGGACTTCACACACACACAAATTGACAGACTGTTGTTCGTTGTAAATATTGACAGACTTTTGTTCGTTGTAAATATTGACAGACTGTTGTTCGTTGTAAATATTGACATGCTGTTTACCGTTGTAAACATTTAAAGGCTGTTGACCGCTGAACATATTGAACATTACAATTATTGACAACTTCCACTGTTGTAAATATTGACATACTTGTCTGTAAATACACAGACAGTATTTACATGAAAACATAAATACACATATATTATTTACATGAAAACATAAATACACAGACAGTATTTATATGAAAACAGAAATACACATATATTATTTATATGAAAACATAATTCGCAAACAGAGTTCATGTAATGAAATATTAAACTGTGACTTTATTTAACAAATATTCTCATTTTATTTTGTTTTTAATGTGAATTTAGCTTCATTAAAGCAAAAATAATTTCTCAATCTCATTGACTTTGTTGTAATATGATATTGACTAATAATGGCTGATTGTGAAATAGACAGTTCATATTTAACTTATCTTTTTAATAACAAGTTAAATGTCATTGGAGTCAGTGTATAACGAACTGTGAAATACAAAACAATATGTTTAAATACTTTCTCAGCTTATTTGATGAGCGGCAGATGATCACGTGATCCACAGCTTTGTGTTGCTTAGCAACATTTAAAATAAAGCTGAAGGTGCGACTTGTGTCATGAACTCATGAAGTGTTGAGACGAAATAAATCATCGGACCATCAACACATTCCTATTTTACTATCTTCTGAAACGTGTCAACAATAAGACGAATGTGTCAAAGTCCTGCAAGGATGTTAAATTGGATAAGAGTTCAATGCATATCTAAAGTTTCTACTTTCGTCTTAATTGTGGGCCCAAGCTAAGTGATTGGATACTGGGTCTACAATTGTGGTATATATGTATATATTACAAGAGAGAGAGAGAGAGAGAGAGAGACAGAGAGAGAGAGAGAGAGAGAGAGAGAGAGAGAGAGAGAGAGAGAGAGACATATATATAGAGAAATAAAAGATAGGTGACAGATATAAGCTATATAATGTGTGTGCGTTTGTGTGTGTGAATGTTAGTGATGTATGTTTGCGTGTGTGAATGTAAGTGATGTATGTTTGCGTGTGTGAATGTAAGTGATGTATGTTTGCGTGTGTGAATGTAAGTGATGTATGATCGTATCTATGGACGATGTTCAGGTAGTTCAGTACAGAAATCCACATCATTGAACCAAAACAAAAAAAAAAAAGAAACTTGACAAGGCAAATCTTGTTGACTTTCAACTCTTTTTTGGGGGTCCACGGAATGGTGGGATTCAATGAATTATGGGGTTCAAGGAATGGTGGGGTCCACGGAATGGTGGGGTTCAATGAATTATGGGGTTCAAGGAATGGTGGGGTCCACGGAATGGTGGGGTTCAATGAATTATGGGGTTCAAGGAATGGTGGGGTCCACGGAATGGTGGGGTACAATGAATTGTGGGGTTCAATGAATGGTGGGGGTCCACGGAATGGTCGGGTTAAATGAATTATGGGGTTCAAGGAATAGTTTGGTCCACGGAATGGTGGGGTTCAATGAATTATGGGGTTCAATGAATGGTGGGGGTCCACGGAATGGTGGGGTCCACGGAATGGTGGGGTTCAATAAATTGTGGGGCTCAAGGAATGGAGAAGTTCAAGGAATAGTGGGGGTCCACGGAATTGTGGGGTCTACGGAACGGTAGAGTCAACGGAGGTAGCGGGTTCGATGGATTACATTTTAATTAAACAACCTAACAAAGACGAGGAATTTATTTCTTGTTTTTACCTCCATTTATTTAGGCAATCTTTTATTTTTTATCGGATTCACTATCACCATGAAACGCACCGATATTTTAGAGGTAAGGTGGGGGGGGGGAGAGTAGTGGTATCCATTACCTTCTAGTCACCCACAAACCCACATTCTCTCATACATACATACACCGTTGTATTCCTCCATCTCATAAATACACCGTTGTATTTCTCCATCTCATACATACACCGTTGTATTCCTCCATCTCATAAATACACCGTTGTATTTCTCCATCTCATAAATACACCGTTATATTTCTCGATCTCATAATACACCGTTATATTTCTCCATCTCATAAATACACCGTTATATTTCTCCATCCCATAAATACACCGTTATATTTCTCCATCTCATACATACATACACCGTTGTATTTCTCCATCTCATAATACACCGTTATATTTCTCCATCTCATAATACATCGTTATATTTCTCCATCTCATAAATACACCGTTATATTTCTCCATCTCATAAATACACCGTTGTATTTCTCCATCTCGATTGTTTCATTATTGGTATACAATCTAATTAAATGTAAGTCAAAGAAAAGAAACGGTGTAATTGATACATCCATTACAGCCATTACAGTTATTACAGCTATTACAGCAATTACAGCTAATTCAGCCATTACAGCTATTACAGCCATTACAGCCATTACAGCTATTACAGCTATTACAGACATTACAGCTATTACAGCTAATTCAGCAATTACAGCTATTACAGCCATTACAGCCATTACAGCTATTACAGCTAGTTCAGCCATTACAGCCATTACATATGTATATTTCGACAAAGACCCATGCCATCTTTTTGCTGTATTTAAACAAAAAAAAATTACATGTGATTTCCACTTCTCAGAATTTTTGTGTACACTTCCAGATAAAAAGTTGACTGCTTTGTCACGACTATAAATATTAAATGGAAATAATTTTAAAGTTTTAATGCATATAGAAATAAATAACCAAAAACATTTTCATTTGAAGAAAATTCAATAGTTCACGGATAGTAAGTAAATGTCAGCGATTGTATTTATACACAGACAATGATACAAATTCATTAATGTGATTTGTTTTGCTGCAAATGTTCCGGTTTCTTGGTTAATTAAAACTTATTTAATTGACGATGCTTTCATCTTTTTTGTTTTATTTACAACAAAACGATTAGAAAAATTTCACGAACATTTGAATCTAATTGAAAAAAAAACCAGCTTTTAAATAAATATGATACAATGTTTGGTTACTATGGCAACAAGCGTATTTTTCGTAAAACAACATTAAAATACTCTTTTTATTATTGCGAATTTTTTTCTGTGGCTGTTTATGCGGTCAGAAAATTATATGCAATTTAAAAAAAAAAACTTTTTATCTCCTTTACATCGGTTTGTTTGTCGGAGAATCTTGTAACTCATTTTAGAACCTGATCTCGTTTGATGATCAAATTTGTTAATCAAAATATCAACTTATTCCTGTCTTGTATAGTCTATGTTATTTCTTAATGAAACTATCAACTTATTTCTGTCTTGTATAGTCTATGTTATTTCTTAATGAAAATATCAACTGATTTCTGTCTTGTCCACCAAGTTCGACTAAAGTGTACAACTAATAAAAACTAGTTTCAATCTTTTTAAACTAAAATGTAAAAAAAAAAGATATTTTTAGTTAAAAAAAACTTTTATCAAACAGAATAAAAAGTAAAAAAATAAATTTCTGAAATCATACATATATCATAGTCATAGTTTCAGACGTTAAAACAATACTTCCAGATGTTAAAGCCATAGTGCCAGACTTTAAACAATAATTCCAGATGTTTAAGCCATAGTTCCAGACGTTAAAACAATAATTCCAGATGTTTAAGCCATAGTTTCAGACGTTAGAACAATAATTCCAGATGTTTAAGCCATAGTGCCAGACGTTAAAACAATAATTCCAGATGTTTAAGCCATAGTTTCAGACGTTAAAACAATAATTCCAGATGTTTAAGCCATAGTGCCAGACGTTAAAACAATAATTCCAGATGTTTAAGCCATAGTTCCAGACATTAAAACAATAATTCTAGATGTTTAAGCCAAAGTTCCAGACATCTCATCTTGTTTAATTTACGTTCGGCAATAAAATGAGAAAATATGAATACAATTATTAAAAAATTTCTTTCATCATTTAATTTAAATAAAAAAAAAAACATTTTTAATTTTCAATCAAATACTAATTCTCTATCAACTTTTCCCATCGTTTTTCAATAAATAAAACAATAAATACATTTATTTAACTGTAAGTTCTCGAGTAATCGATACATCGGTAATTAGTAAATGATAAGCTAATGCCAATACAACAAAAATAATTTTATAGTCTTAATCAACATTTATTTGTTCAATTCTAAAATTGCTAATCGTCAGTATGTAAACGAATTTGTGTTTTTTTTTCAGCTCTGATTAGTCAGTCATTTTAACGTGAAGGATAGTACAGTTATCACAGAATTTACTAACTAGTCATAAACAATCCTAAAACAACATAAAACATTCACATAAAAAGTCTTTATTTTCACTTCAATTCACCAATGCAGACGAAATTGTATACCATTCGATACTATAGTACTGTCCAATTTAACTCTGCCGACAAGAAATCAATCACACAGTTTACATATATGTGTAGCGTACAGCAAGCAATACATGAACCCGTTAATATGCTGTGCAGCATACAGTAAGCAACACAACGTCCCGTTACATATGCTGTGTAACGTACATCAAGCAATACATTTCGCTACATAGACTGTGTAACGTACAGCAAGCAATACATTTCGCTACATAGACTGTGTAACGTAATCAAGCAATACATTTAGCAACATAGACTGTGTAACGTAATCAAGCAATACATTTCGCTACATTGGCTGTGTAACGTACGTATATCAAGCAATGCAACATTTTGTTACAAATGCTATATAATGTACATTAAGGGATTATATATATATTGGTTACATTTAGTATAGGCAGTGTAGTGGACTCAATGCACAGCATATGATACATAGCATCTGTTACACAGCATATGATACATAGCATCTGTTACACAGCATATGATACATAGCATCTGTTACACAGCTTATGATACATAGCATCTGTTACACAGCATATGATACATATCATCTGTTACATAGTCCGTGATGTGGCCATCAAGCAATACATCACATGGGGTACAAGGGGCTTGGTACTGCCCATAAGCCCTTACGTCAGTTCAGTCCAAGATCAGAATGCCATTATGGACGAAACACACGATAGCCCCGAACGTCCCTGCTGGCTCCCCAGCACCGCCAGACGTAGGAAATCCCCGCTTAACACCACCCTCGAGATTAATGTGGAGGGGACACTACTGCGTGATTCTAGTTTCCGATGTGGTAAGGGGTTATCTCCTCTTGCACTAGTGGCAATAGGTTGTCTCCTCATCGCAGAAGTGACAAGAGGTTAGCTTCTCTTGCAGGAAAGGCTTATAGATAAAGTCTTAGTTGGGGGGGGGGAGAGATGATGTCACTGCGGGTAATTGAGAGAAAATGTTTGATAATAACATGTAATAACTAGTACAGCTGGGTTCAAAGGTACGTTGACAATTACTATGGCTGGTTATTTTGTACACGTACTATCACATTCAACACACTTGTATTGCCCTGCTTATCCCCCCTCCCCCCATATATATATATATATTACGGTCAATGTCACATATTGACCGTAACACACACATATTGACCGTAACACACACATATATAAATATATACATTTTTTAAGCTTTTAATCACTTTGACTTTCTCTCTGTGTGTGTGTGTGTGTGTTTGTGGCTGGTTTTTAAATCAAATCTTGTAACTATTATTTTCAATGTTTCTATAACGAAGCTAATAACTTTTTAGTGATCTTTATAATGGAAACATTCGCATTGAGATTTTCAAGTCAAAATAAATACGAAACATAGCACCAGTACAGAAAAGCACTGCCAAATTGATTTCATTAGATTCATGTGTGTAAAAAACAATCCAAAGTTTAAAAACGTTTGCTACAAAAACAACAACCCATTATATCATAAAAATATGTATTTAAATTATTAGCACCAACACTTAAAGGCGTTGTCTTTACGTTAGAAGAAAAAAAAAACAATAAATAATCGATTAATCTAGATGGGCACCCACGCTTTTTAGTTTTAGTAAAGATAATTTTTCCGTGAGATCCTGCTTAATTTATTTTCTATAGTCTGTTGGTTGAATATAATAATTAGTATTTATGAAATATTTAGTTTTAATTGTGTAATTGGTTACATTTTATAATTTTAAATTGAATTTATCATTGTTACTGCACAAACTCTGGCTCAACACTTACACCACAGAAAATACTTTGGTGATGTAACAACAAACTTTGTCAATTTGCTGATGTAACTACAACAAACTTTGTCAATTTGCTGATGCAACTACAACAAACTTTGTCAATTTGCTGATCATTTACAATAAATTGTACGCTGTCGTCTGCTAGTTTCCAAAAATTACATTACTCACACACATACCCACAAACACATATAAATATACATTATATACACATATATCCATCTATATGGTACATATATTGTTCAGCACAGCTCTGACATATATAAATATACATTATATACACATATATCCATCTATATGGTACATATATTGTTCAGCACAGCTCTGACATATATAAATATACATTATATACACATATATCCATCTATATTGTATATATATTGTTCAGCACAGCTCTGACATATATAAATATACATTATATACACATATATCCATCTATATTGTACATATATTGTTCAGCACAGCTCTGACATATATAAATATCTAGTGTAGACATTTCATACCCAGGGTGATGATGACCACAGAGGTAATGTTTACTACTTCTTTATCCTCATCACAAATGAAGAATTTTTTTTTATCCTTGATCTATATCTGTACTACACATAGACTCGTCGAACATTTTAGTGTCTTATAGTTTCTGGTATAGTAGTTGGCCAGCGAAGTGGGTCAATGGTCAGTTGTCATGCAAATAAGATAGCTGAGGTCAGTTAATGTGTCCGTCTGAAGGGTACCGTGATATTAGTAAGTGAGATGGATCATCGCTGGACTGATCTAACAATCTATGTGCCATTTACAGCCACAGAATCAATAGGACACGTTTATAACACGTAACGTTCGTCACATTAGCTCTTACTGTCGGTCACATTAGCTCTTTTTGTTGGTCACATTACCTCTTTCAGTTGGTTACATTAGCTCTTTCTGTTGGTCACATTAGCTCTTTCTGTTGGTCACATTAGTTCTTTCTGTCGGTCACATTAGCTCTTTAAGTTGGTCACATTAGCTCTTTCAGTTGGTCACATTAGTTCTTTCTGTCGGTCACATTAGCTCTTTTTGTTGGTCACATTAGCTCTTTCAGTTGGTTACATTAACTCTTTCTGTTGGTTACATTAGCTCTTTCTGTTGGTCACATTAGCTCTTTCTATTGGTCACATTAGCTCTTTCTCTTGGTCACATTAGCTCTTTCAGTTGGTTACATTAGCTCTTTCTGTTGGTCACATTAGCTCTTTCTGTTGGTCACATTAGCTCTTTCTGTTGGTCACATTCGCTCTTTCTGTTGGTCACATTAGCTCTTTCTGTTGGTCACATTAGCTCTTTCTGTTGGTCACATTAGCTCTTTCTGTTCGTCACATTAGCTCTTTCTGTTGTTCACATCAGCTCTTTCTGTCGGTCACATTAGCTCTTTCTGTCGGTCACATTAGCTCTTTTTGTTGGTTACATTAGCTCTTTCTGTTGTTCACATTAGCTCTTTCTGTCGGTCACATTAGCTCTTTCTGTCGGTCACATTAGCTCTTTCTGTCGGTCACATTAGCTCTTTTTGTTGGTTACATTAGCTCTTTCTGTTGTTCACATTAGCTCTTTCTGTCGGTCACATTAACTATTTCGTAGGACACACGACTCTTTCTGTTGGTCACAAGACCACATAATATGTCCGGTCTAAGCGTTGGCTAGTTAACAAAACGTACAAGTCACGTGGCTTTTGAGTTTTTTGTATTAACAAAATGGATTAGTATGACTTTGGATTCCAGATGTAGCATAGAGGTAAATATTCCTAAAATAGTAAGATACTTTGATATGTCTTTTAACTAGTGGGGTAGGGAGGGTAGTTCGGCTGGTGTGGCCGCACACGGCGCCGAGATAGAGCGGGCGCCGAAATATTAATCTTGAAAACTATTTTCAGCATCTAGAACAAACGTAGGCAATTTAAAGCCCGCGGGACAAGTATGGTTCGGTCCGTTAAATTTACATCGATAGCGTTTACATTTAATTTATACTACTTTATAAAAAAGGATTATAAACACACCGTTCGTTTGGTCTTGATCCGGACCTTCAATCAAATTTAAGAACGTAGTGTAGCCCATCAGTGGCTATACATCTACACCTGTGATTATTGTGGCCCATCAGTGGATATACATCTACACCTGTGATTATTGTGGCCCATCAGTGGCTATACATCTACACCTGTGATTATTGTGGGCCATCAGGGGCTATACATCTACACCTGTGATTATTGTGGCTCATCAGTGGCTATACATCTACACCTGTGATTATTGTGGCCCATCAGTGGCTATACATCTACACCTGTGATTATTGTGGGCCATCAGGGGCTATACATCTACACCTGTGATTATTGTGGCTCATCAGTGGCTATACATCTACACCTGTGATTATTGTGGCCCATCAGTGGCTATACATCTACATCTGTGATCTTTAGTTACAAAGTTCTAACTGCTCTACAAAATCAAAACAACACTTGGCGTTAATCTTATTTGTACAGCGAAAAAGGTCAGGTTTATAAAATAAGGTAAAGATCAGTATCAGAATCTACAATCTATGTGTCGAATATCGCTATGACGGTCAAGATCTTTTGATGTTCCTGTCAGAACAGTTCTTGTTACATACAATCACAAGAGTATGCAACATTCAATTTTTAAATACATTATAGATTCATCAAGCATCCAACATTTCAAATATCACAGCTATGACAAGCATCCAATATTACAAATGACCAACATTCAACATTTCAAATATCAAAGCAATGACCAGCATCCAACATTTCAAATATCACAGCTATGACCAACATCCTGTTCAACATTTGTAATATAAAATGACAATTAAACATCAACATTCCATATGTTTGACAAACTTTGTAATCCACACAATGCAAACATATAAAAAGAAGACAAATACATTCAGCCGCTGCATTATTTGACTGGCAATAATTAAAGCAAAGATCTAATTTAAATAAAGCTAAGCCTTCGATTTAACTGGGTTTATTTATTTAAAAACAAGAGACTGGTCTGTGTTATTTCTTGTCGATATAAACATCTTTTTAAATAAAACGAAACAAACTTGTCAGGTTTTCTCTTTAGAATTTTCTAACATTATATCGTATTACTACTATGTATTCATTATATAACAATATTCATAAATTATAGACGAAGTGTATATCTTAAATATATATAATTAGGAAATATCTATATTATAAAACACTACATTTACATGGCTGTACTGTATAATAATGAACAAATATACAGCACGACTCTAACGAGTGGATATTCTGACCCTGGGGCTTAGAATTAATTTAATTCCAATTAGAACAAACATCGCTTCGCTTTTTAAAGTTGTAATAAAAATATGGGGGAAAAGACATGAAAATATGTGAAAAAATATGTTTCACAGTATCTTTGACTTGAATGACATGAAAATATGTGAAAAAATATGTTTCACAGTATCTTTGACTTGAATGACATGAAAATATGCGAAAAAATATGTTTCACAGTATCTTTGACTTGAATGACATGAAAATATGTGAAAAAATATGTTTCACAGTATCTTTGACTTGAATGACATGAAAATATGCGAAAAAATATGTTTCACAATGGCTTCATCTCCTGATGTAAATTCTAGCCACGGCAGTACATTCCCTTGCCTATATCCTCATCCTTTGCATCAGATAGCTCTCAGTTGTTAACGGTATTAAATCGTGTATTATATCTAATCTGGAGCCGATAGTCGAAACTTAAGATGATAAGGTGGCCCCAGGGGTGGCTTAACTTAAAACTCACCCTGCCTCACTTGTCTTCACTCCGCCTCCCTCTCTCCCTCCCTCATGCAACAAAATTATTTGGTGTTGTGTTTTTTTTTTGTTCTTCCGACTAAGTAGATCAATGGCATATCCCATAATTTCTATTATAGATATAGAACGGTTAAAATATCTCATATATGACACGGACAGATACAACGTTTTTGAGCCGAGTGAATCGTCCTAGGAGAGAGTTATTCGGGTGGATTCAGTTATTTTTTATAATGAAATGATTCTGCAGGCAAAATCACCCAGGTCATCGGGAAACCGAGTTAATTAAGTCAGATTTGAATCAGTCAATTGAATGATTCTTGTGGGGCTGAGGTACAGCTCATCACAGAAACGTATAAGTTATTATTTTGTGTTTTATTTCTTCCTTCTATTCCTAGGTTTATGTTTAAAAAATAATTGCATGTGTCTATCAGGTAAAAAAATAAAACTTTTCAGAACTGAATAGGCACCGGTTGTGTATTGGCTAAACAAAAAATTGTATAGAGAATTCAATGGGTTGGGAAAATCTTCAGCAAACATGATCGGAAAAAAAAAAAGTAATTAAAGTTGTCACTGCAGAAAAGAGTTTGGCATTATCAATGACCTTTGAACCTTTCAACCTTCGGGTGTGTTTTTTTAAAGAATTGGGTAAAAAAAATATTTCTCCTCTTGTTGATCTTTTTATCCCCCCCCCTTCACCCCGTTATGCAACCAGTAAACAAGAATTCTCCTTCCCTGTTACTTGATTCCTGAAGTGTGATTCGCATGTTGTACCTTTAATAATTTAATGCATGAACTCCATATTTTAATTTGTTTCACTCGGAGATGACAGTGTTATTGTTGTGAACGGTAGAATAAACAATTCTAAATAAAAAATAATTCTGTCAATCATTCGTTTTAGCTTCAATGTAGACTCACAATCTGTCAGTGATGCGTTTAGTCAGATTCAAACGTGATTCGCACGATTTTACTGGGTAGAATCGCCATCGTAATTCACAAGATCATATGTACTTTGTGTGTGTGTGTGTAATGCCTCTGTGTAGGTCCAGGTGTTAGGTTCTTACCTCACCACGGAAAGCCATAAAACTTTTATTGTGGACATGTTCAGTTAAAAAACACAAAACATTTTTAAACAGTTTGTTTTTTCTCGAAATTCTCCTCCCTTTAGAGAAATGCCAGCGCGGCCACAGCCAGATTTTCAATGGCTGTAGACAACGTATGATAGATGCCCCCCCCTTCCCCACCTGATATGTTATCTAACCAAGAATTTCAATAGATGTGCAGTTATTGCTTTAATTTCTTTATCTTTTGGTTATGGACAACTTTGTGGATTGTTTTGACTGTTATGCAGGCTGATCGAATTTTTAACAATAATATACATCATAAGTAAGACATGGCCCCATAGGTCCATGAAATGGAGCAATTAAAAAAAATACTTGCTTGCGTGATACATCACTTTATTTACTGTGGCAATTTGGTTGGAATTATTTTTTTCACACATTCATTTTTTTCCCCAGACTCAAATGTTGGAATCTTAAAACAAAATTGTTATATTTGTTCCGGAAGTTTATTTGACAAGGTATTTATTTCATATCTATCTATTTCATAACACAGATTCAGTTCATTGATTGGCTAATTCTCAGGTCACTACTTCATTGCATTCAATTGGAATTAGAAAAAAGAGAGAAAATTCAAAGACAACCCAGCCGATTGGTCAAATCTTCAGGGTGGCGGGTGGGTGGAGGAATTGAGCGCAGGCCAGCCGTGGGTCAGGCATTGTTCTTTGTCATTTAATTAAGGGTCTCTAAAGAAGAAAAAAAAAGATATTAAAAAAACTCAGGCCAGAAGAGGACTAGAAACGGAAATTGAATTTTCTGTTAATCTTGGTCAAAAAGAAAAATAACTGAATATCTATAAAAATAACTGAATATCTATAAAAATAACTGAATATCTATACAAATAACTGAATATCTATAAAAATAACTGAATATCTATAAAAATAACTGAATATCTATAAAAATAACTGAATATCTATAAAAATAACTGAATATCTATAAAAATGTAATAAGAAATCAATTAAAGTATTTAAAAGTTACTAAATTTAGATTGAATAAAAATCAAATTTTCATTAAAAAAATCACAAAGAAGGATAAACGTTATTGTGTATTTTTGATTTTCTTCTATCAATTATAAATTTAAAAATGTGATAACAGTTTTCTAATTAATATAAACCAGTGACCAGACGATACAAAAATTTTGAAAGTTGTCGAAACAACTTAAATTTTTCCTTATGATATCTTCACTTAATATTATTTTGTAACCTAATCAAAATAGATGTGCTATTGAGTAAAGGTAATCTAATCAAAATAGATGTACTATTGAGTAAAGGTAATCTAATCAAAATAGATGTGCTATTGAGTAAAGGCAATCTAATCAACATAGATGTACTATTGAGTAAAGGTAATCTAATCAAAATATATGTGCTATTAAGTAAAGGTAATCTAATCAAAATATATGTGCTATTAAGTAAAGGTAATATAATCAAAATAGATGTGCTATTGAGTAAAGGCTTCATAGATTTTATACCTCACCGCCCCCGTTATCAGATACATAAAACGCCTAATCCCACTTCCTGTCTTTCTTATTCAAGTGTCCGCTATTCTAGGCCATACTTATTCGAGTGCCCGCTATTCTAGGCCATACTTATTCGAGTGCCCGCTATTCTAGGCCATACTTATTCGTGTGTCCGCTATTCTAGGCCATACTTATTCGTGTGTCCGCTATTCTAGGTCATACTTATTCGTGTGTTCGCTATTCTAGGCCATACTTATTCGTGTGTCCGCTATTCTAGGCCATACTTATTCGAGTGTCCGCTATTCTAGGCCATACTTATCCGTGTGTCCGCTATTCTAGGCCATACTTGTTCGAGTGCCCGCTATTCTAGGCCATACTTATTCGTGTGTCCGCTATTCTAAGCCATACTTATTCGTGTGTTCACTATTCTAGTCCATACTTATTCGTGTGTCCACTATTCTAGGCCATACTTATTCGTGTGTCCGCTATTCTAGGCCATACTTATTCGTGTGTCCGCTATTCTAGGCCATACTTATCCGTGTGTCCGCTATTCTAGGCCATACTTGTTCGAGTGCCCGCTATTCTAGGCCATACTTATTCGTGTGTCCGCTATTCTAGGCCATACTTATCCGTGTGTCCACTATTCTAGGCCATACTTATTCGAGTGTCCGCTATTCTAGGCCATACTTATCCGTGTGTCCGCTATTCTAGGCCATACTTGTTCGAGTGCCCGCTATTCTAGGCCATACTTATTCGTGTGTCCGCTATTCTAGGCCATACTTATCCGTGTGTCCGCTATTCTAGGCTATACTTATTCGTGTGTCCACTATTCTAGGCCATACTTATTCGTGTGTCCGCTATTCTAGGCCATACTTATTCGTGTGTCCGCTATTCTAAGCCATACTTATTCGTGTGTTCACTATTCTAGTCCATACTTATTCGTGTGTCCACTATTCTAGGCCATACTTATTCGTGTGTCCGCTATTCTAGGCCATACTTATTCGTGTGTCCGCTATTCTAGGCCATACTTATTCGTGTGTTCACTATTCTAGTCCATACTTATTCGTGTGTTCACTATTCTAGTCCATACTTATTCGTGTGTCCACTATTCTAGGCCATACTTATTCATGTGTCCACTATTCTAGGCCATACTTATTCGTGTGTCCACTATTCTAGTCCATATGCGTTCGGTTATTACAGGACAAAAACTTAAACAAACATATCGTATACACATATATTTTGTTTATCTGTAATTGTGCTTTAGTTGTTGGATTTTTGCGATGTCTCCAATCAAAAATATGAATATTACATTCATGCACTTTAATGCTAATCACATTTAATTCATTGGTTAAATGATAAAAAAAATTTTCTTGCACCAATACTAAAATTCTTCATGGATTTCTTTTAAAAAAAAAGTCATTACTATCGTAATTCTAATATCGAGTGAATCCAAGGAAGGCTGCATAAAATTATTCTTCTATTGTATTATATTATAAATGTTTGACTTTGTCCTATGTTGTGAATGAATTAAGAAAAAATGTTTCAACACAGATTACAGACCGTCAGCCCGTAGCGTGAAACTTCTACAGCAGGGGCCAGGCATTCTACAGCAGGGGCCAGGCAATAGCAGGGGGCAGGTAATACATTTTACTAAGTAGAACAAATAAGCAGGGGGGGCAGACAAAACGCAGGGGGCCCCCTTGCCCCCTCCGCACGCTACGGGCCTGAAGATCGTACATAGAGTGCACCACTGAACTAACTACACACCCAATCTGTGGGCACGTCGGGCTGTCTATATAATTATAGAAACTGGTCACTGTTCAATAGGGTAACCAGGTGCAGACAGAAATGTTTATCTCTTTTAAAAAAGACAGAGACATGGGAAAAAATTACTAGCCAAGTGTTAAATCAAGGGTTTCTGCCATCTTTAGATATTGTGGACCAGGACGAGCATCTCATCACACGAGATCCATATAGGTCGACAATACATTATGGTACTGATAGTTTCATTGAATACACAAGAGAGATGTCAATGACAATCAAAAGCTATATTGTTACAACACCAATCCACTATCTATGTATGCTGTAACAATAGTCCACTATCTTCAGTCTATACATGTATGCTGTAACAATAGTCCACTATCGCGAGTATATATACATGTATGCTGTAACAATAGTCCACTATCACGAGTCTATACATGTATGCTATAACAATAGTCCACTATCGCGAATCTTTACATGTATGCTTTAATAGTAGTCCACTATCCCGAATCTATGTATGCTACAGTGTCTATATTGTTAGGATTGGAATTTCATATACGCATTCAAATGAATTTTAAAACCAAGTCTTCAGATTAATATCGTCTTCATGTGACATTGTCAATGTATCAACCAACGAAAGAAACCCATTCATCAGCCTTACTCTTTGCAGAAGAAAAAAAATAAAACCATAATTGTGACCTTTGTTAGAGAAATGCACTGCTTGATAGACACATCATTATCAATGACAACAACAACAACAACAACAACAGACTGTTGGCTATAGTGCTGATATTAAAGTGATAAAGACGTTGGTTATAGTGCTGATATTTAAGTGATAAAGACGTTGGTTATAGTGCTGATATTTAAGTGATAAAGACAACAGTCCATGACGTTAGCAGCATTGCACGCATTATTTATTTTGATCTTTTTATCTTTTAATCAAAGTACAGTACGTGTGGACGGATGGCAGGGCTGTGTGTGTGAAGTTCCTTTAACGATGAGATGAAATCTCATAAATCCTTTAAACCACTAAAGGGACAGTTTTTGCAGTGTCCTTACTTCTTTCTTCCGCTCTCAATAGTGCAATGGCCATGGAGGCACCACGGGAGATATAGCGGAGACTTTAACCATGACCTGAAAAATCCATTGGTTCTCACAGGACATCGAACCAGGGACACTCAGGTCGACAGTCGAGCGCTTTACCGCATGACCACCCGTCCCCTGGCCGAGCTGTGTAGAGCGCTTGACTGTCCACCTGAGTGTCCCGTTGAGAACCAAGGGACATTTTCTCCAGGTGAAAATTAGTGTAAAGTTCCCTAAGTCTACCCAGCTATAAATTGGCACCTGACAGTAAGGGAAATGTGTGTGTGTGTGTGTGTATGTGAACCTCCACTTCCCCACATCCGCAGTCAATATTTGTTTATTACAATTGATTGAATCACAAGTTATTTAAGAGCAAATAATTACCGTAACTTATTTGTGTTCATCAGATTACACTTAGTTTTACTTTAGTGTATAGACTATTAAAACATTACGTTGTTTTTAATCATAAATAGATGAAGTAAGTAGAAATGTACAAAAAGTGTTTTACGAGTAATTTATGAAACTTTTGTGAGTATGAGATTTAACATAACAGGCAGGGTCATCTCCAAACAGGATCATATCCAGGCAGGGTCATCTCCAGGCAAGGCCATCTCCAACAGGGTCACCTCCAGGGAGGGTCATCTCCAACAGGGTCACCTCCAGGGAGGGTCATCTCCAGGCCTTCGTGTGATCTAACATTACAGGCAGGGTCATCTCCAGGCAGGGTCATCTCCAGACAGGGTCATCTCCAGACAGGGTCATCTCCAGACAGGGTCATCTCCAGGCCTTTCGTGTGATCTAACATTACAGGCAGGGTCATCTCCAGGCAGGGTCATCTCCAGACAGGGTCATCTCCAGGCCTTTCGTGGACGTCGTATGGATGATCGAGAACTGGGTCATCTAATAATTGTAGTTAAACTGATATATCTGATCACTGTAGTTTAATTGATACATCTTTTTGTATACATGCCCATATATCAGCTTCAACTGACAGTGCTAAACGTGTACTACTATAAGCTGTACACATACTGAACTTCGTTGCTATTAACAGTGCTTCTGAAAAAAAAAGTAAAAAAAAATCTGCTTAGTCAATTTTCAAATATGTAGCAGTGAGCTAAAAAGTGTTGTCACTTCTACATGTAACATCGAAATGTCACATACACAAGAGATGGACATTAAGAGCAGCAGCAGTGAATGTATTGTGCATTATAGAAGAGAACAAAGACTTATGAGGACACTTCCAACAGAGCAGGCAAAAAAATAATCGATCTTACACCGCAATGAAACCAGTAAAGGT
Source organism: Bulinus truncatus (assembly GCA_021962125.1). Lineage (NCBI taxonomy): Eukaryota > Metazoa > Mollusca > Gastropoda > Planorbidae > Bulinus > Bulinus truncatus. The sequence continues at coordinate 342,212 of JAGDYQ010000397.1, read as the reverse complement.
TAGACGAAATGTCTTATTGTAGACAAATGTCTTATTGTAGACAACATGTCTTATTGTAGACAAAATGTCTTATTGTAGATAATGTCTTATTGTAGACGTAAACAAAATGTCTTATTGTAGACGTAGACAAAATGTCTAACTGTAGACAAAATATCTTATTGTAGACAAAATATCTTATTGTAGACAAATGTCTTATTGTAGACAAAATGACTTATTGTAAACTAAATGTCTTATTGTAGGTAGACGAAATGTCGTATTGTAGACGAAATGTCGTATTGTAGACGAAATGTCGTATTGTAGACGAAATGTCGTATTGTAGACGAAATGTCGTATAGTAGACGAAATGTCATATTGTAGACGAAAGGTATTGTTTAAGTTTTCGTACTTTCACAGGGGCGCAAATTTAGCTCACACTGGGTGCCACAACGGCTAGCTACGGCTCTGTATGTAGGAGCCACATGAAATCTGTTACCTGTGAACCAAGTCATACATAGTGTGACTCAAGACTGTCTGGTTCATATCACCGGCTCCTGATCCAATGAATTACACTACCTGTTATGTAAATAGTAAGTTTGCAGCCTCAAGTGATGATGGGAATGCTGAAAATACAAACATGCCCTATTAATATTATGATGACCAAACGGTCCACTGATAGCAGCTCATTCAGTGGGAAACAAAGATGTGTTTAGTCTATAAATCTATCCATCCTTTTGTATTGTGTCAGAGTCCTACGTTGATATTAACTTTCTATAAGCTAGCAGTAGATATTAACTCTCTATATGCTATCATTAGGTATTAATTCTCTGAAAGCTATCATTAAATATTATCTCTCTATATACTAGTATTAGATATTAACTCTCTGAAAGCTATCATTAGATATTAACTCCCTGAAAGCTATCATTAGATATTATCTCTCTATATACTAGTATTAGATATTAACTCTCTGAAAGCTATCATTAGAAATTAACTCTCTATGTACTGGCATTAGATATTAACTCTCTGAAAGCTATCATTAGAAATTAACTCTCTATGTACTGGCATTAGATGTTAACTCTCTGAAAGCTATCATTAGAAATTAACTCTCTATGTACTGGCATTAGATGTTAACTCTCTGAAAGCTATCATTCGATATTAACTCTCTATGTAATAGCATTATATATTTACTCTTTATAAGCTTTCATTAGATTTTATCTCTCTATCAACACTCTGTAAACGATCATTAGAAGGGACGTGTTGTAATTCGGGACCATTAGCACATATTCAAACGGGTAACAAAATTTGAGAAAAAAAATTAAATAAATAAAAAAATGTCGAAAAGAAAAACCAAATCCCAGAATTTAATTTGATTACCTTCATTATCCTGTTATTTTGTTCTGGTTCACAAACAGCAGGTCGCCATTTTTATGTCGAGATGAAAATCTGTTGTCCGTTGTCTGCTGTCTGCACACACACACACACAAAATAAGTCTGTTATTTTTTTTTTAAATTACGGCATTATAAAAGACGGAAGGAGCAGGGCGGATAAATTGTGTGAAATCAACAATAAATTGAAGGGAAATTCTGCATGCTATATTTGTCTCCATTATACTTAAACAAGGGAGAGAACAAAATTATGGAAGCTGAGCTTTATGGATTTTAATTTATCTTGTCTGCATTCAGAGCTTCACAACATTACACAGTGGGTGTGGATCGGTGGGGAGTTGTATCTAGACCAGGTCTATACTTGTATTGATGTGTTTTTGGTGATTCATTGTTGTCTATACTTGTATTGAAGTGTTTTGGTGATTCATTGTTGTCTATACTTGTATTGATGTGTTTTGGTGATTCATTGTTGTCTATACTTGTATTGATGTTTTTTGGTGATTCATTGTTGTCTATACTTGTATTGATGTTTTTGGTGATTCATTGTTGTCTATACTTGTATTGATGTGTTTTGGTGATTCATTGTTGTCTATACTTGTATTGATGTGTTTTGGTGATTCATTGTTGTCTATACTTGTATTGATGTGTTTTGGTGATTCATTGTTGTCTAAATTTTGTTGATGTTTTTTGGTGATTCTATGTCTATATTTGTGTTGATGTGTTTAAGTGATTCAATGTTTATATTTGTGTTGATGTTTTTTTTTGGTGATTCAATGTTTTCTATACTTGTGTTCATATGTTTTGGTGATTCAATGTTTTCTATACTTGTGTTCATATGTTTTGGTGATTCAATGTTTTCTATACTTGTGTTCATATGTTTTGGTGATTCAATGTTTTCTATACTTGTGTTCATATGTTTTGGTGATTCAATGTTTTCTATACTTATGTTCATATGTTTTGGTGATTCAATATTTTCTATACTTGTGTTCATATGTTTTGGTGATTCAATGTTTTCTATACTTGTGTTCATATGTTTTGGTGATTCAATGTTTTCTATACTTGTGTTCATATGTTTTGGTGATTCAATGTTTTCTATACTTGTGTTCATATGTTTTGGTGATTCAATGTTTTCTATACTTGTGTTCATATGTTTTGGTGATTCAATGTCTATATTTGTGGTGATGTGCCTGTTGCGTGCTGGTGTTTCTTTTGGTTACAATCACGATGTACAAACACCAAACAACAGAAGAGTCAAATGCAGGCTTTGTATTTTCCTTCTTTAATCTTAATGTTTATTTTACAACATCAAATGTTTACATCAAAAGTTCATAACATCACATAATCCAATAGTCTCTAACGCCTTTTATATATATCTCTACTGCTGTCTTTTACTACTAAAATTATGCTCTGACTAACTGCTAGAATAATAGAAGACTATAGTGGACCTCGTTACATCTCACGTCCACTCTCTACGCTCGCCTCAGCCCAAATTTCTACTCTATTTCAAAACCTACTTTTATATCAATGGGCCCTCTCGATCTGTCCCCATAACTCAGAGTCAGTTGTCAAACGGATGTGTGGGAACTACAAATTACCTTCCATTCCACGAACAGAAAAGGTATGCAAGTCACGGTCACTCTGGTATCCCAACGTGATACCTGTGCTGACCTACAGTAATTAAATCAGGAGGGGACAACAGCTGGAATGCGGGGGTGGGGGGGACGGAATGGGGAACTGGTACGCACGTTTTCACAACCTCGTCACGGCTATTGGTTTGATCCGTGACATACATTATATTAGGAGAAGATGTGGTGGGGTTGATGCTAATACAGTCCGTGGCAGTCCGGTGATTTATCTGTTTGTCCAGAATGTCAGTTGACTCTCTCCCTACTCTCGGAACCATATATCAAGTCCCTAACCCAGGTCGCTAGAAAACGTAAAGACAGATTTACTTTATATATTATCCTACATTCTAATAACTATCCTACATTCTAATAACTATGTGAGAACCATGTTCTCCACAGTGCCTTTTAAGTTCATTTACGTGTGTTATTCCTATTAACTTGATAAACAGGTGATCCATCTGTCCTCATGATTATAAATCCTTCTACCTGGAGTCATAGATCACTTCATTACAATTTATAAATATTCAACAAAAAATGCACCAAAAAGTATGTTTTCTAAATACACTATAAAAATTTATTTAATCTTTGGAATGCCTCAAATCGTGAGAGTTTTAGAAACAAAACACCAACGAAAAGAGCGCTGGTAACCAGACTATGACCCAAACATTAACGTGAATGAAAGAGGTGCTGGTAACCAGACTATGACCCAAACATTAACGTGAATGAAAGAGGCGCTGGTAACCAGACTATGACCCAAACATTAACGTGAATGAAAGAGGCGCTGGTAAATAGACTATGACCCAAACATTAACGTGAATGAAAGAGGCGCTGGTAAATAGACTATGACCCAAACATTAACGTGAATGAAAGAGGCGCTGGTAAATAGACTATGACCCAAACATTAACGTGAATGAAAGAGGCGCTGGTAAATAGACTATGACCCAAACATTAACGTGAATGAAAGAGGCGCTGGTAACCAGACTATGACCCCAAACATTAACGTGAATGAAAGAGGCGCTGGTAACCAGACTTTCTTTTTTCGTCAGATCGATGGAGGCAATCATAAGAGGCTTCATTCTCTGGAACTTCTCTCAAATAATCTTCTCTTGATCTTATGCTTTAAATTGATTATGTTGAAGTGTCATTTTGTTAAAGACTAAGGGAGATAATGGCTTTTTTGAAATTTAGAAAATGGTCTTGGTGATAACGCCATAGGTAACCGAGTGATGGAACTTTGTTTTGGTCACGATATTGTTAGATTGGTGACTAAAACCTTCTGCACTGTACACCACGTGTAGTACATATACGTGACTCAAACTTGTACTACATATACGTGACTCAAACCTTGTACTACATATAGTGACTCAAACCTTGTACTACATATACGTGACCCAAACGTTGTACTACATTTAGGTGACTCAAACCTTGTACTACATATACGTGACTCTAACCTTGTACTACATGTACTACTCAACCCTTGTACTACATATACGTGACTCAAACCTTGTACTACATATACGTGACTCAAACCTTGTACTACATTTAGGTGACTCAAACCTTGTACTACATATACGTGACTCAAACCTTGTACTACATATACGTGACTCAAACCTTGTACGACATTTAGGTGACTCAAACCTTGTACTCATCGGCGGCGGAACGAAATATTTTAAGGGGGGGGCAAGCCAAAATTCACGGAGGGGCGCCGCCCCCCCCCCCTAGAAAATTTAAGGGGGGGGGGGCAAGACAAAATATGACCGAAAGACAAATTTTACCCCCTTAATTCAATAATAGAATATAGTAATTCTGTAGCAAGTATTTAATCAATATTATTAAAAAAAATATATTAAAAAAAGTAAAAATGAACATTGAGCACTTATGTCGTCAACTGATTCGTAATGTCAGTTTGTTTACAAATTTAATAGTGAAATTAGATCAGAAAATTACTGATAATTATCATGAATGATGATGAACATAAAACTGAAACCGGAAACGGGAAACTCAATAAACAAATAGTAATTTATGAAAAGATAATAAATAATTGTATTTTCTTTAAAAATTACATTTGCCGTCATTCAGTAGATGGCAATACTTCTCTATACTTATGAGATGCATTTGCTGTCTGTCTGTTCCCTTAAAACTCAAGATCCAGACAACCAAATAACATGAAATTTGGTACACGTACACAAGATTACATGGGGAAGGTTCTTAAACAGCTTTCGTTCCATCTCAATGGGTACTTTAATTGTAATTAATTATTTTGGATATCAAAGACATGAAAATTTGGCAAACTTTTACCCCGATTTCAGGTTTTACGAGCTTCTCTCCCACATAGCTAACTTACTATACATATGATCGGTACGGGGAACCAAATATCACATTACTTACTACATTATTAAATTCCATTTCTTCATCCATAGGAATTGTCATCTTTTGCTACAGTCATGCCTAAGAGAGAGAGAGAGAGAGAGAGAGAGAGAGAGAGAGAGAGGGAGGGATGGAGGGAGAGAGGGAGGGAAAGAGGGAGGGAGCGAGGGAGAGAGGGGGAGGGAGGGGTGGATGGAGGGAAAGAGAGAGGGAGGGAGTGGAAGAGAGGGAGGAGGGAGGGAGAGAAAAAGGGAGGGAGAGAGGGAAAGAGGGAGGGGGGAAGAGAGAGAGAGAGGGAGAGAGAGAGGAACTGCCAAAAATGTTGTGTATCACATTGCTTTAAGATAAATGTACCCTTTTATTGTATGCAAATAAACCTTTTTTTACGCGTCTTATTTTAAATCTTAATTAAACGTCAAATTACGATTCTTAAATAAACAGAAAATCTTATTTTAAACACGAGCAAAGCCGGGTACTTGCAACTAGTTTTAAAATATGCCACAACAACTCATAATAATGTGATTACTGTAAAATGTAAATTAATTATAATTTCTTTCAAATATTAAATTTAAGAAATAAATCAAATGAATTATGAAAATGAAACTGATACATATAAACTAAAATGATTTACAAAGTTAAAAAAATTAAACAAAGTTAAAATTTTAGGGGGGGGCAGACTGGAAATTCAAGGGGGGCGCCGCCACCCCTTAAAGGTTTTAGGGGGGCCGCTGCCCCCCTGCCCCCCTGCTCCGCCGCCAGTGCTTGTACTACATGTACTGACTCAAACCTTGTACTACATATACGTGACTCAAACCTTGCGTATATAGACGTGACTCAAACCTTGTACTACATATACGTTACTCAAACCTTGTACAACATATAGGTGACTCAAACCATGTACTACATATACGTGACTCAAACCTTGTATTACATAACATGTGGCTCAAACCTTGTACTACATAACACGTGACTCAAAACATGCACTACATATACGTTACTCAAAACAGGTTCTACATATATGTACTCAAAACATACGCTTCACAGTTCGTGCTGGGCTATGAGATCACTAGGGAGCGACCGATAATCGGATCGCTATCGGTATCGGACCGATATTGGCACTATCGGTTAATATCGGATCGGCCGATTGTTGTAGGGAGCGACCGATAGTCGGGTTAACTGTCGGACCGGCCGTTTTTTGGCTGCCGATACATTGTTTTTTTTTTTCACAACAGAATTGCAGAAAAAAAAAAATCAGTAAATAACCCAATTCTATAACCAGATCAGACAAGATTTTAAAAAAAGGAAAAAAAAAACCCGTACACAGAAATTGTCACGTCTTCCTCAGAGATATGACCTTGAAACAATAGGATTGGCATTTCTTAATTCTAATGTTTGACCTTGAATGATACAATTAGTGAACATCTGTGTGTATTTTTTGTTGGGATGGGAAGTTGGGGGGGGGGGGAACAAGACTTACGTGTGGGCGAAGTGTCACGAAATATGACAGGGAAGGGGTAAGCATGGGTTGAAATACGTCATTAGCTGTAGCATGAGAGATACACGTGTTTGGCATTGTTGTTGATTAAAAAAAAATATCGGTATCTGGGGGGGGGGGGTAAACAAGACACCGTGGGCGAAGTGTTACAAAATATGTGAACTTGGCTTGAAATACGTCATATAGCACGAGAATAACACGTGTTTGGCATTGTTGTTGCTTAAGGGGCTGTCCATTAATTACGTCAACAAAATAGGGGGGAGGGGGGGGTCAGAAAATTTTTGACAAGGGGGAGGGGGGGAGGTCAAGAAAAGTTGACGTCAACAATGTTACTTTTTTTAAATTTAATATAATTACGTAATAAATAGGAAAATTAAGCAGCGTTTGTAGTTTTGTGTTACACACTCGCTTAACATTCAGTATTTTAATTAAACTAACTATATTCCTACTAATTTTGCCACATAAACATATTGGAAGCCACCTTTTTTAGGGGGGGGGTAATCAAATGTTGACGTAATTTTATAGGGGGGTCTCTGGAAGTTTGACAAGTTGTTGACAAGGGGGGGAGGTAAAAATCGCCAAAAATTTGTTGACATAAATAATGGACAGCCCCTAAAAAGAACATATCGGTATCGGTTTCGGTAAAAATGCTGGGGGAAAATATCGGTATCGGACTATCGGTAAAAAGGCATATCGGTCGCTCCCTAGAGATCACCAGAATTTTCTCTTTGTTTTCAGACAGTCTTTAATTGAAAACGCCTATGACAAAAGAAGGTGCTAATAAAATGTGCAAATAAAGGAACGCAAATGTTACTCGACCAGCAAACTGGAATATTTTTTTTCCGCCGACCAGCAATAGATGTGCGCATGCGCGACTAAACGGACTCTGACTGCATATTATTGCATATTTTTTGGTTTTCGGGGCTAGGGTTAGGGTTAAGGCTAGGGTTAGGGTTAGGGTTAGGTTTAGGCTTATGGTTAGGTTTAGGGTTAGGAATAGGGTTAGGCGCAATATCTATAGCTGGATGCCGAAAAAAAATAATACGGAGTCCATCTAGTCGCGCATGCGCAATATCTATAGACAGATCCCTTAAAAAAGTCGCGCATGCTCACATCTATGCTGGTCGGCGGAAAAATTTTTTTTTTCCAGTTTGCTGGTCGGGTAACAACTGCGATAAAGGAAATAGGAGTATAGCAGTTGTCGCGTTGTCTGCTGGGATATAATCTTTTTATCTGCAGAAATAACTGAAGTCTCGTCAAACAAATGTATCAAAATAATGATGAATGACAAGCTGGCTCTGTCATAGGGTGAGATAATGTACATTCACAAGCCTGGAGATCAAATCCTGATATTGCTAGAATTAATAGGGGAAGAACAGAATAACGTGTATTAGAAAGCATGTTGTCATTGGTACAAGAAACAGAAATGTTAGAAAGTATGTAAGACATTAATACACAAAAATATAACTGACATATTAGTGTTTAAATACAGAAATTTGTCGGTTATACTTTGTTTTTTTTGTTATCAGTACCTAGGCAAAGAAACGCACCAGAAGAATTATTTATAACAGTAAGTAAAATTGTATATGCATAATACTTAAGAGATTCCGAGCTATCAGAGTATTATGTTATATTATTATATCTTATACCCAGGGTTTGGGTAATATCAGACCAAAATACAATGGATTGTATGATATCAGACCAAAATACCATGCCTTGTATGATATCAGACCAAAATACCATGGCTTGTATGATATCAGACCAAAATACCATGGATTGTATGATTCAGACCAAAATACCATGCCTTGTATGATATCAGACCAAAATACCATGGCTTGTATGATATCAGACCAAAATACCATGCCTTGTATGATATCAGACCAAAATACCATACCATGTGTATCATGTTTATTGAGACATTGCTATAGTAGAAGTGATATCAGACTACGAACACTTTGTCAATGTAGGATCATGAGATGAGCACTCTCATACTTCAGAACAGTTTTTCTGAAACGTTTGTGTTCGAGACTCACAACAAAACATGTTTAGTTTTTGAAACACACAGGTAAAGAAAACAAGCAATTTAAGCCTGTACCGTTTCGGACACAGGACGTTTTAGAGCATTTTCATGGTATGGGTTTTGATAAATAGAGAGGAAAGTAAGTCATGTTTAATAACTTTTACAAAAATAAATAATGAGTTACGCCCCTTTGTTAATATAGCTTATATAGTAAAAAAACGGTACCATAGGAAGCCCTAGTATTCGTCCCTCAGAGGTCAGATCGCAAAATGGACTTTTGATGCACACATGGCAGGCCAAGACCTACAAAATGATATATACATCATGGTTCTAGGACTTATGGTTGCTGAGATCTAGGGCGCTCCTTTGTTAATATAGCTTATATAGTAAAAAAAACGGTACTTAATAAGCCCCCTTTTTCGGCCCTCAGAGGTCAGATCGCGAAATGGTCTTTCTTTTGATGCACACATGGCAGGCCAAGACCTACAAAATGATATATACATCATGGGTCTAGGACTTATGGTTGTTGAGATCTAGGGTGATGACGGACAGGCAGACAGACAGACAAAACGGGGACAAAAAATTGCACAAGAAAGATAAGTCACAATTAATTGTAAAAATTACTGAATGAAGTAAATTTTTGTCTTCAAAACATTTCACAACCCTCAGTCAGGTCGGCACCCGCACTTTGAGCATAACAGACACACAGGGAGTAAATAATTTGAACTTGCAACAAGACTATGACAGACACACAGGGAGTAAATAATTTGAACTTGCAACAAGACTATGACAGACACACAGGGAGTAAATAATTTGAACTTGCAACAAGACTATGACAGACACACAGGGAGTAAATAATTTGAACTTGCAACAAGACTACGAGTATATCAGACGCATAAATATAATTTTGTAACTTCCGAGGTACAATTAATATATATTCAGATTCCTGCTCTGTGCAACCCAAGGCAGTTCTACATACATGTGCTATTAAAAGGTTTATAGAACTTTAAGAATGTTGTCAAAAATTTCCCAAAAAATGTGAAAAGTTTTGCCAGACGACAATATTTGTCCCACTTCTGTGATCTTCCTGTCTGGAACTACATTACACACACACACACACACACACTTATACACACAAACACATACGCACATACCCTCTAATCACCGGAAGTTAGGTGACGTGTGGTAATGACGCACAGTACCGGTTGTCGATATTTGACAGAGTCGAGAGAGTCATTCCTACTATACACAAGAGTCACACAGTTTTAAGACTTCCGGTTAAATTTTTTGTTAACATTTTTATTTTAGAGAAATTATGAAAAAAAAAACAACATTCTAAATTGTGGTGCTTACACACAATAAGTATGTACTTATATCTATGGTATGTACTAGTTGTACATTTATTTAATAAAACAGTGGGTTTGATTGGCCACAATTGATAACATGTACACATGCTGATGCCAACTCTCATGTTTTTTTTTTTCAAATTATAATTCACAGGTAAATCAGGCAAACGTTTGGCAGTCTAAGGCCAATTAAAAATAAAACCTTTCAAAGGCCGCAATTTAATTTTCCAGAGTTTTTCCTAAACATCTGTCTTTATTCAAACTCCATCAAATCTATAAATGCAGTCAACCATAATGCAGCCATACATACAACACATTTGTGGACAATGCTAGGCTTAAAGAAATTAACGAGCATATATTTAGTTGTTTATTTTTCCTTGTGAATCAACTCATCTGTATATAGTGTGGAGAATCACAGTTGGTGGTTTAGTAAACAAAGTGATCTTGTGGGTGGTGTTGAACATTGTACTATGATCTCTCTCGAAATGTTTTCCTGCCGCCAAAGTAAGTATCGGTAACAGATGGCCGAGTGGTCAACTGTCGACCTGAGATCACCGGGTTCGATCCTTGTTGAGAACCAAGGGAATTTTTCTAGGTCATGATCATAAGTTGATTAAAGTCAATCAGCTCTATCGAGATTTAAATGAGTACTTGAATTCAGTTGTAAGGACAAATGTGGCTAGGCGTTTGTGCTAATTACTCTCCGGGCAATAAACAGCCCAATAATGAGTAGGATATTCTCACTCTCAGCACAATAAACAGCCAAATACTGAGTAGGATACTCTCAGCACAATAAACAGCCCAATACTGAGTAGGATACTCTCAGCACAATAAACGGCCCAATACTGTGTAGGATACTCTCACTCTCAGCACAATAAACATCCCCATACTGAGTAGGATACTCTCAGCACAAAAAACAGCCCAATACTGAGTAGGATACTCTCAGCACAATAAACAGCCCAATACTGAGTAGGATGCTCTCAGCACAATAAACAGCCCAATACTGTGTAGGATACTCTCACTCTCAGCACAATAAACATCCCCATACTGAGTAGGATACTCTCAGCACAAAAAACAGCCCAATACTGAGTAGGATACTCTCAGCACAATAAACAGCCCAATACTGAGTAGGATGCTCTCAGCACAATAAACAGCCCAATAATGAGTAGGATACTCTCAGCACAAAAAACAGCCCAATACTGAGTAGGATACTCTCAGCAAAATAAACAGTCCAATACTGAGTAGGATACTCTCAGCACAATAAACAGCCCAATACTGAGTAGGATACTCTCAGCACAATAAACGGCCCAATAATGTGTAGGATACTCTCACTCTCAGCACAATAAACATCCCCATACTGAGTAGGATACTCTCAGCACAAAAAACAACCCAATACTGAGTAGGATACTCTCAGCACAATAAACAGCCCAATACTGAGTAGGATGCTCTCAGCACAATAAACAGCCCAATACTGAGTAGGATACTCTCAGCACAAAAAACAGCCCAATACTTAGTAGGATACTCTCAGCAAAATAAACAGCCCAATGCTGGGTAGGATACTCTCAGCACAATAAACAGCCCAATGCTGGGTAGGATACTCTCAGCACAATAAACAGCCCAATACTGAGTATGATACTCTCAGCACAATAAACAGCCCATACTGATTAGGATACTCTCAGCACAACAAACAGCCCAATACTGAGTAGGTTACTCTCAGCACAATAAACAGCCCAATGCCGGGTAGGATAATCTCAGCACAATAAACAGCCCAATGCCGGGTAGGATAATCTCAGCAAAATAAACAGCCCAATGCCGGGTAGGATAATCTCAGCACAATAAACAGCCCAATGCCGGGTAGGATACTCTCAGCACAATAAACAGCCCAATGCCGGGTAGGATACTCTCAGCACAATAAACAGCCCAATGCCGGGTAGGATACTCTCAGCACAATAAACAGCCCAATGCCGGGTAGGATACTCTCAGCACAATAAACAGCCCAATGCCGAGTAGGATACTCTCAGCACAATAAACAGCCCAATGCTGAGTAGGATACTCTCAGCACAATAAACAGCCCAATGCCGAGTAGGATACTCTCAGCACAATAAACAGCCCAATGCCGAGTAGGATACTCTCAGCACAATAAACAGCCCAATGCCGAGTAGGATACTCTCAGCACAATAAACAGCCCAATGCCGAGTAGGATACTCTCAGCACAATAAACAGCCCAATGCCGAGTAGGTTACTCTCAGCACAATAAACAGCCCAATGCCGAGTAGGATACTCTCAGCACAATAAACAGCCCAATGCCGAGTAGGATACTCTCAGCACAATAAACAGCCCAATGCCGAGTAGGATACTCTCAGCACAATAAAAAGCCCAATACTGAGTAGGATACTCTCAGCACAATAAACAGCCCAATACTGAGTAGGATACTATCAGCATAATAAACAGTCCAATACTGAGTAGTATACTCTCAGCACAATAAACAGCTCAATACTGAGTAGGATATTCTCAGCACAATAAACAGCCCAATACTGAGTAGGACACTCTCAGCAAAATAAACAGCCCAATACTGATTAGGATACTCTCAGCACAATAAACAGCCCAATACTGAGTGGGATACACTCACTCTCAGCACAATAATCAGCCCAATACTGAGTAGGATACTCTCAGCACAATAAACAGCCCAAAACTGATTAGGATACTCTCAACACAATAAACGGTCCAATACTGAGCAGGATACTCTCAGCACAATAAACGGCCCAATACTGAGTAGAATATTTTCAATCTCAGCTGCAATAAACATCCCAATACTGAGTAGGATACTCTCAGCACATTAAACATCCCAATACTGAGTAGGATACTCTCAGCACAATAAACGGCCCCTACTGAGTAGGATACTCCCAGCACAATAAACAGCCCAATACTGAGTAGAATATTTTCAATCTAAACACAATAAACAGCCCAATACTGAGTAGGATACTCTATGCACAATAAACAGCCCAATACTGAGTAGGATACTCTCAGCACAATAAACAGTCCAATACTGAGTAGGATACTCTCAGCACATTAAACAGCCCAATACTGAGTAGGAAACTCTCAGCTTAATAAACAGTCCAATACTGAGTAGGATACTGTCTGCACAATAAACAGCCCAATAGTGAGTAGAATACTCTCACTCTCAGCACAATAAACAGCCCAATACTGAGTAGGATACTCTTAGCACAATAAACAGCCCAATACTGAGTACGATACTGTCACAATAAACAACCCAATACTGAGTAGGATACTCTCAGCACAATAAACAGCCCAATACTGAGTAGATACTCTCAGCACATAAACAGCCCAATACTAAGAAGGATACTCTCAGCACAATAAACAGCCCAATACTGAGTAGGATACTTTCACTCTCAGCACAATAAAATGCCGATTACTAAGAAGAATACTCTCAGCACAATAAACAGCCCAATTCTGAGTAGGATACTCTCAGCACAATACACAGCCCAATACTGAGTAGGATACTCTCAGCACAATAAACAGCCCAATACTGAGTAGGATACTCTCACTGTCAGCACAACAAACAGCCCAATACTGAGTGCGATACTCTCAGCACAAAAAACAGCCCAATACTGAGTAGGATACTCTCAGCACAATAAACAGCCCAATACTGAGTAGGATACTCTCAGCACAATAAACAGCCCAATACTGAGTAGGATACTCTCAGCACAAAAAACAGCCCAATACTTAGTAGGATACTCTCAGCACAATAAACAGTCCAATACTGAGTAGGATACTCTCAGCACAATAAACAGCCCAATACTGAGTAGGATACTATCAGCACAATAAACAGCCCAATACTGAGTAGGATACTCTCAGCACAATAAACAGCCAAATACTGATTAGGATACTCTCAGCACAATAAACAGCCCAATACTGAGTAGGTTACTCTCAGCACAATAAACAGCCCTATACTGAGTAGGATACTCTCAGCACAATAAACAACCCAATACTGAGTAGGATACTCTCAATCTCAGCACAATAAACAGCCCATGACTGAGTAGGATACTCTCAGCACAATAAAAAGCCCAATACTGAGTAGGATACTCTCAGCACAATAAACAGCCCAATACTGAGTAGGATACTATCAGCATAATAAATAGTCCAATACTGAGTAGTATACTCTCAGCACAATAAACAGCTCAATACTGAGTAGGATATTCTCAGCACAATAAACAGCCCAATACTGAGTAGGACACTCTCAGCAAAATAAACAGCCCAATACTGATTAGGATACTCTCAGCACAATAAACAGCCCAATACTGAGTGGGATACACTCACTCTCAGCACAATAATCAGCCCAATACTGAGTAGGATACTCTCAGCACAATAAACAGCCCAAAACTGATTAGGATACTCTCAGCACAATAAACGGTCCAATACTGAGTAGGATACTCTCAGCACAATAAACGGCCCAATACTGAGTAGAATATTTTCAATCTCAGCACAATAAACATCCCAATACTGAGTAGGATACTCTCAGCACATTAAACATCCCAATACTGAGTAGGATACTCTCAGCACAATAAACGGCCCTATACTGAGTAGGATACTCCCAGCACAATAAACAGCCCAATACTGAGTAGAATATTTTCAATCTAAACACAATAAACAGCCCAATACTGAGTAGGATACTCTATGCACAATAAACAGCCCAATACTGAGTAGGATACTCTCAGCACAATAAACAGTCCAATACTGAGTAGGATACTCTCAGCACATTAAACAGCCCAATACTGAGTAGGAAACTCTCAGCTTAATAAACAGTCCAATACTGAGTAGGATACTGTCTGCACAATAAACAGCCCAATACTGAGTAGAATACTCTCACTCTCAGCACAATAAACAGCCCAATACTGAGTAGGATACTCTAAGCACAATAAACAGCCCAATACTGAGTAGATACTCTCAGCACATAAACAGCCCAATACTAAGAAGGATACTCTCAGCACAAAAAACAGCCCAATACTGAGTAGGATACTTTCACTCTCAGCACAATAAAATGCTGATTACTAAGAAGAATACTCTCAGCACAATAAACAGCCCAATTCTGAGTAGGATACTCTCAGCACAATACACAGCCCAATACTCAGTAGGATACTCTCAGCACAATAAATAGCTCAATACTGAGTAGGATACTCTCAGCACAATAAACAGCTCAATACTAAGTAGGATACTCTCCGCACAATAAACAGCCCAATACTGAGTATGATACTCTCAACACAATAAACAGCCCAATACTGAGTAGGATACTCTCAGCACAATTAACTGCCCAATACTGAGTAGGATACTCTCAACACAATAAACAACTCAATACTGAGTAGGATACTCTCAGCACAATAAACAGCCCAATACTGAGTAGGACACTCACAGCACAATAAACAGCCCATACTGAGTAGGATACACTCACTCTCATCACAATAAACAGCCCAATTCTGAGTATGATACTCTAAGTACAATAAACAACCCAATACTAAGTAGAATACTCTCAGCACAATAAACAGCCCAATACTGAGTATGATACTCTCAGCACAATAAACAGCCCAATACTGAGTAGGACACTCACAGCACAATAAACAGCCCATACTGAGTAGGATACACTCACTCTCATCACAATAAACAGCCCAATTCTGAGTATGATACTCTAAGTACAATAAACAACCCAATACTGAGTAGGATACTCTCACTCTCAGCACAATAAAATGCCCAATACTGAGTAGAATACTCTCAGCACAATAAACAGCCCAATACTGAGTATGATACTCTCAGCACAATAAACAGCCCAATACTGAGTAGAATATTTTCAATCTCAGCACAATAAACAGCCCAATACTGAGTAGGATACTCTCAGCACAAAAAACAGCCCAATACTTAGTATGATACTCTCAGCACAATAAACAGTCCAATACTGTGTAGGATACTCTCAGCACAATAAAAAGCCCAATACTGAGTAGGATACTTTCACTCTCAGCACAATAAAATGCCCATTACTGAAAAGAATACTCTCAGCACAATAAACAGCCCAATACTGAGTAGGATACTCTAAGCACAATACACAGCCCAATACTGAGTAGGATACTCTCAGCACAATAAACAGCCCAATACTGAGTAGGATACTGTCTGCACAATAAACAGCCCAATACTGAGTAGGATACTCTCACTGTCAGCACAATAAACAGCCCAATACTGAGTGCGATACTCTCAGCACAATAAACAGCCCAATACTCAGTAGGATACTCTCAGCACAATAAATAGCTCAATACTGAGTAGGATACTCTCAGCACAATAAACAGCCCAATACTGAGTAGGATACTCTCAGCACAATAAACAGCCCAATACTGAGTAGGATACTCTCAGCACAATAAACAGCCCAATACTGAGTGCGATACTCTCAGCACAATAAACAGCCCAATACTGAGTAGGATACACTCAGCACAATAAACAGCCCAATACTGATTAGGATACTCTCAGCACAATAAACAGCCCTATACTGAGTAGGATACTCTCAGCACAAGTATACTCTCAGCACAATACACAGCCCAATTCTGAGTAGGATACTCTCAGCACAATAAACAGCCCTATACTGAGTAGGATACTCTCAGCACAATAAACGGCCCAATACTGAGTAGGATACTCTCAGCACAATAAACAGCCCAATACTGAGTAGAATATTTTCAATCTCAGCACAATAAACAGCCCAATATTGAGTCGGATACTCTCAGCACAATAAACAGCCCAATACTTAGTATGATACTCTCAGCACAAAAAACAGTCCAATACTGAGTAGGATACTCTCAGCACAATTAACAGTCCAATACTGAGTAGGATACTCTCAGCACAATAAACAGCCCAATACTGAGCAGGACACTCACAGCACAATAAACAGCCCAATACTGAGTAGGATACACTCACTCTCATCACAATAAACAGCCCAATTCTGAGTATGATACTCTAAGTACAATTAACAACCCAATACTGAGTAGAATACTCTCAGCAGAATAAACAGCCCAATACTGAGTATGATACTCTCAGCACAATAAACAGCCCAATACTGAGTAGAATATTTTCAATCTCAGCACAATAAACAGCCCAATACTGAGTAGGATACTCTCAGCACAAAAAACAGCCCAATACTTAGTATGATACTCTCAGCACAATAAACAGTCCAATACTGAGTAGGATACTCTCAGCACAATAAACAGCCCAATACTGAGTAGGATACTCTCAGCACAATAAAAAGCCCAATACTGAGTAGGACACTCACAGCAGAATAAACAGCCCAATACTGAGTAGGATACACTCACTCTCATCACAATAAAGAGCCCAATTCTGAGTATGATACTCTAAGTACAATAAACAACCCAATACTGAGTAGGATACTCTCACTCTCAGCACAATAAAATGCCCAATACTGAGTAGAATACTCTCAGCACAATAAACAGCCCAATACTGAGTATGATACTCTCAGCACAATAAACAGCCCAATACTGAGTAGAATATTTTCAATCTCAGCACAATAAACAGCCCAATACTGAGTAGAATATTTTCAATCTCATCACAATAAACAGCCCAATTCTGAGTATGATACTCTAAGTACAATAAACAACCCAATACTGAGTAGGAAACTCTCACTCTCCGCACAATAAAATGCCCAATACTGAGAAAAATACTCTCAGCACAATAAACAGCCCAATAATGAGTATGATACTCTCAGCACAATAAACAGCCCAATACTGAGTAGGTTACTCTCAGCACAATAAACAGCCCTATACTGAGTAGGATACTTTCAGCACAATAAACAGCCCAATACTGAGTAGGATACTCTCAATCTCAGCACAATAAACAGCCCAATACTGAGTAGGATACTCTCAGCACAATAAACAGCCCAATACTGAGTAGGATACTCTCAGCACAATAAACAGCCCAATAATGAGTATGATACTCTAAGCAAAATAAACAGTCCAATACTAAGTAGGATACTCTCAGCACAATAAACAGCCCAATACTGAGTAGAATACTCTCAGCACAATAAACAGCCCAATACTGAGTAGGATACTCTCAGCACAATACACAGCCCAATACTGATTAGGATACTCTCAGCACAATAAACAGCCCAATACTGAGTAGGTTACTCTCAGCACAATAAAAAGCCCTATACTGAGTAGGATACTTTCAGCACAATAAACAGCCCAATACTGAGTAGGATACTCTCAATCTCAGCACAATAAACAGCCCAATACTGAGTAGGATACTCTCAGCACAATAAACAGCCCAATACTGAGTAGGATACTCTCAGCACAATAAACAGCCCAATACTGAGTAGGATACTCTCAGCACAATAAACAGCCCAATACTGAGTAGGATACTATCAGCATAATAAACAGTCCAATACTGAGTAGTATACTCTAAGCACAATAAACAGCTCAATACTGAGTAGGATATTCTCAGCACAATAAACACCCCAATACTGAGTAGTATACTCTCAGCACAATAAACAGCTCAATACTGAGTAGGATATTCTCAGCACAATAAACACCCCAATACTGAGTAGGATACTCTCAGCACAATAAACAGCCCAATACTGAGTGGGATACACTCACTCTCAGCACAATAAACAGCCCAATACTGAGTAGGATACTCTCAGCACAATAAACAGCCCAATACTGAGTAGGATACTCTCAGCACAATAAACAGCCCAATACTGAGTAGGATACTATCAGCATAATAAACAGTCCAATACTGAGTAGTATACTCTCAGCACAATAAACAGCTCAATACTGAGTAGGATATTCTCAGCACAATAAACACCCTAATACTGAGTAGTATACTCTCAGCAAAATAAACAGCTCAATACTGAGTAGGATATTCTCAGCACAATAAACACCCCAATACTGAGTAGGATACTCTCAGCACAATAAACAGCCCAATACTGAGTGGGATACACTCACTCTCAGCACAATAAACAGCCCAATACTGAGTAGGATACTCTCAGCACAATAAACAGCCCAATACTGAGTAGGATACTCTCAGCACAATAAACTACCCAATACTGAGTAGGATACTGTCTGAACAATAAACAGCCCAATACTGAGTAGGATACTCTAACTCTCAGCACAATAAACAGCCCAATACTGAGTAGGATACTCTCACTCTCAGCACAATAAACAGCCCAATACTGAGTAGGACACTCTCAGCACAATAAATAGCCCAATACTGAGTGGGATACACTCACTCTCAGCACAATAAACGGTCCAATACTGAGTAGGATACTCTCAGCACAATAAACGGCCCAATACTGAGTAGAATATTTTCAATCTCAGCACAATAAACATCCCAATACTGAGTAGGATACTCTCAGAACAATAAACAGCTTAATACTGAGTGGGATACTCTCAGCACAATAAATACCTTAATACTGAGTAGGATACTCTCAGCACAATAAACAGCCCAATACTGAGTAGGATACTCTCAGCACAATAAACAGCCCAATACTGAGTTGGATTCTCTCAACACAATAAACAGTCCAATACTGAGTAGGATACTCTCAGCACAATAAACAGCCCAATACTGAGTAGGATACTCTCAGCAAAATAAACAGCCCAATACTGAGAAGGATACTGTCTGCACAATAAACAGCCTAATACTGAGTAGGATACTCTAACTCTCAGTACAATAAACAGCCCAATACTGAGTAGGATACTCTCTGCACAATAAACAGCCCAATACTGAGTAGGATACTCCCAGCACAATAAACAGCCCAATACTGAGTAGGATATTCTCAGCACAATAAACAGCCTAATGATGAGTAGGACACTCTCAGCACAATAAATAGCCCAATAATGAGTAGGATACTCTGAGCACAATAAACAGCCCAATACTGAGTAGGATACTCTCAGCACAATAAACGGTCCAATACTGAGTAGGATACTCTCAGCACAATAAACGGCCCAATACTGAGTAGAATATTTTCAATCTCAGCACAATAAACATCCCAATACTGAGTAGGATACTCTCAGCACAATAAACAGCTTAATACTGAGTGGGATACTCTCAGCACAATAAACAGCCCAATACTGAGTAGGATACTCTCAGCACAATAAATACCTTAATACTGAGTAGGATACTCTCAGCACAATAAACAGCCCAATACTGAGTAGGATACTCTCAGCACAATAAACAGCCCAATACTGAGTAGGATACTCTCAGCAAAAAAAACAGCCCTATACTGAGTAGGATACTCTCAGCACAATTAACGGCCCAATACTAAGTAGGATACTCTCAGCACAATAAACAGCCCAATACTGAGTAATATATTTTTAATCTCAGCACAATAAACAGCCCAATACTGAGTAGGATACTCTCAGCACAATAAACAGCCCAATACTGAGTAGAATATTTTCAATCTCAGCACAATAAACAGCCCAATACTGAGTAGGATACTCTCAGCACAATAAACAGCCCAATACTGAGTTGGATTCTCTCAGCACAATAAACAGTCCAATACTGAGTAGGATACTCTCAGCACAATAAACAGCCCAATACTGAGTAGGAAACTCTCAGCAAAATAAACAGCCCAATACTGAGAAGGATACTGTCTGCACAATAAACAGCCTAATACTGAGTAGGATACTCTAACTCTCAGCATAATAAACAGCCCAATACTGAGTAGGATACTCTCTGCACAATAAACAGCCCAATACTGAGTAGGATACTCTCAGCACAATAAACAGCCCAATACTGAGTAGGATATTCTCAGCACAATAAACAGCCCAATACTGAGTAGGACACTCTCAGCACAATAAATAGCCCAATAATGAGTAGGATACTCTGAGCACAATAAACAGCCCAATACTGAGTAGGATACACTCACTCTCATCACAATAAACAGCCCAATTCTGAGTATGATACTCTAAGTACAATAAACAACCCAATACTGAGTAGGATACTCTCACTCTCAGCACAATAAAATGCCCAATACTGAGTAGAATACTCTCAGCACAATAAACAGCCCAATACTGAGTATGATACTCTCAGCACAATAAACCGCCCAATACTGAGTAGAATATTTTCAATCTCAGCACAATAAACAGCCCAATACTGAGTAGGATACTCTCAGCACAATAAACAGCCCAATACTTAGTAGGATACTCTCCAGCACAATAAACTGTCCAATACTGAGTAGGATACTCTCAGCACAATAAACAGCCCAATACTGAGTAGGATACTCTCAGCACAATAAACAGCCCAATACTGAGTAGGATACTCTCAGCACAATAAACAGCCCAATACTGAGTGGGATACTCTCAGCACAATATACAGACCAATACTGAGTAGGATACTCTCAGCACAATAAACAGCCCAATACTGATTAGGATACTCTCAGCACAATAAACAGCCCTATACTGAGTAGGATACTCTCAGCACAAGTATACTCTCAGCACAATACACAGCCCAATTCTGAGTAGGATACTCTCAGCACAATAAACAGCCCTATACTGAGTAGGATACTCTCAGCACAATAAACGGCCCAATACTGAGTAGAATATTTTCAATCTCAGCACATAAACAGCCCAATACTGAGTAGGATACTCTCAGCACAAGTATACTCTCAGCACAATACACAGCCCAATACTGAGTTGGATTCTCTCAGCACAATAAACAGTCCAATACTGAGTAGGATACTCTCAGCACAATAAACAGCCCAATACTGAGTAGGAAACTCTCAGCAAAATAAACAGCCCAATACTGAGAAGGATACTGTCTGCACAATAAACAGCCTAATACTGAGTAGGATACTCTAACTCTCAGCATAATAAACAGCCCAATACTGAGTAGGATACTCTCTGCACAATAAACAGCCCAATACTGAGTAGGATACTCTCAGCACAATAAACAGCCCAATACTGAGTAGGATATTCTCAGCACAATAAACAGCCCAATACTGAGTAGGACACTCTCAGCACAATAAATAGCCCAATAATGAGTAGGATACTCTGAGCACAATAAACAGCCCAATACTGAGTAGGATACACTCACTCTCATCACAATAAAC
The DNA here is from genome assembly GCA_021962125.1 of Bulinus truncatus. Lineage (NCBI taxonomy): Eukaryota > Metazoa > Mollusca > Gastropoda > Planorbidae > Bulinus > Bulinus truncatus. The sequence goes on along the minus strand of JAGDYQ010000397.1, from coordinate 319,888 downwards.
AGCCCAATTCTGAGTATGATACTCTAAGTACAATAAACAACCCAATACTGAGTAGGATACTCTCACTCTCAGCACAATAAAATGCCCAATACTGAGTAGAATACTCTCAGCACAATAAACAGCCCAATACTGAGTATGATACTCTCAGCACAATAAACCGCCCAATACTGAGTAGAATATTTTCAATCTCAGCACAATAAACAGCCCAATACTGAGTAGGATACTCTCAGCACAATAAACAGCCCAATACTTAGTAGGATACTCTCAGCACAATAAACTGTCCAATACTGAGTAGGATACTCTCAGCACAATAAACAGCCCAATACTGAGTAGGATACTCTCAGCACAATAAACGGCCCAATACTGAGTAGGATACTCTCAGCACAATAAACAGCCCAATACTGAGTGGGATACTCTCAGCACAATATACAGACCAATACTGAGTAGGATACTCTCAGCACAATAAACAGCCCAATACTGATTAGGATACTCTCAGCACAATAAACAGCCCTATACTGAGTAGGATACTCTCAGCACAAGTATACTCTCAGCACAATACACAGCCCAATTCTGAGTAGGATACTCTCAGCACAATAAACAGCCCTATACTGAGTAGGATACTCTCAGCACAATAAACGGCCCAATACTGAGTAGAATATTTTCAATCTCAGCACATAAACAGCCCAATACTGAGTAGGATACTCTCAGCACAAGTATACTCTCAGCACAATACACAGCCCAATTCTGAGTAGGATACTCTCAGCACAATAAACAGTCCAATACTGAGTAGGATACTCTCAGCACAATAAACAGCCCAATACTGAGTAGGAAACTCTCAGCAAAATAAACAGCCCAATACTGAGAAGGATACTGTCTGCACAATAAACAGCCTAATACTGAGTAGGATACTCTAACTCTCAGCATAATAAACAGCCCAATACTGAGTAGGATACTCTCTGCACAATAAACAGCCCAATACTGAGTAGGATACTCTCAGCACAATAAACAGCCCAATACTGAGTAGGATATTCTCAGCACAATAAACAGCCCAATACTGAGTAGGACACTCTCAGCACAATAAATAGCCCAATAATGAGTAGGATACTCTGAGCACAATAAACAGCCCAATACTGAGTAGGATACACTCACTCTCATCACAATAAACAGCCCAATTCTGAGTATGATACTCTAAGTACAATAAACAACCCAATACTGAGTAGGATACTCTCACTTTCAGCACAATAAAATGCCCAATACTGAGTAGAATACTCTCAGCACAATAAACAGCCCAATACTGAGTATGATACTCTCAGCACAATAAACCGCCCAATACTGAGTAGAATATTTTCAATCTCAGCACAATAAACAGCCCAATACTGAGTAGGATACTCTCAGCACAATAAACAGCCCAATACTTAGTAGGATACTCTCAGCACAATAAACTGTCCAATACTGAGTAGGATACTCTCAGCACAATAAACAGCCCAATACTGAGTAGGATACTCTCAGCACAATAAACGGCCCAATACTGAGTAGGATACTCTCAGCACAATAAACAGCCCAATACTGAGTGGGATACTCTCAGCACAATATACAGACCAATACTGAGTAGGATACTCTCAGCACAATAAACAGCCCAATACTGATTAGGATACTCTCAGCACAATAAACAGCCCTATACTGAGTAGGATACTCTCAGCACAAGTATTCTCTCAGCACAATACACAGCCCAATTCTGAGTAGGATACTCTCAGCACAATAAACAGCCCTATACTGAGTAGGATACTCTCAGCACAATAAACGGCCCAATACTGAGTAGAATATTTTCAATCTCAGCACATAAACAGCCCAATACTGAGTAGGATACTCTCAGCGCAATAAACATCCCAATGCTGAATAGGATACTCTTAGCACAATACGCAGCCCAATACTGAGTAGGATACTCTCAGCACAATAAACAGCCCAATACTATGTAGAATATTTTCAATCTCAGCACAATAAACAGCCCAATATTGAGTCGGATACTCTCAGCACAATAAACAGCCCAATACTTAGTATGATACTCTCAGCACAATAAACAGTCCAATACTGAGTAGGATACTCTCAGCACAATTAACAGTCCAATACTGAGTAGGATACTCTCAGCACAATAAACAGCCCAATACTGAGTAGGATACTCTCAGCACAATAAACAGCCCAATACTGAGTATGATACTCTCAGCACAATAAACATCCCAATACTGAGTAGGATACTCTCAGCACAATAAACAGCCCATACTGAGTAGGATACTCTTAGCACAACAAACAGCCCAATACTGAATAGGATAATCTCAGTATAATAAACGGCCCATTACTGAGTAGGATACTCTAAGCACAATAAACAGCCCAATACTGAGTAGGATAATCTGCTTATATACTTTACCACCGTGTTAATTTTATTTAATTTTTTATTAATGGTATTAGACCAAAGCTCTTGGTTCTATTAAGTTTTTTTTTATATAAAAGTAATAACTAATAAGCTGTGATACTTATGTTTATCTATAGCTCAACTTTGTTTATATGGCGATGGTTTTATGTAGTGACCAAAGGAACGAGGCAAGCGAGAAAAAAAAGAACAACACATTATGCCTTTTACCGTATTTAATACATTGAATAGTTGGGGTGAAAATATGTCTCAATATCAAGGGTAATTTACGGCAACCATGGTTTTTAGAGCATTTTCGAAAAAAAATGCTCTATTGTCCCCGTTTTGTCTGTCTGTCTGTCTGTCCGTCTGTCTGTCCGTCTGTCTGTCCGTCTGTCCGTCCGTCATCACCCTAGATCTCAACAACCATAAGTCCTAGACCCATGATGTATATATCATTTTGTAGGTCTTGGCCTGCCAAGAAATGCCTTCTTTTCATTTCGCGATCTGACCTCTCAGGGCCGTAAAAAGGGCCTTATAAAGTACCGTTTTTTACTATATAAGCTATATTAATAATGGACCGCCCTAGATCTCAGCAACCATAAGTCCTAGACCCATGATGTATATATCATTGTGTAGGTCTTGGCCTGCCAAGTGTACACCAAAAGTCCATTTTGCGATTTGACCTCTCAGGGCCAAAATATAAGAGTTTTTATGTACCGTTTTGCTTATATTTTAAATATAAATAATAAAAGCTAATCAAAGGGGTGTAATCATTATTTATTTTTGTAACAGTTATTCAACATGACTTACTTCCCTACTTTATATAAACATTCAACAATTGACGGAGTTTTCGGACGATTAAATGACTACAATTTAGAATGTTTCAATTATGAGTCCTATTTCAGTGACCACAAACCACCTGTAGTTAGATTTAAGAGAAAATAATTTTGTTTTCAAATATAAAGAAACGTCCTTTTAATATCTTTTTTCAGATATATGCATTACACAAATGAATTTATAAACATTTCCCAAATTTACAAATATTTACTGAAAGATAACAAACGTACTGATACATAAGATGAAAATGCGCTAACACGTCCTGTGTCCAGAATGGAACAGGCTTAATTGCTTGTTTTTATTTGAAAGGTTCAATGTTTTTTTGAAGCAATCTGTCTAAAGCCGGCCCTGCGTGACGCACTAACAGACAGACACACACAGACACACACAGACACACAGACACAGACAGACACACAGACACACACAGACACAGACAGACACACAGACACAGACAGACATACACAGACACAGACAGACACACACAGACACACACAGACACACAGACACACACAGACACACAGACACAGACAGACACACACAGACACTCACAGACACAGACAGACACACACTCACGAAAGCCGACATTCCCTGTCAACGTTTGACAACATCATTTTAAAGTTCTCTAAATGAACATGATCCCTGGTGGCATTCTGTGCGACATTCTATTGACAACATCATTTTAAAGATCTCTAAATGAACATGATCACTGGTGGCATTCTGTGTGACATTCTATTGACAACATCATTTTAAAGTTCTCTAAATGAACATGATCACTGGTGGCATTCTGTGTGACATTCTATTGACAACATCATTTTAAAGTTCTCTAAATGAACATGATCACTGGTGGCATTCTGTGTGATAGTCATTCATTTTGTCTATCGAGAGATTGGTCAACGTCCATACACTAAGCAAGCCAACTTTCTAAACTGTTCGTCTATGTAGACACTCTGACGAGATGTACTGATAGCACTTTATAAAATAGGCACAGACAGAAATTCAATTGCACCAAGAAAACAGAATAACTTTTGTCAGCTTGAACTGAAGTTTGAACACACGCTGTGTGTGTGTGTGTTGGGGGGGGGTGAACTCAATGATGACAACAAGGTACATCAATATATTGATAATGCATTCATCTTGTTCATGGCCAGGATTTAGCAGTGACATAAAAATGGCAATTATTTTTTAGAAGCTGCCGAGCAATGAATTGATCATGTCCGTTTTTATGAAAATAAAAACTGAGCATGTGATGAACCCAGACGGAGCCAATCAAATCATTTCAGCCAGTCAGAAAGACCATAAAGACCGTGGCTTTTCCCGTTTATGTTATGGTTTTACTTTTTTTTTGTCGTTAATTTTATTTATGCAGTGGTAAGGAAAGGTTGACTAAAAATTTACGAACTAAAAGTTTAAAAGCAAAGTTAAAGTAAGTGAAAACTGTTTAGTTAGAACTTAAGTTTGACTAATTTTTTAGTTAGAAACTAAAAATTAAATAAAAAATATTTAGTTACTTTTAGAGTTATTTCAAAATACAAAATTTATTCTACGTCTTTTGTTCCTTCAACCAAATGTTCATTATACACACGAATAGAACAAACATTACCTTTACAATAAGTTTATAAAAAATTGTTCCAATTTGAACATGACCCAAATAATTAACTCACTTAACAGCACCGACGTCCTAGAACTATGGTGGCCCATAAAAACAGCACCGACGTCGTAGAACTATGGTGGCCCATATAAACAGCACCGACGTCTTAGAATTATGGTGGCCCATATAAACAGCACCGACTTCTTAGAATTATGGTGGCCCATATAAAAAGCACCGACGTCTTAGAATTATGGTGGCCCATATAAACAGCACCGACGTCTTAGAATTATGGTGGCCCATATAAACAGCTGCTGTGTGTGGCTATCTGTATTCTCAAATCTTGTAACTCACTTCTGGATCTGTTGTAGTTTAGTGAGATAGCTAAACATGTGGAGGTCTGTCAATACATTCTACACAGTTTTCATAATTTTTAGTGTTTCTTAGCACCTGCGTTATAATTGTGGAGCTTTATTTAGTCTTATATAGACTTGCCAAATTAATTAAATTATATTGAAGTGTACAAAAAACATTAGAAAGTTAAGAAAAAATAGTTTTTTAAAAAAAGCTTTTATAACAATGCACTAAAAAGTAAAAGAAATAGTGTATTATATGAAACATATATTTATATAAATTATAGTTTCATAAATAAAAAGCGTGGAAGATTACAATATACAGAACTAGTTATGTCTTTACATTACGTGATAAATAGCAATAGATAAAGACACAATCTATAAATCTAGATAACCACCAACACTTATAATTATCCCACTAAACTCCATATTCCAGGAATTTACAATCAATTGCATTAAAAAAAAGCTCACAACTAGTTGTCCTATCAGGTAAATAAAGCCAATGATCCACTGTCATAAAGTGAAGTACCTTGTTTCCTTGTTATCAAGTTTAATTGAATAAAATGTTAATTCATCGTTTTGATAATTCATTTCCTTCTGCCATATCTTTCATTCCACGGCCACATTTAAACAGAGTTTCTTTACATTTCTGGACCTTGTGTTTTCCACACATTTCTTCACTGTCAGGTAAAATAGGTGGCTTAAACAATTCTAAAACCACTGAATGAGACATTCTTTTTCCCACTTTTTGAAAAGAAGTCGCTAATAATGACTTATCTTAACAGTCATTTTTCCTAATGTGACAACTTGCTTTTTTCTAATTAATTGCATTACTTAAAAATGTTTTTTCATAAGCAATTCTTGGAGAAGTTCTTGATGGGTTCGTAGCTGGATCACCATAAAAGATGGATGTATCGTTATTTTTTAGACATTAGATTTAAGGTAAAATACCACTAATTATGAAGCAATTATGACTGATATAACAATAACTTACAAAAGTATTGTTGTGCAGATATAATGATATAATTAATGTAATGCTCATATGGGGGCATATTATAGCAGAGATCGGTGGTTCTCGAGTTGGGACAATGGGGTGACGGGCAGAAATTCCGCAGTCAGATGGAGCGGCCGTCTAAAACTAACCCATGGTGGGGGCTCAGGAGGGTCGAGCAGGCACTAATGGTTCAGTTTCGTACTGGTCATTGTCCTTTAGGTGGGTATATTGAAAGGTTGAGGCCCAATGTCCATTACATTTAGCGAGACTGCAGAGAAGTTGAGGAAACCGTAGATCATGTGAGAGGATAGAGAGAGATAGATAGATAGAGAGAGAGAAAGAGAGAGAGAGAGAGAGAGAGTGTGTGTACCAGAGATACACTTTACCCTAGGGGTTTAAAAACGATTATAAGTCTTTGTGTTCAATATGTGTTGAATCAAACGTAGGAGGTTATAGACTGTCCTGGACAGGAGTGTCCGACCACAGCAGAAAACACGAGTGACTGGGGCAGTCTCCGACCTCCTACATCGGACAAAACTGTGTGAAGGGGAATCTCCGTGGACACTAGTATCATGAGGTGCCCTGTAGTGGACACTAGTATCATGAGGTGCCCTTTAGTGGACAGTAGGACCATGAGGTGCCCTGTAGTGGACACTAGGATCATGAGGTGCCCTGTAGTGGACAGTAGGACCATGAGGTGCCCTGTAGTGGACACTAGGATCATGAGGTGCCCTGTAGTGGACAGTAGGACCATGAGGTGCCCTGTAGTGGACACTAGGATCATGAGGTGCCCTGTAGTGGACAGTAGGACCATGAGGTGCCCTGTAGTGGACACTAGGATCATGAGGTGCCCTTTAGTGGACAGTAGGACCATGAGGTGCCCTGTAGTGGACACTAGGATCATGAGGTGCCCTGCAGATCTCAAATGCAGGACCGCTTTAAAACATCTTCCTTGTGATGGCCATGCCCTGTGCGATAGATAGGTTGAAAGGATGACTTTTCGTCACGTCTCTTTGATTTTCAATTTTTAAATAGTTCTCTAAGGAACTGATCCAATCCACCCAGCATATCAATATAACCAAGTATATTATAAATATGTATATTGCTATTTGCTTTTAGCCAACCTATAGCGAGGAGCTCCTCTTACTCTTCTGATGTTTAGGGCCCACTGACAAGACGATCCCTCTAATCACACAGTCCCATCTATTGGTAAATCATTTAAAAAATGGAAACTTGTACAAACGATTCACAGTCCACCTTTTCTTTATTTAAGATACTTGAATGAAACTATAATTAGGTACTTCAATACCAATTATAATTAGATACTTGAATGCCACTTATAATTAGATACTTGAATGCCACTTATAATTAGATACTTGAATGCCACTTATAATTAGATACTTGAATGCCACTTATAATTAGATACTTGAATGCCACTTATAATAAGATACTTGAATACCACTTATAATTAGACACTTGAATGAAACTTGTAATTAGATACTTGAATGCCACTTATAATTCTTTGTTTCCTCCACGATTTTCTGACGACGCCCTGAGCTACAACATTATGTCAACTCCAAATGATGACACTTGGTAGGAAATAGACTTCTACTTTCAAAATCAACCTGTCAAACATAAACAGAGACGGATAATTGTCGTTATAGGCCCCGGGTGCAGTGGACAATATTAGGTTCTACAAAAAAGACTGACACGAAATTAGTGAAAATATTAGTTTTACCTTGGGCTTTCACACAGTTTTCTTCCAATGGTTTAAATCAATGTCCTTCTTGCATGAGTGTGTGAATGAAAAAGTTGAATAAACAAAGGGTGGGGGGCTGAATATAAAATAATGAAAGATTTACGCAGTGATTGAACAATTCAATAAACTCCGCCATATGTTTGTTCTTGTTTATAACGGCCGACATTTTGATTTATTTTCATATTTTCCCATTCTAATAAACTTTGGAATGGTTTCAACGTCAGTAAATATCAGATATCGCCAACAGTGTTGTACACCACATATTGATCGTTACAAACACAATACACAGTGCTGTACACCACATATTGGTTTCAGTGTGGCTGATCTGTACAAACACAACGTATTTATTTATATTTCCTTTTATTCTTTTCTAAAAATAATGTTTTGGTTTGTGGGTCTCTAATTATTTGGTCAGGGATAAATTAATTATTCATACTTGGTTTTATTGTTCCGGTTTTTTTCTCTTCATGTTTTTATTGGTGCCATTTCCTGGAGATCATTTTTTTTTAAATATTTTATATTTGTAGAGTTTCCTTGACTAGATTGTTGCGTCATGATACTCTTTGGCCAATTTATGACGCAAGACACTCTTATGACGCAAGACACTCGTATTGGAATGCGTTGAAAGGGTGACCTTTGTAAATACAAGCCGCAAACTGCTGAGGGAACAACATGAATCAACAAAATATGATTGTAGAATATGTCTGTTGAAATCACGTCAATGTCTGTAGAATATGTCTGTTGAAATCACGTCAATGTCTGTAGAATATGTCTGTTGAAATCACGTCAATGTCTGTAGAATATGTCTGTTGAAATCACGTCAATGTCTGTAGAATATGTCTGTTGAAATCACGACAATGTCTGTTGAATAAGTTCCTTATGATGACTTGAACGATTATAAAAAAAATCTAGAAATAATTCAGAAATGCATCACAGAAACTTCTATCAAACGAACCATTGAAAATATTACTGGTTTAATATGAAAACAGTCCTTGGCAACTCAATAACTAATTTAATAACCTATTCAGTAATATAATATCTACATTGTTTTCTAAATGGTATTTTCTGCCATCATTGTTATTTTAATTTGGGAATAACTTTTCATAAATAAAATTTAAAAAAATAAAAAAAAAGATTTAAAAGATTATTTTCGATAATACAGTGGTTTTCAAGTTTTGGACCCATTGCTCCCTCCATGTTGCGCGCGTGTGCGGATGAATGCATCTCGCTCATCACGTACAAACAAAACGTATCCGAAGCCCCAAAGTTTTTTTTAATCTAGTCTTTATACCGTTATGTGGCACACATACATTTTAATTGCCTCCCAAAGCTACGTACAATCAATATCTTTTAACGCACACATCCATCGGAAATGTGTCCACTTTTTATTGTTGGTCACAAAAACCAAACCAGTTTCTTAGTTGGTATGCAAATAGAAAATGGTTGAGAGTCACTGCTGTAATAGATGTGTAGGACTACTTGTATTGACCTGCCTCTCATTGTAGGACTACTTGTATTGACCTGCCTGGCATTGTAAGACTACTTGTATTGACCTGCCTGGCCTTGTAGGACTACTTGTATTGACCTGCCTGGCATTGTAGGACTACTTGTATTGACCTGCCTGGCATTGTAAGACTACTTGTATTGACCTGCCTGGCATTATAGGACTACTTGTAGTTACCTCCCTGGCATTGTAGGACTTCTTGTATTGACCTGCCTGGCATTGTAGGACTACTTGTATTGACCTCCCTGGCATTGTAGGACTACTTGTAGTTACTCCCTGGCATTGTAAGACTACTTGTAATTACTCCCTGGCATTGTAGGACTACTTGAAGTTACCTCCCTGGCATTGTAGGACTACTTGTAGTTACTCCCTGGCATTATAAGACTACTTGTAGTTACCTCCTTGGCATTGTAGGACTACTTGTAGTTACTCCCTGGCATTGTAAGACTACTTGTAGTTACCTCCCTGGCATTGTAGGACTACTTGTAGTTACTCCCTGGCATTGTAAGACTACTTGTAGTTACTCACTGGCATTGTAGGACTACTTGTAGTTACTCCCTGGCATTGTAGGACTACTTGTAGTTACTCCCTGGCATTGTAAGACTACTTGTAGTTACCTCCCTGGCATTGTAGGACTGCTTGTAGTTACTCCCTGGCAGGGAATGAATAAAACATTTTTTTTACCTCATTCTGGAATGTAAAAGAGGCGTTTTGTTTTATCGGTTTTATTGATACCGTTCTTAATGCAATTAACATGCATGTCATGTGACATCAGTGCCACCACTGAGCTGAATATGGTGCTATATGCCATGTGACATGAATACCACCACTGAGCTGAATATGGTGCTACATGTCACATGACATGAATACCACCACTGAGCTGAATATGGTGCTACATGCCACGTGACTGTGGCCATACATTTTGTGCATCTCACTACATCAACTTTCACATAAAATGTATTATCTCTGGCACTAACCTATATTAACATTTGTGAGTTGAGCGACTCAAGTGTGGTCTCTACATGCAATATTAGGTTTTTTTTAGAAAGTAATAACATGTTAAATAGTACCGGTAACTTAATAATTCCATGGGAAATGAGTTTTGGAGTAGGAAGTAATGACTATCAGTACAGAAGTTAATTTAGTTAATTGCACAAAATGTACAAACCACAGTAAAAAATGGCCGCTTTATCTTTTTCTTCATGTGTTTTGGCTTTTAAGCACTCAATTATATATAGTTCAGTGCACAAAGATTTATCGAACCTTGCTGACCAGTCTATTTATGTATTACCACGTAAGACCAGCAACTTCCCACTGGAGTATTATATAACGATCAGCAAGCTACATGTTTAAGCTTAAAGGGAGAATATTAAATGACCATTTTTAACACAAATTGAAAAAAATAACATTTTACAGGAAATCTTTTTCTAAAAAATATGGTATGAAAGAATGCCAGCACAATGAAGATTAAGTTGACATTTTCAGTGGTCATATTTAGACAAAATATAAAAGCGTGTCAGCATAATGAAAATTAAATTGACATTTCTAGTGGTCATACTTAGACAAAATTGAAGCGACAGGATCATGACACAGAGAAATATAATTCAATGAAAAAATTAAACCAGTGAAAGATGGTTTGAGATTGAACTAATTGACTTTGAAATATATTACCAGCTTGGAAAAGTATATTAAGTGAAATGATACAGTATTTATAAAGAAGATTGTGTCATTTAAAATAAAAGTGTATTTTTTTTGGAAGTCTTTGGATGATTGCGTCACTTACAGAAGATAATTCAATGAACTAGAAGTGAATTTATTGAAAGTGAAGAGAGGATGTCGGGATGGTTGTGAATAGAGGATAGACGCCGACCTAAATGAAATTACGTCACTTGAAGTTCTCTACACAGCTTTTGTGTAGTAGTGTTGACCTCTGTGGTCACGTGACAGTGAAGATGGCGTCGGTCAAAGGAATGAGATACAGATACAGATCGATGGTTGAAATAAAACTTGAATGTTGTGATTGGCGGAGAATTTTTCTTACCTATTTTTAAATAAAATCACGTGTTCAGATGTTCATGTATAGGTATGTCTTCTTGCGCCGTATTATGGAAGAGGGGGGGGGGGAGGGGTTAATAGGGCTCATTAAATTTGCTGTGGATGTGGCTGTTAAATTGGCTGTTAAAATCATTACCTGTATTTGTTACATTGTTGATAATTTAAAGTCAATTGTAGGCAGTGGCGTCACTAGGGGGGTGCGGACCGCACCGGGTTTTAGGCCTATATTCTTATTTTGTAATTTAAAATAATTCAAAACCGTATTTAATTTTTATAAATACATAAAAATATCTCCGATTACTAACTGATACTGCGTACTTTTTATTATTAATTATTTTAACGCACTGGCTCCGGATACGTCTAAGATGAACTCTTATGATTTAAAGTTATTTTCTTTTCGCGGGAAATTGCATAACCGAGCAATTTCTTTCTTATTATATATTAAAATTGTAGATAATTTTTCTGTGGCGCGCTGGTAGAGTGGGTTAATCGTTTGGCCGTGAATCATTTATTGCTAAAATATATGCGGGTTCGATTCCTATCGGAGACATATATATTTTTTTTCAGATTTTTTTTTTCAGGATCAGGGTTAGGGATAGGGTTAGGATGTGGAGCAATATCTATTGATGGTCCCCGAAAAAAATATCTCCCATTATTAACAGTAAATGACGTCATCAACGTCTGCAGTAAATAAGAGTTCTCATTCATTCTGTTTACTGACGTCATTAAAGTTTGCTAGACGTATCCCGAAAAAAAAATACTAAGTATGTCTTAGACGTATCCGGAGCGTTATTTTAATGAAATTATTGGTATACTTGCACTGACCTATAGATATCAATTATGACTAAAATCCTGACCCCGGAAACGAAAAAAAAAATAAAGTCGCGCATGCGCACATATATAGGTCTCGGGAAAAAAAATATGGAGACCGGGGTGTCATGAGAGGGGTGACACCATGAGTTACCGCACCGGGTGACACCAACCCTACTGACGCCACTGATTGTAGGTCTTGATATTTTTATTTTACTTTCCACGCGCCAATATACATTTAGTTTATTGTTTTGTATGAGTTCAATTTCTAACAGCCTTAACACAAGATGTTATTTTCATATCCCAGGAACTTAAGTGATAATTAATGATTTAAAGTACATTTCTGATAGGATTCAAAAATGCATTTCGTGCGCTCCAAATAAAATATTTAATATCAGAAGTGGAAAAAACTGTTCAACAACCCTGTTTTCTTGAATTAATCAGTCAAACTAAACTTTATAAGCCATTTTTGTAATAGTCTGGAATAACATTTATATATTTCTGGGACATTTTATGATTTCTTTATTTCTTACCTAAACAATTAAAGTTTTGGGAGACGCTATTTCTCATTGATTGTTCCCGAAGTATTTCTACTCTATAATGTTTGCCTGTACTACATTAATCTGAAATACAAATAGTGATTGGAGTTATCTGACCTCACTGGATGGTAGGTCAAAGGTTAACTTTCAGGTCACTAAAGAATTAACATCCAGTCTCGAGTCAATTGAATCGTTTAGTACACAAAACAAACCACATACCTTACGTTTTGTTGTTGGTGTAAATTAGAAAACAATAGATATTTGATTTGTGCAGTCAAAGTAACATGACATTGTACTGTGCAGTCAAAGTAATATGACATTGCTTGTGCAGTCAAAGTAACATGATATTGTATTGTGCAGTCAAAGTAACATGACATTGTATTGTGCAGTCAAAGTAACATGACATTGTTCTGTGCAGTCAAAGTAACATGGCATTGTATTGTGCAGTTAAAGTAACATGACATGGTATTGTGCAGTCAAAGTATCATGACATGGTATTGTGCAGTCAAAGTATCATGACATTGTACTGTGCAGTCAAAGTTACATGACAAAAGCGAGGCAATGTATATAAAATATCATCAGCTATACACGTGCTGTACTATCTCACACTTCAAGAAAACCACCTGTTTTGGCGAGGCTTGATACAAATGTCGGTGGCATCGCAAGGGCCTTTAATGTAGTCATGGACATTTCGTATAACAATAAAAAAGTATGTAAAAAAACCAATTAAAAACATTTACCAAACAGATAAAAGAATACATTAGATGAAACGTATTTTTTTTGTAATTTAGCTTGACTAAAAAACCGTTAGCGAAAATATTGATTAATGGTTCAATTTTTTTAACTCTAAGGACAGATTACTTACAATTTTCCTTGTTGCATTTAGCAATGAATAATGTTGGAGGACATATGTCTACTTGGTCCAGAATATTTTAATGCTAAAAGTTTGTCATAATTACAGGGCGTATTAATTAGCGATCACGCTTTATTTACTCATTTATAAAATATTTAGAAGATTTAATACAATATTTTTTTTACTCTTTATTGCATTTGATACATTCTTATCTAAAAAAATATACATATTTAAACAAAAAAATCTTTTTAGTGATAAAAGATCGTTTGTGACTTGCTAAGACTTCTAAAGCTGATGTATGCAACAATTAAGACAATTTTTCGTCCCGTAACATTGACTGTCTATAAAATGTAACTTGAAATAATAATGTAAATTAAACAGTAATTTACTGTCGATGGTGATTGAGGGTGGAGCTGGGATGCCTTGACCCATGATGTTGGTTTTCTTGATACTGATGGTCAGTCCGAATTCTATGCATGCTTGAGCTAAGCGATCCATCAGGAGCTGTAGGTGTTCCTCTGTGTGTGCTGTCAGGGCTGCGTCATCAGCGAACAGCATGTCTCTGATAAGGATAGTGCGGATCTTGGTTTTTGCTCTTAGGCGGGCCATGTTCAGCAGCTTCCCATCACTTCTGGTATGTAGGTAGACACCTTCTGTAGAGTCTTTAAATGCAAAATTCAGCATCATAGAGAAAAATATGCCGAATAGTGTAGGCGCTAGAACACAGCCTTGTTTTACTCCGCTTTTGATTATAAAGGGTTCTGAAGTGTCCCCGTCGTAGCTGACTACTCCCTGCATATTATCGTGAAAGGAGGTTATAATGTTGAGCAACTGAGGTGGACATCCGATCTTCTTCAGTAACAGGAACAGGCCGCTTCTGCTTACTAAGTCAAACGCCTTGGTTAGGTCGATGAAGGCGATGTACAGCGGCATCTGCTGTTCTCTGCACTTCTCCTGGAGCTGACGCACTGAGAATATCATGTCGACAGTTCAATCACCATCGACAACGAAGTTCTGGAGGTCACCGACAAATTCACATACCTGGGCTCCACCATCACCAGCAGTCTGTCCCTGGATGACGAGATCGACAAGAGGCTTGCCAAAGCAACCAGTGTCATGGCCAGACTAAGCAAACGAGTATGGACTAACAAACATTTGACACTGAACACCAAGCTCAAGGTATACCAGGCATGTATTCTCAGCACTCTTTTATATGGCAGCGAAACCTGGACTACCTATACCAAACAGGAAAATCGACTCGAGAGCTTCCACCTCCGCTGTCTCCGTCGCATCCTTGGCATCAAATGGCAGGACAAAATCACCAACACTGCCGTACTCAAACAAGCCAGCTCACTGAGCATGCATCTCCTTCTGTGCCAAAGACGTCTACGCTGGCTGGGTCATGTGCATCGAATGCAAGATGGACGCATACCAAAGGACATCCTATATGGCGAGCTCGCAACCAGGCATCGCCCCGCTGGTCGCCCGCAACTGCGATTCAAGGATGTCTGCAAACGCGACCTCAAACTGACCGGCATCAGCCTCGACAATTGGGAACAGCTCGCCGACGACCGGAGTGGGTGGCGTCAGGCTGTTCACAAAGGCATCCTTAATGGTGAACAAGTAAGGAACCAACAGCAGGAGACCAAAAGACAGAGAAGAAAGACCGCACGACAGAAACAGGCCCTCGGTCCCCCACCCAGCTTCATTTGTGGCCACTGCGGAAGAATCTGCCAGTCCAGGATCGGTCTGCTGAGTCACTCAAGAACCTGCTATCAAAAAACGACTAGATGACTAACCAGAGCGCTACCATCATCTTTCGAGATGGACGGTTTGCCTACTACTAAATTTACTGTCATTCAAACAATTTTATTATGAAATTTTATAAGAATTTATTTAATCATGGGATAACCAGAGAACCGCTCGGCAACACGGGTTAAGCAATACTCCAGTAAATGTGAACTTAGTTGATACTTTATAAAACGAGGATACAAATAGTGTTCCATATATTATTACAGTAGGTCTCAAACTTAACAGCTTTGCAGCCCACTGCCAAGTAGATCTACCATGAAAGAAATAGAATAAAACCGTCATTATTTGTTTATAGATTTTCTACTTTTTTAAACTTTTATTTTTGTGACATATATAGAGTTGAGTTTATGTATTTATACATATATAGAGTTGAGGTTATGTATTTATACATATATAGAGTTGAGTTTATGTATTTATACATATATAGAGTTGAGGTTATGTATTTATACATATATAGAGTTGAGGTTATGTATTTATACATTTTCCAGCCAGTAGTTGTAAATCGAATTTATATCAATTATCTCTTTGAATTGTAAAATGTATAAATCCATTTTCGATGAAAACATAACAAAAAGCTTCTATAAAATTTGTGATAAAAAGTATGCATAACCTGTATAAATATGTTTCTATCATTCTACTATGTGTTTAAATATCCATATAGCAGGAGTGAATATTTTATGCGTCAAAAATGACAAAGAATATTAATCACAACTATTTACAAAAAAATTGTAAATACTTGTTGACTAAATTTCAAACGGTTTCATTATAACTAAGATCTCTAACTTATCTCCCTTACAAAAAAAAAAGAGAAATAAGAATAAGAATCCTGGAAACATAACATATTCGTCAAAATAATTTTCACATGTTTAAAATTTAAAAAAAAACAACAATACAAACTATAATGGTAATATGGTGTCAAGCGTCACATGACTATAGAACAAACCTTATAACATTGTGACCTTGAAATGTGACGAAATTTCACCAGACACAAATTAAAGAAAAAATAACGACCAGTATTGAACAAAGCCAATTGATTTCTTCAGTGAGGAAGGCTGAGGTCATCTGACGCGAAAAAGTGCAGCCAAGCGAGTCACTAAGCTGCCATTACGATGATTGTCACGTGCTGTGGACGTGCCTGGTCTGGGGATGAGTAGGGAGTGGACTGGAGTCAGTTTATGTCACATCTACTTTGTGGACTGCTGTCAGTTTATGTCACATCTACTTCGTGGACTGTAGTCATTTTATGTCACATCTACTTCGTGGACTGCTGTCAGTTTATGTCACATCTACTTCGTGGACTGGAGTCAATTTATGTCACTTTAGATATTTTCTTCTATTAGAGTTACATGTATTGACTAATAAAAATATTCCTCGGTCTGCAATATTGTTCCAATACATTTAAATATGATTTATTACCAATTCAGCCAATAGACGGCTAGTTAATTCTACTTGGAAATATTACCACCACTTGGACTTCATAGCATACACCTCCAAGTCCGGTAACCAACAACAAGACAAGTGCTTTCATCGCAAGAAGAAGCAAGAGATTTAAAAAAAAATATCTCCCCTCTTTTCCTTTTTGGATGTCTTCAGGGCAAGACTAAGTCTTTTTCTTCGGCCTTGTTATTTATTCTTGGTAATTGGGCTTATAATGTCATAGATTTTTGTCACAGGGGATTGGTGCAGCTTGTTGGGGTGAATACGTGTTGTGAAAGGGAAACTTGTGCTGGGGCAATGCGGTTAGAATCTGATGGGGCAGAGCGGTGGGAAAGTAATGGGACAGTGCGGTGGGAAAGTAATGGGACAGTGCGGTGGGAAAGTAATGGGACATTGCGGTGGGAATGTGATGGGACAGTGTGGTGGGAATGTGATGGAACAATGCGGTGGGAATGTGATGGAACAGTGCGGTGGGAATGTGATGGAACAATGCGGTGGGAATGTGATGGGACAGTGTGGTGGGAATGTGATGGAACAGAGCGGTGGGAATGTGATGGGACAATGCGGTGGGAATGTGATGGAACAGAGCGGTGGGAATGTGATGGGACAGTGTGGTGGGAATGTGATGGAACAATGCGGTGGGAATGTGATGGGACAGTGTGGTGGGAATGTGATGGAACAGTGCGGTTGGAATGTGATGGAACAGTGTGGTGGGAATGTGATGGAACAGAGCGGCGGGAATGTGATGGGACAGTGCGTTGGGAATGTGATGGAACAGTGTGGTGGGAATGTGATGGAACAGAGCGGCGGGAATGTGAAGGAACATTGCGGTGGGAATGTGATGGAACAGAGCGGCGGGAATGTGAAGGAACATTGCGGTGGGAATGTGATGGAACAGTGCGGTGGGCATGTGATGGGACAGTGTGGTGGGAATGTGATGGGACAGTGTGGTGGGAATGTGATGGGTGGGCATGTGATGGAACAGTGCGGTGGGAATGTGATGGGACAGTGCGGTGGAATGTGATGGGACAGTGCGGTGGGAAAGTAATGGGACATTGCGGTGGGAATGTGATGGGACAGTGTGGTGGGAATGTTATGGGACAGTGTGGTGGGAATGTGATGGGTGGACATGTGATGGAACAGTGCGGTGGGAATGTGATGGAACAGTCCGGTGGGAATGTGATGGGACAGTGCGGTGGGAATGTGATGGGACAGTGTGGTGGGAATGTTATTGGGCAGTGGGTCGGCATGTGATAGGGCAGTGCGGTGAGTTTGTGCTGGGGCATGCGGTGGGATTATGAAGGGGCAATGCTATGAACATGTGCTGGGGCAGCGCGATGAGCTTGTGTAGCGGTAGTGCGGTGGGCATGTGCCGCTTTAGTTCTGCTTCCTTAGTTAGGGAAGTGCGGTGTGCTTGTGCTGGGACTGTGCGGTGGGAATGTGATAGGGCAGTGGGGTAAACTAGGTAGGCTGTAATCGGTTGATAAACAATATAGTACACTACTAGTCTGCATATATGTTCCAATAGCATGTTTCTATGGGCTGTAATCGGTTGATAAACAATATAGTACACTACTAGTCTGCATATATGTTCCAATAGCAGGTTTCTATAGGCTGTAATCGGTTGATAAACAATATAGTACACTACTAGTCTGCATATATGTTCCAATAGCAGGTTTCTATAGGCTGTAATCGGTTGATAAACGATATAGTACACTACTAGTCTGCATATATGTTCCAATAGCAGGTTTCTATAGGATGAGATGTTCATCGTTTGAGATAATAACACTGGTAAACAGTGATTTCGTTGCCAGTGATATTTGAATCATTTTATACAAAGTCAACCATGCTGATTTAGAATATGTAAGTGCTTTTGCTAGATTGGCTCTATTTTACGAGATAATTAAAATTAATTAAATAATGTATGCACCGTGTTTGGAATTTGTCAAGAATTGCATGAAGTATAATAGTATACTAACAAAAAGTAGTGAAACTGTTAATAGTCATGCAGAAATTTGTTCAAAAATATGTGTAATAGTGTTATAGAAGAAAACATTTCCATTTGAAAAACTAATTATGTCTAATTAATTAATTAATTAATATGTTAATTGTCTATAGTAATGCATTAGCAAATCGCTATTTGCTCGACTTCCTTTTGTATGTGTCGTTGGTGCAATTGCGCTGGAGGCTCCAACAGTAGTCAGCCATCATATGTATATCCCATCTTCTTTGATATCTCTCCTCCATCACCATCATATCCTGATGGAACCTCTCGCCTTGTTCCTCACTGAAGTCCCCAAGGTTACCTGGAAATTTGTCTAAATGACTGTGCAGGTAATGTACCTTGATGCTCATATTTGCTCCAATGTTTCTGAAGTTAGCGAGCATATCTTGCACCAGTTCTTCGTAATTCTATGCTCTGTTATTACCTAAGAAGTTCATGACAACTGAAACAAAACTGTTCCATGAAGAAGCTTCAAGGTGATCCATGAAATTAGTATAATGTCGATCGTTGATGAGTTTCAGAATCTGAGGACCGTCAAAAATCCCAGCTTTCAGCTTCTCCATGCTCAATCCGGGGAATGATCTGCAAATATACTTGAAGCATTTGCCAGATTTGTCCAAAGCCTTAATAAATTGTTTCATTAAACCTAATTTGATATAAAGCGGTGGGAGAATAATCTTATTTTTGTCTACAGTCATGGTTTCCCTTGCAGGCCATGTCACTCTTGTCCAATGATCTTGCTTTGCCCTGCTATCCCAAAGGCACATGAAGCATGGGTATTTTGTGTATCCTGACTGCTGCCCAAGCAAGAAGTATACCATTTTTAGATCAACACAAATTGACCACTGATGCTCATAATAACGGACTTTCTGCAATACTGTTTTGATATTCTCATACTCTTCTTTAAGTGTTGTTGAGTGAGCTATGGGAAGAGATGCATATCGGTTACCATTGTGTAACAGAACACATTTCAAGATTGTGATGGAACTGTCTATAAAAAGACGCCAGTCTTCGGAATGGTAGTCTTGTAGTCCAATTTGGAGCGGAAGTCCAGGGATGTCATTACAGTAAACTTAAATATTGAAGAAGAAAATCTTCGTCTTTTCCGATAAAATGTTATTTTAACTTCTGGTTTGAGAAAATTTCTTTCATTGAGCCTGGACACTAAAAGCTCAGATGCTTGCTTGGACAGATTTAGGTATTAGGTTATTGAGTTCTTCTTGGCTGAATGGTTGAGGTGTTGAAGAACTTCCTTCATAATCGCTTCCACTGTTTTTACCTGCCAAAAACTCCAGATCTTGTTCCTCGTCGGAGTCTGATGGTGAAAGCTCTAATAATCCAGTAAACACTGGTATAGGAACTTCACTGCTATGTGGAATTGGTCTCATTGCAGATTCAAGATCAGGATAACCCCACTTAGATTTCTTGTGGCGATTGAAGCCTTTAACATTCACAATACAAAAATAACAATCACCAAAATAGTCTTTCGGCTCTCGCCATATCATTTGTACACCGTAACTTATACTTTTCTTCTCACTATTTGTCCACTGCTGTAGGCTCTCCACCCAGTTTTTGCAGACCTTATGGGGAACCCAAGACTTGTCTTGGTCTTCCAGCTTCACACCGAAATAAGCCAAATATGCCTGCTACACAAAGTCAGTTATATTTCTTCTTTGCTTTTCAATCATGTATTCTCCACAGATGTAACAGAATACATTCGGATTATTTTTGCAGCATCTTCATGATGAACTCATGATGTCTTTAGAAAGCAGCTATAAAAGAGAAAAAAATAAACCAAGTTATAACTTGGTATAGTTAAATAAAACAACAGACACCAACGTATTGCATTTGTTTTACACAAAGGGTACAATCATATTTTCAAGATTGTCCAATATCTCAGAAACTAGAGCCAATTCAGCAAAAGCAGTGGCAGTTTTGAAATCAGCACCCATGAATTGCTATAAATTCATTCAAATATTCTTGGCAATTCGAAAAAAAATTTTTTTTGTTGAGCTGTGTAATCAATAAGGAATGTAAGTAGTGCACTATTTACAGTCCCACCATCTACATATGACAAAGTTAATAAGGTCCACTGTACAACGCCAATATTGACAAAGATGATGACCATTGTCGCCGAAGCGAGCCAATATTGACAAAGATTACCATGGCCAAATTATGGTCACAGCCTTACCTAAACACTGACTGGTCACAACAGTATGGTCCAGGAAGAGATGAAATGGTAAACATGATGACTTGACTGTAATTAAAAATCTGTACTGTATTGCAAATCTTTAAAGTGAATCGAATCAGTTGTCGACCAACTACAAACAATATCATTTTGTTTTTCTATAATAGATTTTTAAGTCTACATCTCATTTAGGGCCTTGGCCAGCCATAATACTCTTCTCGGAATACTTCACCACTTTCCCCGAATAAAAGCTGTGCTCAATGAATAAAAATGATTGTCTCTGACACAACTGCAGCAAATACTTGAAGAAGGTGCAGTCACACTGTTAAAGAAACATTCAAGATTATTAGAAAAAGCTGTATACATTGGATGAAAACACCACATTCTAGATACAATATTGAAACATGTCATGAGTGATCATTTTGGTACATCAACAACTTCACCTACTCGTTTGTTTTAACAATAACTGAAAATTATGAACAACTCAAAACATCATTTGATAACGCTGGAGCACTACTAAAGAAATCAGAACAAGAGTGCTGGCGAGATGACATGGCTTTAACATAATGCTACAGGATTTTCAAAACTAGGGGAACCTTACCAAAAGTAAATTTTCAATCACTTCCAAAAATCAGTAATGAGAGATGGAACATATGAACTTTATTTGATGTACTATCAGGTCTTCCTATTCTCAAATTTATTTTGGCTACAATAACGTGTTCATGTCCTTTGGGGCCACTTCAAGTATATATATATATATATATATATATATATATATATATATATATAGTTGCAAGTACCCGGCTTTGCCCGGGTTTAAAATAAGTTTTTTGTTTACCTTTTGTTTTCTCCCTACCCCCTCTCTCCCTTCCTACCCCCTCTCTCCCTTTCTCTCTCCCTCCCTCCCTTTACCCCTCCCACCCTCTACTTCCCTCCCTAACTCTCCCATCTCCCTCTCTCTCCCTATCTCCCTCCCTCCTTCTCTCACCCCCCCGTCCCCCTCTCTCTCCACCTTCCTCCATTCCTCCTCCCCCTCTCTCCCTCCCTGCCCCCTCTATCTCTTTATCTCTCACTCCCTCCCATTTCTTCCCATCCTCTCTCTCCCTCTCTCCTTCCCTCTCCCCTTTCTCTCCCCTCCCTACCCCCTCTCTCCCCTCCCTCCTTTCTCTCTCTCCCTCTCCCGTCTCCCTCTCTCCCCCTCTTCCTCTCTCTCCCCCTCCCTCATTTCCTCTCTCTCCCTCCCTTCCCCCCTCTCTCTTTATCTCTCTCTCCCTCCCTCTTTCTTTATCTCTCTCCCTCCCTCCCCTCTATCTCCCTCCCTACTCCCCCCTTCCTTTCTCTTTCCTTCCCTCCCTTTCTCCCTCCCTCTCTCTCTAACCCTCCCTCTCCCTCCCTCCTCCTTTTTCTCCCTCCCTGCCCCCTCTCTCTTTCTCTCCCCCTCTCCCTCTCTCCCCCTTCCTCTCTCCCCCCTTCCCTCTCCCTCCCTGCCCCCTCTCTCTTTATCTCTCTCCCCCTCCCTCTCTCTGTACAATTAAACGTCAAATTACGCTTCTTAAATAAACAGAAAACCTTATTTTAATCCCGGCCAAAGCCGGGTACTTGCAGCATGAAAAAAAAACAACAATATTTTTTTTTCCGTCCCTAACCCTTTCTTCTCCGTCCGTTCAATTACACATTCACTTGGTGCGCGAATACAGGGAATTCCCTGTGCATTGAATAGTAAAATACTAAAAATATTAATGACAATTAAACTACCCATTGAGATTGTATTAATAATGTTAATAATGTCACAGAAACATTTTAATTAACGTATTTCGGTTTATTAAAGT
The DNA here is from genome assembly GCA_021962125.1 of Bulinus truncatus. Classification (NCBI taxonomy): domain Eukaryota; kingdom Metazoa; phylum Mollusca; class Gastropoda; family Planorbidae; genus Bulinus; species Bulinus truncatus. The sequence continues at coordinate 296,921 of JAGDYQ010000397.1, read as the reverse complement.
GCACCTTTAATTTTAATCTTCTGAATACATTAAACGATAGGTAAATAGATATGACTATTGATTTCACCATGTTTACAATTGGAGTTTCCGGAAGTTACCCCTCTTTTAAAAATGTATCATCGGGAAATGACGTCACAGAGGAATTTTATTTATGGCGCCGTCGAGATTACTTTAATATAGTAAAATACTAAAATAAAAATAATTAATTACAATTAAACTACCCATCGAGATGAAACGAAACATGTCCCATAACCTTCCCCATGTAATTATGTAATGTAATTATGTAATGTGTAAAAAATTTCACGTTATTTGGTTTTCTGGATCTTGAGTTATAAGGGAACAGACAGACAGACAGACATACAGACAGACAGACAGACAACAAATGCGTCTTATAAGTATAGAGATATCATCATTTTCAACTCCAACTGCGTGCCTACTAGCCGCTCCGGGTACTGGGCCTTTCTTTACTACCTTTGTCCACCACCAATGTCCAGCCAATGTTCACCACCAATGTCCACCACCAATGTCCACCAATATCCACCAGCAATGTCCAGCCAATGTCCACCACCAATGTCCACTACCAATGTCCACCACCAATGTCCACAACCAATGTCCACCACCAATGTCCATTACCAATGTCCACCACCAATGTCCACCACCAATGTCCACCAATGTACACCACCAATGTCCACCACCAATGTCCACCACCGATTCCCACCATGTCCAGCCAAAGAGTGACTAATTAGTAAACAGTTTTCAAACAATTAATCTCACTGAGCCCCCTCCCCCATCATCTAATTTCCTTACGTAGTTGTAAGAAACTGAAGTAGGCTATTGACCTGGACTGACTGTCCATGAATGACCTTCCCATGGTCCGTACTATGGACTTGTCCTTTGACCTTTCATATTACATTATCACTAATGACCATTGTGTATCATGTCACAACTATCTGTATGAATAATACATCCTAATTCCCGTTGAATTAATAAGACCAATAAGTACATGTATGGTATCACATGAATGTATCTACATGTTGTATAGCCTGCTAGATGAATGTGATGAATAAACTTAGTGGATGATCTGATTAGTGGCACGAACAAATACAACTTTGTCACTAAGTTAAAACTTTCACAGACCTTCATTTAAAAAAAAAAAAAACTGTGTAAAACACATTCCCCCCCCCCTTTCCCGGACCTAAATAGTGACTACAATGACCACCGTGGCAACTGTGCCCCCCTCCCCAGCTTCCGGATTTCTCACACCTCTCATTTCGACTACCCCCTCTTTCCCTAGATCTCCATCGAAATAGATAATAACAAAAGTAATGAAGAATGTGAGTAGGTTCACTGGAATCGATAATAATCAAATCTTCCAATCAGATACAAAAACTGTAAAGACGTAAATCAAAATGAAGAACGTAAACAGTTGAATTGTAATAAATAATGATACAATCTTAAAAATAAGGCACAAAACAGATGAATTTAAAACATACTCAAATATATTCCTTATGACGGACTACTTTGAAGCAATTTTCATTGTTTATGTCCATCCACTCCATCCCATAATTTTAAATTATATAATGTAATGACGAATTTTTTTTATATTGTATATATTTGTCAAGTATTTTGATCATGTTTGTAAATGTGAGATTTCATGATTGTATGTATGTATGTAAATGTGAGATTTCATGATTGTATGTCTCTATGTAAATGTGAGAGTTCATGATTGTATGTATGTGTGTCTCCTTGAGTGTATTTTTCTAACTCTGTTTAATTGTTACTTGGGTAATTTTTTAGACCTTATCAATAATGGATTTGTCTTAGAACAACAAGTTCACTTGTCGTCGGCCAGCTGTCAGTCTTGGAGAACTCAGTAATGTCGGTGACAAAATATCACTGCTAGTAGCGAGAAAACATTGCACAGGATTTTGTAATACAAGAAGTGAACAATGTATTCTTATATCCCAGTCACTTACACTAATTTACAGGACTTTGTAATACAAGTGAACAATGTATTCTTATATCCCAGTCCTCAGTATTTAATTTAGTTTGATTCAGCATTCGACAAAATGGCATCCGCGGAATCATTGGGGGCGGTCTGTGAGAGCATTTCACGGCTCCGCAAAAAAAAAGATTTTGACATATGTAGCTATTTCTATAAATGATAAGAAATTAGAAAAAAAATTAATTACGGTATTTAAAATTACAATGTTGTCACTTGACAAACTGTACTTGAGACGGGGATAGAAGGGAATAGACGGGAATAGACGGGAATAGACGGGGATAGAAGGCAATAGACGGGAATAGACGGGGATAGAAGGGAATAGACGGGAATAGACTGGAATAGACGGGAATAGACGGGGATAGACGGGGATAGACATTGAGCATGCCTTCCATTTTCTTTGTCGTTATGAAACTAACATCTTTTGATTAAATAAATGAATGAGAATCTCCGAGATGTGACAAAAGTATGTGTCTGTATAGCAAGACAGCTTTACACATAGTAAAGGTCTCAAATTGTAATAGAATAATGTCTTCATCTTGCTATCACAGCAATATTGTATTTTTCAGCGCGTTTAATGCCATCAAAAGTGACATCGAATAACGTCATCAACATTAAAGAGTCCTGTATTGCATAATGGTTTGACATGTAAGAATAGCAGTTTAAAATAAACGAGGAATAAAAGAAATATTCTATCAGCCGTCAGTTCAAAAAGTTGAACGAAAAAAAAAATCAAACCAGGAAAGAAAAGAATTGTTTGTGCATGAGAGACTGAAATTTTCTGAATCAGTGTGTTTACTCTGTGGAACATTGTCGTCCAATTAGTCAAAGCCGGCTTAAGTACTTATGACGCTCTGTACTTGAAAAATCAGTGAGATAATGTACTTAAGCAACTAGCTTATTAGAAATACTGATTGTCTTTGTAAATTGTGTTCATCTGTAGCCAATACAAACACACGATAAATCGTATTGACACGCATTTGTGCGTAAATCAATTTCATTGGTTTGTTTTCTTCATCAATTGAGACATGTATATATATATATATAGCCTATATATATGTAGCCATTCCGCGGTGAACGTTACTTCGGTAATCGCTGGATTCAGCAAACAGTGTTTAAGTAACAAACTTGCTTCGTTTATTGTCGTTTGAGTAAGTGAACGTCGATTAACCTCCAACTAAAACAAACCATTACTTTTTTTTACACTTTTATTCACTGGCGATGTGCTTCGTATATATTTTAATTTGGTATTCTTATAGTAATTTTTTTCCCTTTATAAGAATTACTAAAAAGTAGCTATCTTCGTAAAATACGTGCACTGCCGCATGACTTCTCATTAAATCGCTTAGACAGACCAGTTTATTCACATTCACCGGTTCAAGTGATGCTCTCTTTTTGATCACAACAAAGCTGGAAACAGACAAAACACGTTCACAAGGGACATTTGTGGCAGGGGATGCTAATATTTTTTTTCCGCTAACTTAGTCAAAACTGGGTATTTTTCCTGATGTAACTTCCACCACTTTAATGTAACCAAGTCATTTTCAATGTGTTGCTTCAGTCTGTATTTGTCAACAACTGTCCAGGTGGAGCGAGGCATCAACGGCTCATCTACAGAATCTGAAGGTAGTTCCTGCACTCGCGCTTTCTTTCATGGTTGTTCTGATGTTTGTTGATCATCATTACCAAGTGCAGGTTCTTGTACAATTATCTCAAGCTGTTGCCAAACTTCTTCTAGTTTATCCTTATGTAAACATCTCAGATTTTTCAAACGAGGGTCCAGAGAAGTAGCAATTTTTCAGCCACGATAGGTTGAGGTTCAGTTTGCGTCGCTCAATATCACTGAATAATTCTGAAAAATACAACCACAAGGTGCAGAGATGTGTGCATCAGCCTAGTTTGTTCAATGAACTCCACTTAGTTATGGCTTAGAGTAACATTCAACTCGTACGGACTGTTACTGTATATACTGTCAAGTCGTACGGACTGTTATTGTAGATACTATCACGTCGTACGGACTGTTACTGTAGATACTATCACGTCGTACGGACTGTTACTGTAGATACTATCAACTCGTACGACTGTTACTGTATATACTATTAACTCGTACGGACTGTTACTGTACATACTATTAACTCGTACGGACTGTTACTATATATACTATTAACTCGTACGGACTGTTACTGTATATACTATTAACTCGTACGGACTGTTACTGTATATACTATTAAGTCGTACGGACTGTTACTGTAGATACTATCACGTCGTACGGACTGTTACTGTAGATATTATCACGTCGTACGGACTGTTACTGTAGATACTATCACGTCGTACGGACTGTTACTGTATATACTATCAACTCGTTTGGACTGTTACTGTAGATACTATTTATCTTCTCAAGAAAACCTCTGATGTCTTATAAAACTAGTACGGACTGTTACTGTAGATACATACCACTGAGGTCTTATAAAACTAGTACGGACTGTTACTGTAGATACCACTGAGGTCTTATAAAACTAGTACGGACTGTTACTGCAGATACCTCTGATGTCTTATAAAACTAGTTTAGTAAAATAAAAAGATAGGGGCTGAAATTTAAGGGCATTATGTCTTTAACTAACTGCACCCTGCAAAGCTTTTGCATGAAGATAGACTATTGTAAAGCCAGTGGCAAACTTAGGGATTTGGGCGCCCGGGGGCTTGACCTCTTTTGGGGCCCCTGCATTTTGACGTTCGATACCATGACATGAGACTATGTACTTAATATTTAATGTAAAAATAGTTTTGGGGGCTCCCCTCCAGCTGGGGCCCGGCGAAACCCTAGATACGCCTCTGTGTTTAGCTTTGATACATATTTGCAAAATAATTTTTTTTAAGTTATGAAATAATTAAAAATCTAATTAGTTGTTGTTTCTTTTTCTTACAACATCCTAAAAGATAAATTATTTCAATAAAAAAATGTCAAAGAGATCTAATTAGTTACTTTTCATTAAAACAACTAAAAGGATACACACTTTGAAAAAAAAAGCAATTAAACAAAAATTGTCCCTAAGAGGAATCGAACCTGGATAGTCAGCATTAAAATAAAGATAATTCCAAGCAGCTTATCCATTCAGCCACCACGTCACACGAACGAAAGGAAATTTTCAATGTACAATTAAAAACAAATTGCTGGATTATTTTTCACTTCCGTTTGTTACTATTGTTTACGTCAAATGTTATCTGTTGTAATAAAAACTACAATAATTTGAATGATATTATATGCTAATTATTACCTTTTAATATTTGGGACTTTTACATTTCATAATAAAAACCACAGAAACTATTTAAAACTGTAGATTTTTCAAACAGAAATATCGATGTGAGACGCGGGCAAGACGCCATTTTGAATTCTTGTTATCCGCTTTCGATTTAACGCAGAGTGGAAATGAATAATATGTATTTAGATTTTTAATAAATTGTCATTTCATGAAACTATTAAACGTCTGGAATAAACTCGTGCATTTAAAGACCTTACAACAGACAGACATTTACATCTACTCAAAAGAAAATAACAAAAAATTCGAATTTGTTAATTGTTATAACTTTAAAAAAATAAATATGTTTACGGTAATCTTGCGTAGAATTTCTCAATACAGTAAGACTCCGCTTAACGCGGGGTATACGTTCCATCAAAGTAGATCGTAATATGAAACAGCGTTAAACGATGTCTTACTGTATTCCAGATTTTTAGACAAAGTTTTTGATTCTTTTTTTAAAAATTACTTTTGGAGTAAATGTCATTTTCGTATGAGTACTTCGGCTATTGTGATTTAAACTTGAAGTATGCCAGCAGGGTTGACTTCCGGGTCACACCAATAACATGGTCTAAGTCTTTTATAAACATTCACCATACATTGACAAGGTCCATTCTCTTGTTCCATTCTCTTCTTCCAAAACGAATGAGACAGAGAAAATATTATTAAGTCATACAAGAGAGAGTTGTGTAAAGATTCTGGGTAGAATATTTCATTTGAAGGAAGAAAGCTTCTTGAATAATTCTTTTCATGACATTTTTATATATAATTGAATATTTAATGACACCGAGATTAAAATATCGTTCAAGGGAAATACGTTTTTAGAAAGGGACAGAATTATTATTAACTTGTGGAAAAGCCTGCTGAAGTTGGCTGAACGAAATCCAACAGAATGGATAACAAAGAAATATACAAAATACTGCAATACAAAAGAACATGTTGCCTTTATTGCCATGAACAGCATACGATATGAACCGCATAAACCACACGATATGAAATCTACCTGAGGGAGACACACTAGTTAGACGATTATGTATTTAAGGATAACTGTACAGCAGCAGTGCTAGTAAAAGTAGATACAATTTCTTTTTTTCTGTTTTGAAAGTGCATGTTTTAACGTGTATTTGTGATTCTATGGGTATGATTCACACATGCAGCTAGCTCCAGGTTAATTTATTTCCCAACACACTTCCGTCAGGTCATTATATCACAGATCAAATAATACCGCCATCACACTCATTCGTTTTTATTGATATTAATCAAATTATATAATTACGTTATTTAAGCATAACAAAGATATCCTCGGTATTGATAAAGATATTAGCGTGAAGGAAACATAGAGAAGTCATCCTCATTTAAATAAATTGGTGGCAGTGAGTCTGTGAGTCCCATTTACTTATTGCTTATCGTGAGTTCGAGTCTCATTGGTCTGTCAATGTCCTTCATGTTGCCACAGTAACTGTCTCAGACCTCGGATTTGGTGGTGATCTGTCACGACAGTTGTTACTGCCTCAATATCTGGACTCATATTAAACATCTCAGTCTACCAGGGTCGTAATCGGATATTCCATCCATATGAACTGTTTATTCCAGTAGAAAAACCTGTTGACAGAAGGGAATGGAAACCGTGAACTTCAGACATGCTTTGGATATTCAGAACCTCACAGAACTAGACATTGTCACCTGGTGATAGAGCTAGACAATGTGGCCTTACCATTGGTGATACATACTATGTGTACTGCTGGAGTGATAGAACTAGACAATGTCGACTTACCATGGTGGTGTTATGAGTACTACTCACGAATCAATACCAACCGTCGCTTTGTCTCCTTCAACGATAATATTTAGTCGGCCAGCAGAACACTGTCTGTAACTAGACAGGACATAATAACTGTTATTAGCCTGTAAACTAGCCTTTGGTTGCAGTTTCTCCTGGTACACTAGGGCTATTACATTGTGTAACAAATATTGTTTATCAATATCTTTCTTAAAACATTTCCCGACATGACAAATAAGTACTGCTCCATTTAAATATTTTAGCAATAATCTAGTAAGTATCTACTGAGCTCATGTAGAGCCCTTTATAAAATCTGGGGCCCATCGCTGCCTCTGGTCCTGCAGCCTCAATGCATTACCTACACTACAATAAACACTATATTTACTACTCACTACCATCTTGCTAGGTCCTTGTAGGATGAAGGGAATGTTTTCTCTAGATATTCAATGAAGCTCTTGACTAACATGAGGACGTTTATCTATTGAAGACTCTACTTCCTCCATGTATCTGAGAACATGTGTACAAGCATGCACCACTGTGGCTGGGCTGGTAGTGAGACTGATCTCCCTGCTGTGGTGGCTGGGCTGGTAGCGAGACTGTTCTCCCTGCTGTGGTGGCTGGGCTGGTAAAGAAACTGTTCTCCCTGCTGTGGTAGCTGGGCTGGTAAAGAGACTGTTCTCCCTGCTGTGGTGGCTGGGCTGGTAAAGAGACTGTTCTCCTTGCTGTGGTGGCTGGGCTGGTAGCGAGACTGTTCTCCATGCTGTGGTGGCTGGGCTGGTAGCGAGACTGTTCTCCCTGCTGTGGTTAACGGGCTCGACTCCCAGGGTGTCCAGTTTACTACCTGTCTCTCCCGTAGTGCCTCCATTGCCACATCACAATCGGCTATAGTGAATGGTAAAAGAAGGGCACCGTAAGAAACCCATCAGTGGTTTATATGACGTACGAGATAACTTATCATCATTACAGAGCCTTCTAAAACTTATGCTACCTCGAATATTTGGAAGGCGGCATGCGGCAAAAGATATCGGATGTACGCAACTATGAATGGGAATTACAATTTTTAGTACGTAACGACAACTCTTAAAGGAAAAAATATGTCGCGCTTTGTAGTATTGTGTGTGCGCGACTGACTATTGTGTAGGCGCGATTGGCTATTGTGTGGGCGATTGGCTATTATGTGTGCGCGATTGGCTATTATGTGCGCGATTGGCTACTGTGTGCGCGCGATTGGCTATTTTGTTTGCGCGATTGGCTATTGTGTGTGCGCGCACACATGCACAGCTTAGATGGAATATTGCCAGTGAGCAGCAGACCTGGCTACATATACCATCAAGTCACATTTATTTTCTTTAAAAAAAAGATTTTTGTTTTAGATTTTTTCCCTTAAAATTTTTAGCAATCATATATTTCTACGCGTAATTCTTGGTCTTTTTTTTCATTTGATTCACTGGTCAAACCAAAACAAACTTCTCCCACATGGTGACGTACCTGGCCGCCATTTTGTATTATAGTAAGTCAGAGGGCGTGATTTTGAGTACTAGCATTCAAATCACAAAAATAGTATCTCAACACCGTAGCCTAAACCACAATAATCTGACTCAAGCCTAAACCACAATCCTCTGGCTCACTGCTTAAACCAACACCATCCGACTCACAACTTTAACCACAATCACCCAACCCACTACTTAAACAAAAATCATCCGACTCACAACTTTAACCAACACCATTAGACTCAGAACCTAAACCATATTCATCAGACTCATAAGGTTAAACCACATTCAGCCGACTAATAACTTTCAACTTTCTGTTCCATAAAATTTACTTCTGTAAATAGTTCAATTGACACGGATTGCCTGTAACTAGTATTGTAATATCAATAATATCAATGCTTCATATGTGGGCGAGTCAAGGCTTTCATTAAATATTGATATTGTGTATGTCCATTATAAAGCTAAAAGGGTAAATTGCTTTCTGAAAACATTTGAATGTTGACATTGTAATTCGCAGAAAAAGGAAACATTTTTATCATCAACTGAGGAGCGTAAATGGGAGGGTAATTCGCCCAGGGCGGCAATTTATCTCTTGTAAAAAAAGGGGCAGCATTTTGGGTTTTAAGTACCATGATACCACAGAAATACGATATTAATCAGTATGAAATTATTCGAATTCCACATTGTTCATATTTGTACTGAGATACTTCAATCACTCTCCTACTGGAGGGAGGGGGCGGTATCTATAGTACCTATATACATTAGAATATGACAACATTAGAATTCCAAATTAGAATTCAAATTATAATAATATATAATCTATTGCTGGATCTTTACAAAAACTTGGCTATTTACACAATTTTACTGCAGTAAAGACACAACATCTACTGTACTTAGTTAAAACGACAACTCTGCCAATACTTGAGGGGGAGGGGGGGGTGCTTGCTAACTCAGAATAAGAACTTAGTTTGTATTTTAATAGCTTCAATTTTAAATCGTTCAATCTTTGAATCAATTTTTCCATTTTATAAAATATGTCCATTAAATAGATCAGTGTCTGGATCACCACAAACCTTTGTTGTACCTGAATACAGCAATTACTCTGTAACGTGAATACAGCAATTACTCTGTCACGTGAATACAGCGATTACTCTGTCACGTGAATATATCAATTACTCTGCCACGTGAATATAGCAATTACTCTGTAACGTGAATACAGCAATTACTCTGTCACGTGAATACAGCAATTACTCTGTCACGTGAATACAGCAATTACCCTGTCACGTGAATACATCAATTACTCTGTCACGTGAATACATCAATTACTCTGTAATAATATGGACGGTGACAACTGCCGTGATTAAATGAAACATCAGAATCTCTTTATTTAAACAACAAAAACTACAGAGATGGATGAATCTGTTACAGAATATCCAAAAACTAGATATTTTCCATATTTATTACAAATCATTTTATCTTGAACCCCTTCTTCGAAAATCTTGTGAAAAGGTTCGATCCAGAGCTGATCCTCACAAACTTGATTTTTCACATTTGTTTGCCACCTGCAAGAGCATAATTGAATTAATTACTTATACTGGGTATTTACACTACACAGAAAATGTTGTAAATGGCAAAAAAAAAAAAAGAATGAATGCAGAGGTAAGAGACTAATATTGGATTTTGAAAAAAAAAATCGGCATTTTTAGAATCCCACTCCGGGAGGTACAAACTCTATTTAAGGCCCTTCATAAACTCTAATTACGGCCCTTCATAAACTCTAATTACGGCCTTTCATAAACTATAATTACGGCCTTTCATAAACTCTAATTACGGCCCTTTATAAACTATAATTACGGCCCTTCATAAACTCAAATTACGGCCCTTCATAAACTATAATTACGGTCCTTCATAAAATATAATTACGGCCCTTCATAAACTCTAATTACGGCCCTTCATAAACTCCAATCACGGCCCTTCATAAACTCTAATTACGGCCCTTCATAAACTCTAATTACTGCCCTTCATAAACTCTAATTACAGCCCTTCATAAACTCTAATTACGGCCCTTCATAAACTCTAATTACAGCCCTTCATAAACTCCATAATTGCAGATTAAAAGACAAACACAAATACTTAGCATCATGTCACGTGATTATTTCAAAACGTGTTTCTGTAACAGATACTGGTGCTACAAAATAGATAATACATTGCTGACATTTAGGTAATTATAATTGTGATCTCTGATTCGTTATAGATGTTATCCTCCCTTTGATTTGTCACATCAATCAATTTTTAAGTCCCCTTTCTCCTCCAACTCATGTCCACCAGACATTATTCCTTCCGCTCCACACAAACACACGACACACAAACACATGACACACAAACATCACACGACACACAAACACACGACACACAAACACATACACACAAACACATGACACACAAACACACGACACACAAACACATACACACTAACACATACACACAAACACATACACACAAACACATACACACACAAACACACGACACATAAACACACAATACACAATCACACGACACACAAACACACGACACACAAACACATGACACACAAACACACGACACACAAACACATACACACAAACACATACACACAAAAACACATACACACAAACACACGACACACAACCACATACACACAAATACATGACACACAAACACATACACATAAACACACGACACACAAACACATACACACAAACACATGCACACACAAACACATACACACAAACACATACACATAAACACATACACACAAACACATACACACAAACACATGCACACAAAAACACACAACACACAAACACACGACACACAATCACACGACACACAATCACACGACACACAAACACATATACAAAAACACACGACACACAAACACACGACACACAAACACACGACACACAAACACATACACACAAACACATTACACACAAACACATACACACAAACACACGACACACAAACACATACACAAAAAGACATATACACACAAACACACGACACACAAACACATACACACAAACACACGACACACAAACACACGACACACAAACACACGACACACAAACACACGACACACAAACACACGACACACAAACACATACACAAAAAGACATACACACACAAACACACGACACACAAACACATGCACACAAACACACGACACACAAACACACGACAGACAAACACACAACACACAATCACACGACACACAAAAACACACAACACACAAACACACGTCAGACAAACACAAGACACACAAATACAAGACACACAAACACACGACACACAAACACATACACACACAAACACACGACACACAAACACATACACACAAACACACGACACACAAACACATACACACACAAACACACGACACACAAACACACGACACACAAACACATACACACACAAACACACGACACACAAACACACGACACACAAACACACGACAGACAAACACAGACAGACAAACACATACACACACAAACACACGACATACAAACACACTACACACAAACACACGACACAAAAACAGATCACACACATAAATATATATGTCTAGATTATGCATATAATTCTCTGGTCATTTCGCTTGTAGAATAAGGGAAAGTTCTAACAGAGAAATGTACAAATTAATTTCTCAGTCTTACGTTAAGTTTAATTATTGTCCAACAGAGAAATGTACACATTAATTTCCCATTCTTACGTTATGTTCAATTACTTTATTGTGGCCTCACCCAAGGGAACCTAATCCAGCAAGTTCCTAATAGCCTGGAAGAAAAAAAAGGGGGGAAATGGTCTCTGTAACCTAACGATTGATCCTTAATTTCAAAGCATTTAATGTGAAATGTTGTTTTTTGTTCAGCATAGTTTTATGTTTAGAATATTGATTACAGCTGTTGTCATATATTGACAATATCAAGTAGAGATATGAAACATTTGCTTCTGTTGCTATTCATATATAATGCATTAATTTACTACCACGAAATCCAATGAAAACCACTTTTTCTCTTTCATCATCAACAATTTCAGTAATAAAATTGAATAGGTTAGCTTTATGTTCGGTCTATTAATAATACGAAAACTAAGTTATCCACTGTAAGGCCCACTGGCAAAACTATGTTATACGCTGTAAGGTCCACTGACAAAACTAAGTTATACCCTGTAAGGCCCACTGGCAAAACGGCCACTTAGCGATATATTGCAGGCATTATATAAAAAGAAATAGGTTGCTTAGCTATGTATTGTAGAGACTATAGACGATAGTACAGTAGAGAAATAAGAAATGACCCAGGTAGACAGTATAGGTCCTCAGTCCACTACCAACATGAGAACTGAACCATGCAATTTATGTAGACTAACGCATATATAGAGAGAACTAGATAAAACCCGTCTATTATTATAGACCTCCAACATATGGTATACGGGACATGAACACGGACCACCGTCATATGGTATACGGGACATGAACACGGACCACCGTCATATGGTATACGGGACATGAACACGGACCACCGTCATATGGTATACGGGACATGAACACGGACCACCGTCATATGGTATACGGGACATGAACATGGACCACCGTCATATGGTAAATGGGACATGAACATGGACCACCGTCATATGGTATACGGGACATGAACATGGACCACCGTCTTATTGTATTTAGGAGCAAATAAAGTAACTGGGATACATAATTTATCTGCAAGCTATCTCTAATCAAGTAAAAATCGGGCTTGATGATATTGCTGAAACAAATTAAGTTTTAATTTATATCAACTTTTTCATAAAATAGCACATGTACAATGTTGAAACGACTTAAGTAACTTAAGACCACAACTGGGACTAAAACTTTGTATAAAAAAATAATAAGATTTTTTTAGTTTACAGTAGCTTGTGCTAAATATAGAAAGGACAGTTTCGTGTAGAAACCAAGTTTGAATGTATAAAAAATTATCAACTTCCTTAACACTCGAGAAAAGGTTTGTAAGACACATTTATTAATACATTGGAGTGCTCACTGGGCTGAAACACCGGAAAATGCCGCCATATTGTCTGGTGTCTTTAGGTAAGCCCCCCCCCACACCTGTCACTAATTCCGCTATTTACACCTCGCTAATGCCGGTATCTACACCTAGCTAATTCCGGTATCTACACCTAGCTAATTCCGGTATCTACACCTAGCTAACTCCAGTATCTACACCTAGCTAATTCTGGTATCTATACCTAGCTAATTCCTGTATCTACACCTAGCTAATTCCGGTATCTACACCTAGCTAATTCCGGTATCTACACGGTAGCTTTTATAGTGGTAAGAAAAACTTAAAAAGAAACATCAATACAAATATAGTATCGATAAAATTAATATATAAGATTAGCAGGAAAACAGATACCAAATGCACCAGATATATACATACCAAATGTACCAGATATATACATACCAAATGTACCATATATATACATATCAAATGTACCAGATATATACATATCAAATGTACCAGATATATACATATCAAATGTACCAGATATATACATACCAAATGTACCAAATATATACATACCAAATGTACCAGATATATACATACCAAATGTACCAGATAAATACATACCAAATGTACCAGATTTATACATACCAAATGTACCAGATATATACATACCAAATGTACCAGATATATACATACCAAATGTACCAGATATATACACGGATGTGTTACAACCCACTATATAGTATCATGTACTGATACACACTGATGTATTGTAACGGGTAAAATATAATTTGTGACGGTTGAAACTTTTTTTATCTTCACATAAGGTAAGTGACGTAAGCTAGCTCCAATATCTAGCAATAAGTAAAAACATTAGGAATGTTTCTTCTGGCGTATTGACTTCCCGGGCAAGGCCGGGTACATTGCTAGTTTATTTTAATAATGGAAAATGACAATAATTACTTAAATAATAAATTACAGTTTAGTATGTACATTATTGAGACAGACAGATATAGAACTGAGAGAGACAATACAAATCTATAGGAAGTCACCATGTGGAAATGAACTAGCCTGGTCCAGGTACCTTGAAATGTATTACAGGAAATTGTCTCTTGTCATTGGTTACACGCTTCAGGGCAAATCCGTTTTTTTTAAATTAACAATTTTTTTTATAATGCAAGATTTTTTTTTCGAACTGATTTGTGGTCTGGAATTATCTTTCGTCATCTCTTTTTTTTTTGAACTTCCAATTTTAGGAGAAAAGACAAATTGGCAGCTGATATTCCGCTCACAGAATTCAATTGGTTAGCTCTGAAGTATTGGAGTCTAGTCAGTTTACAACATTGGTCAAGTGGCACGACATACAATAATATAGAAGGAAGGTTAAAAGATTTGAACATATTGTTTGTAATGTTGCAACATTATCTTTGTAACATTAAAACAATAATATCAATGTATATGAAATAAAATCGGTGACATCTTTACATAAAATAAAACAGCAGAATTACTGAGAAAGTTTTAAATAAGTGAAAGCATGAGACACTGACACAATAAGAAACTGACACCATAGGACATTGACATCATTAGAGACTGATACATTAATTGACTGACACCATAAGACACTGACACCATAAGAGACTGATACATTAATTGACTGACACCATAAGACACTGACACCATAAGAGACTGATACATTAAGACACTGACACCAGAAGAGACGGACACAGTGAGACACTGGTACCATAAGAGAAGGACACAGTGAGACACTGGCACCATAAGAGACGGACACAGTGAGACACTGGCACCATAAGAGACGGACACAGTGAGACACTGGCACCATAAGAGACGGACACAGACACTGACACCATAAGAGACGGACACAGTGAGACACTGACACCATAAGAGACGGACACAGTGAGACACTGGCACCATAAGACACTGAAACCATAAGAGACGGACACAGTGAGACACTGACACCATAAGAGACGGACACAGTGGGACACTGACACCATAAGACACTGACACCATAAGAGACGGACACAGTGGGACACTGACATCATAAGATACTGTCACCACACTCACACCATACGACACTGAAAACATAAGACACTGAAACTACATTTATTTTATCGCTGGTGTCTTGATTTTACAATTGGTAATTAATAGGAGGAAAACGGAAACGGTTTGTTAGAAACAACTTTCCGTTTAATAATAACGAATATTACGAATATATAGAGAAAACGATGTGGAATTCGTGAGGTCGCTGGATATCTAAATGTCGTTCCGGTGGGTGCTTACCATAATTTTACGCCATGGTGAACACACCGTAATAGCTGCAGTGAAACAATCGACTTGTATTTACAATCGTCAAAATTAATGTATATTCGTAACTAAACAACACTTGCTACTTATTTAGACATACATTTTAAGAGGAAAGCTTGAACTACATCTAACATTGGCTGAAAGCTAATAGATGAAGAAGTTTTTCTCGACAAATAACTTAAATATGTCCGTTTATGTATCTCACTATATATCTGTAGAAATTTTTATTATCAAATAACTTGAATATGTCCGTTTATATATCTCACTATATATCTGTAGAAATTTTTATTATCAAATAACTTGAATATGTCCGTTTATGTATCTCACTATATATCTGTAGAATTTTTTATTATCAAGTGAAAAAGAGCATCTAAAACTGTGTAGCACTGTTAAGTAATATCTAAAACTGTGTAGCACTGTTAAGTAATATCTAAAACTGTGTAGCACTGTTAAGTAATATCTAAAACTGTGTAGCACTGTTAAGTAATATCTAAAACTGTGTAGCACTGTTAAGTAATATCTACAACTGTGTAGCACTGTTAAGTTATATCTAAAACTATGTAGCACTGTTAAGTTATATCTAAAACTGTGTAGCACTGTTAAGTTATATCTATAACTATGTAGCACTGTTTAGTAATATCTAAAACTATGTAGCACTGTTAAGTAATATCTAAAACTGTGTAGCACTGTTAAGTTATATCTAAAACTATGTAACACTGTTAAGTTATATCTAAAACTATGTAGCACTGTTAAGTTATATCTAAAACTATGTAGCACTGTTAAGTTATATCTAAAACTATGTAGCACTGTTAAGTTATATCTAAAACTATGTAGCACTGTTAAGTTATATCTAAAACTATGTAGCACTGTTTAGTTATATCTAAAACTGTGTAGCACTGTGAAGTAATATCTAAAACTGTGTAGCACTTGTTAAGTTATATCTAAAACTATGTAGCACTGTTTAGTTATATTGTAGCTCACCGTTCCTTTGTTTCTTTTAACCATCATTTAGCTCTAGTCATCAACATTTTACAAATTTTGATTCTTTGCTTCGGTGACAGTTGCATTGTGGCAGAGCTCTATTGCGCATGTCACGCCCTTTATTCCACATTACTATGTAATAGATCTAGTTCTTTATATCTATGGGCCAACGGTACACAATCAAGAACTGACCCATACACTATATGCACTAAGGGAACGGTGTGAGCAGCGCACTAAGAAACTCAAGATTGATTTCACTCCTTGTCAGAGCTAATAGAGCTATCCGGTCAGCTGTGGTCATTTCCCCTTCCCATGGTTCCCTATTCTGGCGGGACTCCTTCATCTTGACTTGTATTTAATGAGACAATGGGAAGGACAATGAGCATTGATCACAACTGGATTTCTCAAACTGTCGAACGACATCTTTAGTTATCCGTTTGTCTAAATAGTTTCTTGGTAACAGGATGGTGAAACTGATATTTTAATCATCTATTTATTTCTCTCCTATCATATTCTCTCTCTCTCTCTCTCTCTCTCTCTCTCTCTCTCTCTCTCTCTCTATCTATCTCTCTGTGTCTATTTCTCCCCCTGTCTTTATCTCTCTCTTTCTCGCTATTTCTCTCTTGGACAATGTCTCAATTTAGGTCAATCAGAGAGGTTGATTCCAACAACCTTGAACCTAGAACGATTTTGACATTTTTTTAGGGAATTTATTTCGACACAGAAATATATTTATCTCGAGTTCACATAAGTCTCTATGATTTCTGATTGTTTACACCAGTCTCCTATATATCAACCATGTTTTCTGATTGTTTACACCAGTCTCCTATATATCAACCATGATTTCTGATTGTTTACACCAGTCTCCTATATATCAACCATGTTTTCTGATTGTTTACACCAGTCTCCTATATATTTACCATGATTTCTGATTGTTTAATAGCCTATTCTATCCTATTTTATATCTTAATAGCCCAGTCTATCCTGTATTTATATCTTAATAGCCCAGTCTATCCTGTCTTTATATAGTGAGCATGCCTTTTCACCACCATATGTAGGATTATCGAGTCTTCAATAAATTAGAAAATATCTAACAAATTCATTCAGCACATATTCTGTTTCTCATGCAGATATAAATCCATGTACGTCCAACTAGAATTTTTTTTTGATTTAGGAATAACCCAATGCATGTGAAATGACAATGGGCCAACACAAATACGATATTAGGGTAACTTATGTTTAGACCAATACGTTTCAAGGGGAACTTATATTTAAACAAATACATTTCTAGGATTTCTTCAGCTCACTCAGAGAATAATGGTTTTCGAACACAAGTATTGAACAATATTTTAAAAAAGTATTGCTTATTACTGAATAGATTAATACCTTTTTTATCAAATATTGTATTGTAATCACAGTAAACAAAATATGGACAAAATAGAAGAGTTCATAATTTTGTTTAGTTTACATTCTATTACATGTAATTCTAATGTTTTGAATAACATAAATCAACACCCCCAGTCTACACTCTGAGTAAAAAAAATCCAGAAAATTTATTACGTATCACAGATTTATTCAGTCTCTGGGAATGAAACTTTCTATCATAAAATAATAGAGTTAAGTTCTAAGTATAATTTAGGTTATATCTATGTACAGTAGGTATATGTATGTACAGTAGGTATATGTATGTACAGTAGGTATATGTATGTACAGTAGGTATATGTATGTATGTACAGTAGGTATATGTATGTACAGTAGGTATATGTATGTACAGTAGGTATATGTATATACAGTAGGTATATGTATGTACAGTAGGTATATGTATGTACAGTAGGTATATGTATGTACAGTAGGTATATCTATGTACAGTAGGTATATGTATGTATGTACAGTAGGTATATGTATGTACAGTAGGTATATGTCTGTACAGTAGGTATATGTATGTACAGTAGGTATATGTATGTACAGTAGGTATATGTATGTACAGTGGGTATGTACAGTAGGTATATGTATGTACAGTAGGTATATGTATGTACAGTAGGTATATGTATGTACAGTAGGTATATGTATGTACAGTAGGTATATGTATGCACAGTAGGTATATGTATGCACAGTATGTATATGTATGTACAGTAGGTATATGTATGTACAGTAGGTATATGTATGTACAGTAGGTATGTACAGTAGGTATATGTATGTACAGTAGGTATATGTATGTACAGTAGGTATATGTATGCACAGTAGGTATATGTATGCACAGTATGTATATGTATGCACAGTATGTATATGTATGTACAGTAGGTATATGTATGTACAGTAGGTATATGTATGTATGTACAGTAGGTATATGTATGTATGTACAGTAGGTATGTGTATGTACAGTAGGTGTATGTATGTATGTACAGTAGGTATATGTATGCACAGTAGGTGTATGTATGTATGTACAGTAGGTGTATGTATGTATGTACAGTAGGTATATGTATGTACAGTAGGTATATGTATGTATAGTAGGTATATGTATGTACAGTAGGTATATGTATGTACAGTAGGTATATGTATGTACAGTAGGTATATGTATGTACAGTAGGTATATGTATGTACAGTAGGTATATGTATGTACAGTGTTTATATTTTGCATGGTTGTTGTTACATTTATCAAATAATGTTCACATAAAAACAATTTTCTTTTCTCAGAAAATGCCTATGAGCGAAATATAACAAAAAAGAAATTTGTATTGATTGTAAAAGTACACAGACATTAAACAAAGAAATTTGTATTGATTGTAAAAGTACACAGACATTAAACAAAGAAATTTGTATTGATTTTAAAAGTACACAGAAATTAAAAGTAAATATATATATATTTATAACGCAAATTATTTTAGTATTTTTTTTTAGAATTTAATTGTATTGCATGGAGAAAACCATATAATATAAATTATAACTATTTGTTCTCTTCACATGACTGAATCATATTACAATTCTCTTTGAGTATATACTATTTATTTCCGAGTATCTTATGAATGCAGAAGATTACCTTGAAGAGGGGAATGAAATATCATAGACAATTCTTTTTACAAAATACTGATACCTTCCCTCGGTTGGAAATTAGCACTTTCCGGAGAAAAAAGAGCATTTTTTTGTCTAAAAGTTAATTTTGATATTTCATTTTCATCGTTTTTTGTAAGTTACGTTTTAATTAGCGAACTTTCGTGACAACGATTCTTTTGTATACTCGTCTGTCACTTCCCGTTTCGTGAGAGCAACAGTCGGTGAAGAGTTGCACGGTGTCTCCATCCTCTTGATGGTCTTCGTCGTGATGTTGAATCATTTCTTGAATCTCGTCCTCAACAACATCCTCAACGTCTGCCCTGTGATAAAACACAAACAATGAATTTTGATTGGTCGACTTAAACAAATCCTGGCTGGCCAAGTTTGATTGGCTGTGCGTATGGTTATTTCTTTTATTGCATTGCAGGTTGGACATTCGATTTACATCTGAGCAATTCTTGTGAGAAGTATCGCGAATAGAATTCGTGAGACGCTGTGGATGTATCTGTTTAAACGAGTTGTTTGTTAGGTCCTTCTCTGTATCAGTGTGAGAGTCTTTCAATTTTGAGTCATTTGAATAGCGTCTTGACTCGCGCACATTTACATTTAGCATTTGAAATGTGTCTGGGATGGACGAGTCTACAGCAGTAGAGCCATAACTATCACCACTAAACCTCGAACTGTACCTCCACTCACTGCAGGCCGTTTCTGACACTGTCGGTGAGACGGGTTGAACTTTTTGCAAATCATTTACATAAGAAGTTCTGCTTTGTTTTCCGAAATTTGATTTGCAACAAGAACGTAACTTAAAATGCGATTTCCCCCTCAGCATCCCAACTGCTTGTTGAATCAAGTCACCGACGCCACTGTCCGCCCTGGAAGAAGTATGCTCTGACGCCGAAGACGACTCTGTGAAGGAGTCAGAATACGTGGTTCCACTCTCTGACTCAGAGTCACTTGATGAGATGTCTGCATCGTCAGAGTCAGAGTCTTCAAGGGAAGAGACCGAAGTAGAGTCTGTGCGGATGTGAAACATTTTCTCATATTTTTTATTTCTAATACTGACCAATGACTTAGTTTTGGGATTTGGAACTTTGCACTTCATTGACTTAAACACAGACATCGTGCTCACGACAGTTGCTACTGAAATAACAAACAACAATGATTCTTTTTTTTTATATTAAAATTGCAGCCATTCAAAGTATTAACTTCCTGTTGTGACGTAAGACGCAGAGGGAGTATTCATTGTCATTATTACAATTATTGAACAAAGACCAATGTTCGCTATTCATCTGTAACCTTTATTTTTCTAACCAAAATAGAACTTTTGTATTAGAGACTCGTTACGACTAGACAGTATAGGATTGTGTATAACAATAAACAATGTCCATGAATTTATAATGACATGATGACTATAAGGATATTAAATTGAAAAGGTTTTTATTTTCAAACACTTTTTTCACATAAATTGTTCCCCCCCTCCCCCCAAAAACATTTTTTTTGATTTTAAGCTGATTAATGAAGACAAACAAATCTATCTTTAAATATACATATATATAGACAGGATAGACAATATTTATATATATCAATAAAAATCATGACTTGAAGTAATAATTCCTTTCTCTCCTGATCTTTATTTTTACTCCCTTCCATTCTCAATCCGTTCTTACTTCTCTTTTCCACAATTATTGGAATCAATAGAAACTGACCAGCAGACCGATGGATGTACAGACAGACAAAGCTATAAAATAATAATGAGCTAATAGCTGGGGCTAAAAAAGAAACCTTGTAAAGACTTCCTATTTTATTTCATTAAACGTCCTTGATTAAAAGAACATATTCACGTCATTAGAGCCCCTTTTCATTTCACATGCATTGAGTTATTCCTAGATCTAAAATACAACATTCTAGTTGGACGTACAGGGATTTATATCTGCATGGGAAACAGAATATGTGCTGAATGAATTTGTTGGATATTTCATGAAGACTCTAGATAATCCTACATACGGTGGTGAAAAGGCAGGCTCTGTATATAAACACATGATAGACTGGGGCTTAAAGATATAAACACAGGATAGACTGGGCTATTAAAATATAAACACAGGATAGACTGGGCTATTAAGATATAAACATAGGATAAACTAGGCTATTAAAATATAAACACAAGATAGACTGGGTTGTTAAGATATAAACACAGGATAGACTGGGCTATTAAAATATAAACATAGGATAGACTGGGCTATTAAAATATAAACACAAGATAGACTGGGCTATTAAGATATAAACATAGGATAGACTGGGCTATTAAGATATAAACACAGGATAGACTGGGTTATTAAGATATAAACACAGGATAGACTGGGCTATTAATATAAACTTTGGATAGACTTGGGATATAAGATATAAACACAGGATAGACTGGGCTATTAAGATATAAACACAGGATAGACTGGGCTATTAAGATATAAACACAAGATAGACTGGGCTATTAAGATATAAACACAAGATAGACTGGGCTATTAAGATATAAACATAGGATAGACTAGGCTATTAAAATATAAACACAAGATATACTGGGTTATTAAGATATAAACACAGGATAGACTGGGCTATTAAAATATAAACATAGGATAGACTGGGCTATTAAGATATAAACATAGGATAGACTGGGCTATTAAAATATAAACACAAGATAGACTGGGCTATTAAAATATAAACACAGGATAGACTGGGCTATTAAGATATAAACACAAGATAGACTGGGCTATTAAGATATAAACACAGGATAGACTGGGCTATTAAGATATAAACACAAGATAGACTGGGCTATTAAGATATAAACACAAGATAGACTGGGCTATTAAGATATAAACACAGGATAGACTGGGATTTTAAGTTCCCCTATTGACGTGTTGGTCTAAATATAGGTTCCCCTAATAAAGCTTGTACAGATGAAGTACAGTTTATCTTTTTCTGTCTATGGGATTTAGTGGCTAGTACTATGTCCATCTACCTTTACCTTACCTAACAAATGTCAGGCTGGAGAAGAAACAGAGGCTCGAACTCTAGGCCCTCTGTTAGCCATTGAGAGCTCTACCACACTGTCACATCCTTCCTAGTCTAAATATGAAGTAATTTAAGACATGACATAGTTATAAAAATAGAATAATTTGATATATGGCATAGTTTGAAATTTTCTATAGTTTGAAATATGACAATTTGTAATATGGCATAGTTTTTAATATGGAAAACCTTTGAAAAATGTCATAGTTTGAAATATGGTATATTTTGAAATATAGCATAGTTTGAAATATTGTATGAATTGCCTCGTAAGACAATGTAAGACTATAGTTCTATAGTTGTAAGATATGTTCACTGATATACATCTCTCTATGTTACTGTCGTCCATGTAACTCTCTGACTGGAATTTAAAATGCAGTTCCACCCTTGTCCATTCACTCCCTTAATCTCTCCCGATCTCCTTCCAGATTTGCCCCTCCCACCCCTCCTTCCACCCACTCTCCATTGATGCATGTCATACAGATCAATGGAAGTGACCACAAAGAACGTTGCCTGGGAACAGAGAAAAAAAGCTAATGACGAAATAATAAGAACCAGGGAATGTTTGAGTGTGTTTGTGTGTGTGTGTGTGTGAGTGTGTTTCTTTTATAGGATTTTGCTTTTAAGTGTGTGTGTGTGTGTGTGCGTGATGGGAGAGCGATAGAGACTACTAGACTGTCCAGGAGACTGGTCACTTGGCATGAGTTGTGTAATGATTTCATCAGTACGGATAGTTTATTAGGTCAAAATGGATGGAATGTTTGTAACTTACTTATTTGATCTCAACATGCATAAACATTGAACACTCCATAAACATTGAACACTCCATAAACATTGAACACTCCATAAACGTATTTACTACACTGAACACCATATACACGTTTTTCTACAATCAGTTCATTGAATGCCCATTTGACTTGTCCAACTGTGGCTCAATGCAACTCTTACATCTCCTTGCGACTCTAACACCTCCATGCGGCTCTTACACCTCCATGCGGCTCTTACACCTCCATGCGTCCCTTTATTGAGTAAAGTGTGGCTCCCAAAAAATCATTGTTGTTTTATGAACAAACCTTTCTAAACTGACTATGGTGGTAACTAAATAAAACCGGGTGCAGCACTCAACAGCGTCATGCCATACTCCTGCCAAATACACAAATCAACCATTATTGGTTATTTGTGTTAATTTCCTTTGAGTGTGGTCAACAACTTATCACATGTTATATGTTTTCGAATCACTATGTTTATTGCCCAAACATAGATCAGAGATGTGAAATATACAATAATAAACATAATCAACCTTAGTATATTTTTTCTAACTTTTTGTTTTAAGTTGCTATTTCTATTTATTTTGGTTGCTAATACATAATTTGATAATGGATGACGCCATTTTGTTTTCTTGCCTGGTAATGATTTCTCGCGAGATTTCAAGTGCTAGACTAAAGTCGATTGATCACGTGATTATTATTGTATTATGAGAATAACATTAACCAACTAATCGGAAACTGTTTCGAGGAATATTTTAAAAAGAGTATGTTGTGGACATGTGAAATTGTAATTTATGACTCATTGGTAAGGTTGTTCGAATGACAATATCACAGCATAATTTTACTTATATATATATATATATATATATATATATATATATATATATATATATATATATATATATATATATATATATTGATCAAAAGATAGTTAGATAATAGATTAGAAAGACAGACAGACAGATAAATTGATAAAGACAGACAGATAGATAGATAGATAGATAGATAGATAGATAGATAGATAGATAGATAGATAGATAGATAGATAGATAGATAGATAGATAGATAGATAGATAGATAGATAGAAATATATCCTCTATGTTTAGTTCAATAAAAAAATGTTCAAGTTCTAAAGGGTGTAAATCTCCTAGGAAAAAAATCAGCTGAAAAATAAATAGACTTGAATAGAAAGACAAAAAGAATCGTCAAACACCAGATACAGGACTGGAGATAATTTATTCCATGAATAAATTTCAATATTGCAGTGGGCAGTGGGCATTCTTAGTAAAACAAAACGTTCCTTAGGACATCGAAAAAAATATGGAGTTATTTTCTCAATGGTCAAGTTGTTGTTAGTCTGGAATAAGAAGAAATAAATTCTTGCCTAGTTGAACTTAGAAGTTTTCATGACATATATAATTAATAATAATAATGAGATATGAATGTTTAGTTGCGAAGCATAGAAATCCACATCGTCGAACCTGTTAATGTCGAACATAAAAGAACCAAACCTGACTTTCAACTCAGTTGTGAATCTGTTAATGCACGTTGCTGATTATTTTTCTTTTAAATTATCTGGAAATATATATTTTAGCGTTTTAATTCTACATTTGACATTCTCTTACCCCATTTCACTGTCCAAATTATCCAGAGTGCGCCAGTCATACTACTGAATAGAGCCAATCATAGTGCTGAATAAAGCCAACCATAGTAGTGAAAAAAGCCAACCATAGTACTGAATAGATCCAACAATAGTACTGAATAGAACCAACCATAGTACTGAATAGACCCAACCATAGTACTGAATAGAGCCAATCGTAGTACTGAATAGACCCAACCATAGTACTGAATAGAGCCAATCGTAGTACTGAATAGAGCCAACCATAGTACTGAATAGATTCAACAATAGTACTGAATAGAGCCAACCATAGTACTGAATAGAGCCAACCATAGTACTGAATAGATCCAACCACAGTAGTGAAAAGAGCCAGAACGAGATGGTATTTGGTGCACATTTATCTTTTTAATAAATGACATTTTCGTGACTAAAATGAAATAAAATTAAATGAAGTAACATATTTTTATTTTCTTGATATTAAAAATGAAATCTTCAAATGTACGAATTTAAATGTGCAAGCTACTGAATATTTTACAAACTTGACATCCAAGACATTGTTAGTAATTTATGTTTAATAACACGCATCAAATTATGCTGAAATAACAAAAATTACAGCTACATAATTTGTACTTCTTACTTGTTATCTTGACTCACTGGCTAATGATATCTTGACACAGTGGCTAGTGATATATTGACTCAGTGGCTAGTGATATATTGACACAGTGGCTAGTGATATATTGACTCAGTGGCTAGTGATATATTGACTCAGTGGCTAGTGATATATTGACTCAGTGGCTAGTGATATATTGACTCAGTGGCTAGTGATATATTGACTCAGTGGCTAGTGATATATTGACACAGTGGCTAGTGATATATTGACTCAGTGGCTAGTGATATATTGACTCAGTGGCTAGTGATATATTGACTCAGTGGCTAGTGATATATTGACACAGTGGCTAGTGATATATTGACTCAGTAACTAGTGATATATTGACTCAGTGGCTAGTGATATATTGACACAGTGGCTAGTGATATATTGACTCAGTGGCTAGTGATATATTGACTCAGTGGCTAGTGATATATTGACTCAGTGGCTAGTGATATATTGACTCAGTGGCTAGTGATATATTGACTCAGTGGCTAGTGATATATTGACTCAGTGGCTAGTGATATATTGACTCAGTGGCTAGTGATATATTGACTCAGTGGCTAGTAATTTATTGACTCAGTGGCTAGTGATATATTGACTCAGTGGCTAGTGATACATTGACTCAGTGGCTAGTGATATATTGACTCAGTGGCTAGTGATATATTGACTCAGTGGCTAGTGATATATTGACAAAGTAAAATATAAATATCTCTTAGTCTGTAGTGAATTAAGAGACAATTTAACCAGTAGTCTTTAGTAAAGTAAGAGATACAGTGACTACTTGTTTATAATAAATTAAGAGACACAGTGACCAGTTGTCTATAGTAAAGTAAGGGACACAGTGACCAGTAATCTGAAGTAAAGTAAGGGACACAGTGACATGTCAGGGTGTGATGTATTGCCTGACCCTGGGGCTGATATCTTCACTACATCGTCGTTTAGTTTTCGCTGCATTACTCCATGGACTTCCTATAGATGCGAGTTTCACTCAGAGCTCGTCTGCCTATCTCTAAATTGACCAGTCCATCTCTGTATACTCACTGTCTCCCCCCCCACCCAGCACCTCCTACCAGTGCGATGAATGAGCTTCAGCTACGACCGAAGACAGAATTGAAGTATACAGCTGAATGACAGTATAGATGGATGATGTACATTCATTGATGGGAGCCGTGAGTACTGCAGGAATTCATTCACAAATTGTGTGAGTATTCAGTCTGACTGACTGAGTGGTAGATTTTAGACACGTCTAAAGACTCGAGTTGACAGAGACCATGTGTACAGTTCCGGTCATATCAGAAATGGAGGGGGGGTTCAGATTATACGACTAAATGTCCCGATAACCTGGAAGTAACTAAACAATTTCTTAAAATCATCAGAAACTGCTTGTAAACAACAAGAGCGATTGCACCAGGCCATCAGCTAGTCTGAAATAAACTAAACTCTGGGCCTCGCATAGAACAGGGGTCTACGCTCTGCCCCCCCCCCACCTGTAAGACTGCCCTTGTCATAAGGTTGGTTAATCTTTCAATACGATTATGTAACATGGATGGTAATGATGGGCAATACAATTTTTTTCATCGACTCTGATAGTAAACACATAACTTTTCTAAAACAAACCTACTCATGCGTGATTCTCTCTTCTCTCTACTTCTAAGTACATTCTGGATGAGACGTTCAGCTCTTAATGCTACAATTTTCTAGTAAAACAGTTGTTGTGGTGCCATATGTGTTTTCACTGCCACAAACATGGAGGCACTACTGAGTCGACTGGAGTTGCGGGGACCATAAAGGCACTGGGGAGGTGATTGGAGTGACTGGGACAATGGAGGCACTAGGGTGAAGGTGATTGGAGTGACTGGGGCTATGGAGGCACTACGGTGAAGGTGATTGGAGTGACTGGGGCTATGGAGGCACTAGGGTGAATGTGATTGGAGTGACTGGGACTATGGAGGCACTAGGGTGAAGGTGATTGGAGTGACTGGGGCTATGAAGGCACTAGGGTGAAGGTGATTGGAGTGACTGGGACTATGGAGGCACTAGGGTGAAGGTGATTGGAGTGACTGGGGCTATGGAGGCACTACGGTGAAGGTGATTGGAGTGACTGGGGCTATGGAGGCACTAGGGTGAAGGTGATTGGAGTGACTGGGACTATGGAGGCACTAGGGTGAAGGAAATTGGAGTAACTGGGGCTATGGAGGCACTACGATAAAGGTGATTGGAGTGACTGGGACAATGGAGGCACTACGATAAAGGTGACTGGAGTGACTGGGACAATGGGGGTACTACGATAAAGGTGACTGGAGTGACTGGGACAATGGGGTACTACGGTGAAGGTGACTGGGACAATGGAGGCACTACGTTAAAGGTGACTGGAGTGACTGGGACAATGGGGGTCCTACGGTGAAGTGACTGGAGTGACTGGGGCAATGGAGGCACTACGATAAAGGTGATTGGAGTGACTGGGACAATGGAGGCACTACGATAAAGGTGACTGGAGTGACTGGGGCAATGGAGGTACTACGATAAAGGTGACTGGAGTGACTGGGGCAATGGAGGCACTACGATAAAGGTGATTGGAATGACTGGGGCAATGGAGGCACTACGATAAAGGTGACTGGAGTGACTGGGACAATGGAGGCACTACGAGAAATTTGACTGGAGTGACTGGGACAATGGAGGCACTACGATAAAGGTGACTGGAGTGACTGGGACAATGGGGGTACTACGATAAAGGTGACTGGAGTGACTGGGACAATGGGGGTACTACGGTGAAGGTGACTGGGACAATGGAGGCACTACGATAAAGGTGACTGGAGTGACTGGGACAATGGGGGTACTACGATAAAGGTGACTGGAGTCACTGGGACAATAGAGGCACTACGATAAAGGTGACTGGAGTGACTGGGACAATGGAGGCACTACGATAATAGTGATTGGAGTGTTTGGGACAATAGAGGCACTACGATAAAGGTGATTGGAGTGACTGGGACAATGGAGGAACTACGATAAAGGTGACTAGAGTGACTGGGGCAATGGAGGTACTACGATAAAGGTGACTGGAGTGACTGAGGCAATGGAGGCACTACGATAAAGGTGATTGGAATGACTGGGGCAATGGAGGCACTACGATAAAGGTGACTGGAGTGACTGGGGCAATGGAGGCACTACGGTGAAGTGACTGGAGTTACTGGGGCAATGGAGGTACTACGATAAAGGTGACTGGAGTGACTGGGGCAATGGAGGTACTACGATAAAGGTGACTGGAGTGACTGGGGCAATGGAGGCACTACGATAAAGGTGATTGGAATGACTGGGGCAATGGAGGCACTACGATAAAGGTGACTGGAGTGACTGGGACAATGGAGGCACTACGAGAAAGGTGACTGGAGTGACTGGGACAATGGAGGCACTACGATAAAGGTGACTGGAGTGACTGGGACAATGGGGGTACTACGATAAAGGTGACTGGAGTGACTGGGACAATAGAGGCACTACGATAAAGGTGACTGGAGTGACTGGGACAATGGAGGCACTACGATAAAGGTGATTGGAGTGTTTGGGACAATAGAGGCACTACGATAAAGGTGATTGGAGTGACTGGGACAATGGAGGAACTACGATAAAGGTGACTGGAGTGACTGGGGCAATGGAGGTACTACGATAAAGGTGACTGGAGTGACTGGGGCAATGGAGGCACTACGATAAAGGTGATTGGAATGACTGGGGCAATGGAGACACTACGATAAAGGTGACTAGAGTGACTGGGACAATGGAGGCACTACGAGAAATTTGACTGGAGTGACTGGAACAATGGAGGCACTACGATAAAGGTGACTGGAGTGACTGGGACAATGGGGGTACTACGATAAAGGTGACTGGAGTGACTGGGACAATAGAGGCACTACGATAAAGGTGACTGGAGTGACTGGGACAATGGAGGCACTACGATAAAGGTGATTGGAGTGTTTGGGACAATAGAGGCACTACGATAAAGGTGATTGGAGTGACTGGGACAATGGAGGAACTACGATAAAGGTGACTGGAGTGACTGGGGCAATGGAGGTACTACGATAAAGGTGACTGGAGTGACTGGGGCAATGGAGGCACTACGATAAAGGTGATTGGAATGACTGGGGCAATGGAGACACTACGATAAAGGTGACTAGAGTGACTGGGACAATGGAGGCACTACGAGAAATTTGACTGGAGTGACTGGAACAATGGAGGCACTACGATAAAGGTGACTGGAGTGACTGGGACAATGGGGGTACTACGATAAAGGTGACTGGAGTGACTGGGACAATGGGGGTACTACGGTGAAGGTGACTGGGACAATGGAGGCACTACGATAAAGGTGACTGGAGTGACTGGGACAATGGGGGTACTACGATAAAGGTGACTGGAGTGACTGGGACAATGGGGGTACTACGGTGAAGGTGACTGGGACAATGGAGGCACTACGATAAAGGTGACTGGAGTGACTGGGACAATGGGGGTCCTACGGTGAAGTGACTGGAGTGACTGGGGCAATGGAGGCACTACGATAAAGGTGATTGGAGTGACTGGGACAATGGAGGCACTACGATAAAGGTGACTGGAGTGACTGGGGCAATGGAGGTACTACGATAAAGGTGACTGGAGTGACTGGGGCAATGGAGGCACTACGATAAAGGTGATTGGAATGACTGGGGCAATGGAGGCACTACGATAAAGGTGACTGGAGTGACTGGGACAATGGAGGCACTACGAGAAATTTGACTGGAGTGACTGGGACAATGGAGGCACTACGATAAAGGTGACTGGAGTGACTGGGACAATGGGGGGTACTACGATAAAGGTGACTGGAGAGACTGGGCCAATGGGGGGTACTACGGTGAAGGTGACTGGGACAATGGAGGCACTACGATAAAGGTGACTGGAGTGACTGGGACAATGGGCGTACTACGATAAAGGTGACTGGAGTGACTGGGACAATGGGGGTACTACGGTGAAGGTGACTGGGACAATGGAGGCACTACGATAAAGGTGACTGGAGTGACTGGGACAATGGGGGTCCTACGGTGAAGTGACTGGAGTGACTGGGGCAATGGAGGCACTACGATAAAGGTGACTGGAGTGACTGGGGCAATGGAGGCACTACGGTGAAGTGACTGGAGTTACTGGGGCAATGGAGGCACTACGATAAAGGTGACTGGAGTGACTGGGGCAATGGAGGCACTACGGTGAAGTGACTGGAGTTACTGGGGCAATGGAGGTACTACGATAAAGGTGACTGGAGTGACTGGGGCAATGGAGGTACTACGATAAAGGTGACTGGAGTGACTGGGGCAATGGAGGCACTACGATAAAGGTGATTGGAATGACTGGGGCAATGGAGGCACTACGATAAAGGTGACTGGAGTGACTGGGACAATGGAGGCACTACGAGAAAGGTGACTGGAGTGACTGGGACAATGGAGGCACTACGATAAAGGTGACTGGAGTGACTGGGACAATGGGGGTACTACGATAAAGGTGACTGGAGTCACTGGGACAATGGGGGTACTACGGTGAAGATGACTGGGACAATGGAGGCACTACGATAAAGGTGACTGGAGTGACTGGGACAATGGAGGCACTACGATAAAGGTGATTGGAATGACTGGGGCAATGGAGGCACTACGATAAAGGTGACTGGAGTGACTGGGACAATGGAGGCACTACGAGAAATTTGACTGGAGTGACTGGGGCAATGGAGGCACTACGATAAAGGTGATTGGAATGACTGGGGCAATGGAGGCACTACGATAAAGGTGACTGGAGTGACTGGGACAATGGAGGCACTACGAGAAATTTGACTGGAGTGACTGGGACAATGGAGGCACTACGATAAAGGTGACTGGAGTGACTGGGACAATGGGGGTACTACGATAAAGGTGACTGGAGTGACTGGGACAATGGGGGTACTACGGTGAAGGTGACTGGGACAATGGAGGCACTACGATAAAGGTGACTGGAGTGACTGGGACAATGGGGGTCCTACGGTGAAGTGACTGGAGTGACTGGGGCAATGGAGGCACTACGATAAAGGTGATTGGAGTGACTGGGACAATGGAGGCACTACGATAAAGGTGACTGGAGTGACTGGGGCAATGGAGGCACTACGATAAAGGTGATTGGAATGACTGGGGCAATGGGGGTACTACGATAAAGGTGACTGGAGTGACTGGGACAATGGGGGTACTACGGTGAAGGTGACTGGGACAATGGAGGCACTACGATAAAGGTGACTGGAGTGACTGGGACAATGGGGGTACTACGATAAAGGTGACTGGAGTGACTGGGACAATGGGGGTACTACGGTGAAGGTGACTGGGACAATGGAGGCACTACGATAAAGGTGACTGGAGTGACTGGGACAATGGGGGTCCTACGGTGAAGTGACTTGAGTGACTGGGGCAATGGAGGCACTACGATAAAGGTGACTGGAGTGACTGGGGCAATGGAGGCACTAGGGTGAAGGTGATTGGAGTGACTGGGGCTATGGAGGCACTACGGTGAAGGTGATTGGAGTGACTGGGGCTATGGAGGCACTAGGGTGAAGGTGATTGGAGTGACTGGGACTATGGAGGCACTAGGGTGAAGGTGATTGGAGTGACTGGGGCTATGGAGGCACTAGGGTGAAGGTGATTGGAGTGACTGGGACTATGGAGGCACTAGGGTGAAGGTGATTGGAGTGACTGGGGCTATGGAGGCACTACGATAAAGGTGATTGGAGTGACTGGGACAATGGAGGCACTAGGGTGAAGGTGACTGGAGTGACTGGGACAATGGAGGCACTACGATAAAGGTGACTGGAGTGACTGGGACAATGGGGGTACTACGATAAAGGTGACTGGAGTGACTGGGACAATGAGGGTACTACGGTGAAGGTGACTGGGACAATGGAGGCACTACGATAAAGGTGACTGGAGTGACTGGGACAATGGGGGTCCTACGGTGAAGTGACTGGAGTGACTGGGGCAATGGAGGCACTACGATAAAGGTGATTGGAGTGACTGGGACAATGGAGGCACTACGATAAAGGTGACTGGAGTGACTGGGGCAATGGAGGTACTACGATAAAGGTGACTGGAGTGACTGGGGCAATGGAGGCACTACGATAAAGGTGATTGGAATGACTGGGGCAATGGAGGCACTACGATAAAGGTGACTGGAGTGACTGGGACAATGGAGGCACTACGAGAAATTTGACTGGAGTGACTGGGACAATGGAGGCACTACGATAAAGGTGACTGGAGTGACTGGGACAATGGAGGCACTACGATAAAGGTGACTGGAGTGACTGGGACAATGGGGGTACTACGGTGAAGGTGACTGGGACAATGGAGGCACTACGATAAAGGTGACTGGAGTGACTGGGACAATGGGGGTACTACGATAAAGGTGACTGGAGTGACTGGGACAATGGGGGTACTACGGTGAAGGTGACTGGGACAATGGAGGCACTACGATAAAGGTGACTGGAGTGACTGGGACAATGGGGGTCCTACGGTGAAGTGACTGGAGTTACTGGGGCAATGGAGGCACTACGATAAAGGTGACTGGAGTGACTGGGGCAATGGAGGCACTACGGTGAAGTGACTGGAGTTACTGGGGCAATGGAGGTACTACGATAAAGGTGACTGGAGTGACTGGGGCAATGGAGGTACTACGATAAAGGTGACTGGAGTGACTGGGGCAATGGAGGCACTACGATAAAGGTGATTGGAATGACTGGGGCAATGGAGGCACTACGATAAAGGTGACTGGAGTGACTGGGACAATGGAGGCACTACGAGAAAGGTGACTGGAGTGACTGGGACAATGGAGGCACTACGATAAAGGTGACTGGAGTGACTGGGACAATGGGGGTACTACGATAAAGGTGACTGGAGTGACTGGGACAATGGGGGTACTACGGTGAAGGTGACTGGGACAATGGAGGCACTACGATAAAGGTGACTGGAGTGACTGGGGCAATAGAGGCACTACGATAAAGGTGATTGGAATGACTGGGGCAATGGAGGCACTACGATAAAGGTGACTGGAGTGACTGGGACAATGGAGGCACTACGAGAAAGGTGACTGGAGTGACTGGGACAATGGAGGCACTACGATAAAGGTGACTGGAGTGACTGGGACAATGGGGGTACTACGATAAAGGTGACTGGAGTGACTGGGACAATGGGGGTACTACGGTGAAGGTGACTGGGACAATGGAGGCACTACGATAAAGGTGACTGGAGTGACTGGGACAATGGAGGCACTACGATAAAGGTGATTGGAGTGTTTGGGACAATAGAGGCACTACGATAAAGGTGATTGGAGTGACTGGGACAATAGAGGCACTACGATAAAGGTGACTGGAGTGACTGGGACAATGGAGGCACTACGATAAAGGTGATTGGAGTGTTTGGGACAATAGAGGCACTACGATAAAGGTGATTGGAGTGACTGGGACAATGGAGGCACTACGATAAAGGTGACTGGAGTGACTGGGGCAATGGAGGTACTACGATAAAGGTGACTGGAGTGACTGGGGCAATGGAGGCACTACGATAAAGGTGATTGGAATGACTGGGGCAATGGAGGCACTACGATAAAGGTGACTGGAGTGACTGGGACAATGGTGGCACTACGAGAAATTTGACTGGAGTGACTGGGACAATGGAGGCACTACGATAAAGGTGACTGGAGTGACTGGGACAATGGGGGTACTACGATAAAGGTGACTGGAGTGACTGGGACAATGGGGGTACTACGGTGAAGGTGACTGGGACAATGGAGGCACTACGATAAAGGTGACTGGAGTGACTGGGACAATGGGGGTACTACGATAAAGGTGACTGGAGTGACTGGGACAATGGGGGTACTACGGTGAAGGTGACTGGGACAATGGAGGCACTACGATAAAGGTGACTGGAGTGACTGGGACAATGGGGGTCCTACGGTGAAGTGACTGGAGTGACTGGGGCAATGGAGGCACTACGATAAAGGTGACTGGAGTGACTGGGGCAATGGAGGCACTACGGTGAAGTGACTGGAGTTACTGGGGCAATGGAGGCACTACGATAAAGGTGACTGGAGTGACTGGGGCAATGGAGGCACTACGGTGAAGTGACTGGAGTGACTGGGGCAATGGAGGCACTACGATAAAGGTGACTGGAGTGACTGGGGGCATGTAAAGACTATATAAAATAGTCTACGCAATATCGCATTTTAAAAACTATAAGCCACATTAAATACTTTATATGTTAATTCTAGAATTATATCTCCTATTTATATCTAAGTTTTCAAACTATTAATTATTGCAGTACTAAATACCTTGAGGCACAGCCGTTATATGTGCTGCAGGAAATACAACGGAAAACTATAATTAAGTGTAACTAACACATCTATTTTGACAACTGGACTCATACAAATATCATTCTCGCTTTTGTATAAAGTTAATATTAACACAATGTCTAGAAAAGTTCATTTATTAAAAGAAGAATTTGTCTTGATAACGATACGCTGTTTATAATTATTTGTAAATATGTTGTTTTAAATACACTACACTGTGGATTTACTTAACATTCAGTGATATTATGAAAGAACAATGTGAAACCCAATTTCAGTAGCAAAAACATTTTAAAAAAAAAGAAATAGGATTAGGAATATAGAGATGGAAATATGGAAATGGTTAACTTACAGAAAATTTATTTTTTACCTGGGTATATAGGTAAGCACAGTCAGATGTATAGTTAGAAACACAGAGAAAAAGACAGACAAATAGACAGATATATAGATAGATATTTAAATAGATAGATAGATAGATAGATAGATAGATAGATAGATAGATAGATAGATAGATAGATAGATAGATAGATAGATAGATAGATAGATAGATAGATAGATAGATAGATAGATAGATAGATAGATGGATAGATATATAGATAGATAGATAGAGCCCCCGCAAACAGCTGCAATATCTTACTTTAAGCTTTCATTTCACTGAATGTCATTGGGCCATTACCTCCCCTTTAATCATCCCATCATTTCGCCATGTCACACCCCCTCACCCTCCCACCCCCTCGGATTGAATCTTTCTATTTCAACTCATACCATGTGGAGAGATTGTTTTTTTAACCTCATCCCTCCTCATAACCTCATGTCCTCCCAACGTCCGACACACACAATTCACACTATTCCCCCCCACACACACACACAACCTTACACCCAAGTTGTGTTTTTTTTTTCCTTGCTTTGATTTGGAAGCGGAACACTCCAAGATATTAGGCTATTTTCAATGTCACCGGACAAACTTTCGGACCTCTATTCTTTCTCGGGACGGAAGGCCAGTAGATCGGTGAAGATGAATGGCGCTGGGGAAAATCCAATCAAAACTGATCTGTACGTCATTCCAGTCTAGCGTATTGTGCCAGGGCTGATCCACGCTGTATGTCAGGCTCTGTCTGAACGTATTGTCAGCCATCCTGTACCACTGCTGGTCTTCTAAAATTCACACTGGCTGCTTGTTATTGGCCGTCATCCATTAACCGACTCATCATGCACACCATGTTTATTATGATCTAGCAGTGTTTCCCAATATATTTCTCTACACAATGCCCCATCTAGCAGTGTTTACCAACATATTTGTCTGCACAATGCCCCATCTAGCAGTGTTTCCCAATATATTTCTCTGCACAATGCCCCATCTAGCAGTGTTTCCCAACATATTTCTGCACAATGCCCCATCTAGCAGTGTTTCCCAACATATTTCTGCACAATGCCCCATCTAGCAGTGTTTCCCAATATATTTCTCTGCACAATGCCCCATCTAGCAGTGTTTCCCAACATATTTCTGCACAATGCCCCATCTAGCAGTGTTTCCCAACATATTTCTGCACAATGCCCCATCTATCAGTGTTTCCCAACATATGTCTGCACTTAATATGCTGTACTATTCGGAGACCGATTAAGACACGTGGCTCAGAAAAAAATTGTTGGACCCCTTCAAAAATAGACAGGTTAGATAAACGTGCAAAAGTAAGTTTTGTGTTCAAAAATTGAAGAGTTCACTGAATAAAGTCTTAATAAAATGCAGAGAAAGTGTTCTTATAAACGAATACAATGAATAAAAAAAAATACATTTGAAAATATCAAGAAAACAGGGAGGAAACTCCCAAAACACATTATGAATCCGATTCGTAAAGTAAACTATTTCTATGTGGTGATAAATGGTAGTTTGTCTAGTATTGTGTGAGAGAATCTGACCGGTCCTGGTACTGTTGTGTTCAGTCTACTGCCTAAATCATCCTGTTTTGTTGGATGGCTAAAATCAATGACCATAGCTAGAAGGTAAATAGTCTGATTTTGCCGCCCCTTCCACCCCTTCCCCCCGGTACTTACCCCATCCTCACCCCCACACACACTAAATTAAAATGCAAGACAGTAGCAGAGGTTTATGCTTTAAATTTTCAAATTTAACACTTGCCGTGTAATCCTTTTTATTGTTGTTGTTTATATTTATTTATTTGCCCACACTATAAAATGTGTAAATGTAATGTAAAAGAAAAGGCTCAACTCTTGTTTTAACAGAGTTTTGGTCACAGAGTCATAATCATAACCCCCACTAATCATTCTATTCTGCAATTAATAATCTATTTTATATTTTGTTTAATTGAAAGAAAGAATCCCAAGATAAATATTATATTACTACTGTCATTGTTCTATTACTTTTGTCATTGTTCTATTACTACTGTCATTGTTCTATAACTATTGTCATTGTTCTATTACTACTGTCATTGTTCTATTACTACTGTCATTGTTCTATTACTATTATCATTGTTCTAATACTACTGTCATTGTTCTATTACTACTGTCTTTGCTCTATTACTATTGTCATTGTTCTATTACCACTGTCGTTGTTCTATTACTATTGTCATTGTTCTATTACTACTGTCATTGTTCTATTACTACTGTCATTGTTCTAATACTACTGTCATTGTTCTATTACTCTTGTCATTGTTCTATTACTACTGTCATTGTTCTATTACTATTGTCATTGTTCTATTACTACTGTCGTTGTTCTATTACTACTGTCATTGTTCTATTATTATTGTCATTGTTCTATTACTACTGTCTTTGTTATATTACTATTGTCATTGTTCTATTACTACTGTCGTTGTTCTATTACTGCTGTCATTGTTCTATTACTACTGTCATTGTTCTATTACTACTGTCGTTGTTCTAATACTACTGTCATTGTTCTATTACTATTGTCATTGTTCAAAAACTACTGTCATTGTTCTATTACTCTTGTCATTGTTCTATTACTACTGTCATTGTTTTATTACTACTGTCATTGTTCTATTACTACTGTCATTGTTCTATTACTACTGTCATTGTTCTCTTACTACTGTCATTGTTCTATTACTACTGTCATTGTTCTATTACTATTGTCATTGTTTTGTTAGCGTTCTGTTAGAGTCGACCTGACATATTTATAACTTCAGATAATTGTTTAGTAACTTATTAGCCTAAAACTGAACACCATAGACACAGTTTTAATGAACGTGGCCACTGTGGGTGCAATGTTGATGGAGGTAGCACGGTGACCAAGAGGCTGCTGCAGGGAAACAGGGGTGCTTGGACCAATGTGATTCTCTCTAAATGCTGTGTGGTGAGGTGGTGACGAAGGTTTCTGTCCGATTCCAACTGAAACTGTCTATCAAAGCTGGAAGGGAGGGGGGTGTGAAGAAAAAACACTTGATAACTGTTGGAATGATGCTTTAAAATTGTTTCCTGATTGGATACGGAGAAATAATTAAACCAATAGCCCTAAGTCAAGGTATATTCCGTAGAACTCCAGTAGTATAAGTCAGGGCAGCACCATATTGTGAAGTAAGTCTTGTATCCGTTACACTAGATGATTATGTGGACTACCGTATGAAGACATAAATAGTTCAAATAATTTCCTTATAAGAATGTAAGGGATGGGGTCTGGTAATCGTTTTCTCGGCCTTGACACTTTCCGTGGATATGAAGTGGACAACACTCTGTCATTTAAAGCGGACTGTTTTATTTGTAGCCATAAAAAAACAAAAAAAAAAAAAACGTATGATTCTATATGCTGCCATTTAAACAGGGCAAAACTATATGATGTCCCCTCCTGGCAGTCCATCGAGCTCCAGTTTCGAATGCGATAAACTTGGAGCATTACCGGGGACTGACTG
Source organism: Bulinus truncatus (assembly GCA_021962125.1). Lineage (NCBI taxonomy): Eukaryota > Metazoa > Mollusca > Gastropoda > Planorbidae > Bulinus > Bulinus truncatus. The sequence goes on along the minus strand of JAGDYQ010000397.1, from coordinate 257,637 downwards.
TGGTGTCAGTGTCTTATGGTGTGTCAGTGTTTTATGGTGTCAGTGTTTTATGGTATATCAGTGTCTTATGGTGTCAGTGTCTTATGGTGTGTCAGAGTTTTATGGTATCAGTGGTGTGCCAGTGTCTAATGGTGTGCCAGAGTCTAATGGTGCGTCAGTGTCTTATTGTATGTCAGTGTCTTATGGTGTGTCAGTGTCTTATGGTGTTTCAGTGTCTAATGGTGTACCAGAGTCTAATGGTGTGTCAGTGTCTTCTTATGGTCTGTCAGTGTCTAATGGTGTGCCAGAGCCTAATGGTGTGTCAGTGTCTTAATGTGTCAGTGTCTTATGGTGACAGTGTCTTATGGTGTCAGTGTCTTATGGTGTGTCACTGTTTTATGGTGTGCCAGTGTCTTATGGTGTCAGTGTCTCATGGTTTCACTTATATAAAATAATTCTGTTTTATTTTCTATAAAGATGTCACCGATTTTATTTCATATACATTGATATTATTGTTTTAATGTTACAAAGATAATGCTGTAACATTACAAACAATATGTTCAAATCTTTTAACCTTCCTCCTATATTATTGTATGACGTGCCACTTGACCAATGTTGTAAACTGACTAGACTCCAATACTTCAGAGCTAACCAATTGAATTATGTGAGCGGAATATCAGCTGCCAATTTGTCTTTTCTCCTAAAATTGGAAGTTTAAAAAAAAGAGATGACGAAAGATAATTCCAGACCACAAATCAGTTCGAAAAAAAAATCTTGCATTATAAAAAAAATTGTTAATTTAAAAAAAAACGGATTTGCCCTGAAGCGTGTAACCAATGACAAGAGACAATTTCCAGTAATACATTTCAAGGTACCTGGACCAGGCTAGTTCATTTCCACATGGTGACTTCCTATAGATTTGTATTGTCTCTCTCAATTCTATAACTGTCTACAAATCAATGGGACTTTTTCTCTCTCAATACTGTACATATTTAACCTATAATTTATTATTTAAGTAATTATTGGCATATTCTATTATCAAAATAAGCTAGCAGTGTACCCGGCGTTGCCAGGGATGTCAGAGTGCCACAAAACACTTGAAACATGTCTAATGGTTTTTACTAGGGCTGCTGATTAAACTGCGTTAATTTGCGATTAACGCGTCAAAAAATTGCGATTAAAGTTTTTAATGCAACACCTACATGCGTTAATTTGACCAAAATGCTGAAAGTTCACCAAATTGATAAATAACGGTATTTCACGCATCAATTTGAAGTTAAAGTCCTTTCACTTATTAATTAGATCTACTTAATCAAAGAAAGGCATAATTTCGTTTGTGCTTTGTATATAGCAATAAAAACATCAATAGATTTTTCTCTAAGAGTTAGACCGGCAAACACTCACGCCTCGCCCCTGATACAACTGTTGCTATAACCAAAATGAAACGAAAGAAAGAATTTTTAATGTTGACAAACGAAAGAAAAAACAACAGAAGATGAAAAATGAAAGCCGACCTATCAAAATTTTGCTTTGAACGTTTGAAAATTGCCATTCGGTAACATTAAAGAGTGTCATTTTACAAGATATTTTTTATTAATATAACTGACAGACAGATAAAAAAATAAAATTTTCTTTTCTATTGTTCACTAAAACATTGAACAAATAGTTAATAGTAAGAAAGTAAATGAATGAAAGAATATAGGAGTAACATTTATAGACATCGACGCGCAAAGCAAAAACTTCAAAAGAAGATTAAAAGTAAATTTATCCTTCAACGGGCGGCCGTGGTTGTATTGGTGGGGAGGAGGGTGGTGTTAGTATTGGTATGGTTGATGGCTGTGATTACTAGTAGTGATGAAATTTATGTAGATGACGAGATATTACAATCGTTATTGTTTTTCTGCATAAAGTGATAATAGAAAAGTATTGGTATCGAGTATCGAAATTTTTTTGCTTAAAATGAATCGGCGATACACAGATCAATGCTTGATACTAAATGGATCGGCAATACAGCAACCAAAGAATAAAGGGAAAAAAACGCGTTAATAATAAGTGAGCGACTTCTTTCTGGCTATACTATTATTTTATGAAAGAAAAGTTACATTTGAGATATAAATGACGTGTGTATTTTTTTTTGGAAGGGAAGTGGAGGGTAGGGTAAACAAGACTTACGTGTGGGCGATGTGAAGCAAACTATGACAGGGAGGGAGGGAACAGGGGTTGACATACGTCATTAGTTCGGAAACTACGGTACGAATAAAAAAAGGTTAGGCATTGTTGTTAAATAAAACGAAAACAATTCGCATTATTGACGTGATTGATACATGTCCATAAACTGATCTCAATAACTAATTCAATAGACATAAACGATAATGCTTAATAAATATGTTATAATTAATTATACCTCTTTCGTAAATTAAAATGACTTGTTTATTATGCCAATGTTATGCTATAATATTATGACATAATAGTTTGAATACAAACAATTGTATTATATTGTGTCGATTAAAATGTGCGTTAATTTGCGATTAAAATTTTTAATCATGCGTTAATTTCGATCAATTTTTTTAATCGAACAGCAGCTCTAGTTTTTATCTAATGCTAGACATGAGAGCAAACGCACGTCACTTACCAAATGTGTAGTAAAAAAACTGTTTCAACCGTCACAGATTATATTTTACCTGTTACAACACATCAGTGGGTATCAGTAAATGATACTATATAGTGGGTTGTAACACATCCGTGGGTATTAGTACTTGATACGATATAGTGGGTTGTAACACATCCGTGGGTATCAGTACATGATACGATATAGTGGGTTGTAACACATCCGTGGGTATCAGTACATGATACTATATAGTGGGTTGTAACACATCCTTGGGTATAAGTACATGATACTATATAGTGGGTTGTAACACATCCTTGGGTATAAGTACATGATACTATATAGTGGGTTGTAACACATCCTTGGGTATAAGTACATGATACGATATAGTGGGTTGTAACACATCCTTGGGTATCAGTACATGATACTATATAGTGGGTTCTAACACGTCCTTGGGTATAAGTACATGATACTATATAGTGGGTTGTAACACATCCTTGGGTATAAGTACATGATACTATATAGTGGGTTGTAACACATCCGTGGGTATCAGTACAGTATTACGTTTATATTTGTAGCAATGATAATTTATATAAATATTTTGTATATTAAAATGGATGTTTTGTTTTAGTTTTATGCCGTCACTTTGGTGGTAAATACAATTTTTTTTTTCAAATTTTTAGCAAATATCTTATTTGAAACAAAATTTAAAAGAAATTTTTAAAATCCTTAAAAGATTGTATTAAAGTGTGCTCTTGTTACAACCTGTTGAAATATCATTGCAATATATACATAATGTTCAAAGTTGAAATACATTTTCTTTAAGATAAATAACAACAGAAAATCTGTGATATAAGGTAAAATTAATAAAAATAATAATTTCTGCTCTGAAATCTCTTTGACAAAAAAAACCCTCAATACATTCTAATGGGTGTTTTCTCTCAAAGAAATAAAGACATTACTGCAATAAAATAATGTATTCCTCATCAGGACATTGTTCGACAACATAAAATGATAACAATAACAATAGTCACTTTATGTCACTACTCACGACAACATAAAATGATAACAATAACACTTGTTACTCTATGTCACTATTCACGACAACATAAAATGATAACAATAACAATTGTCACGCTATGTCACTACTCACGACAACATAAAATGATAACAATAACACTTGTCACTCTATGTCACTACTCACGACAACATAAAATGATAACAAGAACACTTGTTACTCTATGTCACTACTCACGACAACATAAAATGATAACAATAACACTTGTTACTCTATGCCACTACTCACGACAACATAAAATGATAACAAGAACACTTGTCACTTTATGTCACTACTCACGACAACATAAAATGATAACAATAACACTTGTCACTCTATGTCACTACTCACGACAACATAAAATGATAACAAGAACACTTGTCACTCTATGTCACTACTCACGACAACATAAAATAATAACAAGAACACTTGCCATTCTATGTCACTACTCACCAAACTGGGCTCCACTTGAAATGTGGAAGAAAATGTTGTTTTTATTTTACTCAAGACCAGCACACTGGGCAAAATAGTAGCAAAAAAAAAAGCCCAAACAAAAGCATAAAGTCACTCAAAACATATAAATATAAATTTAAATCAATAATAATTCATTCTTTGAGTTGGACACAAGACAATAAAGTTAAAAAAAACAGAATCATATTATAACCAAATTTTTATAATTACGAACTACGACTTCTAAACTTTCAGTCGCTTAGTAAATTGTCACAAAATAATTGATTACGTCATTTGTACAACGGTTGTGTCAAAGTATAATTATGCCCACCTTTGTTATAGTCTTACTCTTGTCTCTGGAAGTGGACTATTTTTAATAAATGAGCTCAATAGTGTATCTATAAACATAGAAGATGTATGAGTGTATGAAGTGTATCTATAGACATAGAAGATCTATGAGTGTATCTATTGTGATCCTGGATTCTAATTTTTAAATAACTGCATTTGTTTAAGCGAAGAAAATTTCGATATAAAATTATTGTAAAGAGCAATTTTTACTGAAGTAATTCTTGGTAATTCTTTGAAAGGTTTCCAAACTGCAGTAAGCAAACGTATTCCATAATGACTAATTCCCACAAACGGATATTGATTAGGCGTTGTATGTATGTATAAGTTTAATTACCACGTTGTAATTATACTATTAATTTTATACCCGCTAATTTCAATGGCCTGGTAATGTATAAATTAAGCTTAGACATATCACAGACATAAAGTACAAAATGTCAATAAGTGAACACAGACTTTTGTCAGGTGAAATCAAAACAGAAGAATTACACATCAGCCCATGCTCCAATAAAACAGCCAATGTCATATTGTTTATATGCAAAGAAAAGGAAATACGTGACCTAATTCCAGCCCTATCAGGCGATGCCAATCTTCACTTACTTACAGTTTGAAAAAATAAAATCACTGACTTTCTCTGACTTCATTGACTGTCACAGTAAGCACCCCCTCCCCTCAAGACCAGTCCAACACCGGCTGACCACTTGATTAAATAACAAATGAAACTAGTTTGTTGGATTTTTTTGTTTACTTTGGTTGCTGTGACGACCTGACAAGTTCCTTATGAGAAATTGTTAACCTGGACTCTGTTCACTTTCACACGTGTGTGTGGGTAACTAGCCAATATACAGCAGTATTTTATTGCTCAATACTAAACACTATCACACTTTACTTCATACACTAGTCCATACACAGAGTTATCTGTTGTATATGAAAGGATGAAATGTTTATCATTTTGATCCTGTATACCACTTATAGGACAATTGTTAGATGGTGTCCTTCTTTAATCCCAACATAGCCGATAGTGCGATGGTCACTGAGGCACCACGGGAGTAAGAGAGGTGAAATTCACTGTGACGTGAAAAAAAAACTTTGATTATCACCAGAGATCGAACCCTGGACTCTCAGGGCGACAGTCATTCGATTGAATCCTCTTGGCCAATCGAGTGTAATAACGCATAGTTAATTACCTTTAAATATCCAATATTGGTCAGCCTATGGTGACGTAAGAACTTTCATCAATCAAAAGTGACGAAAAAATATACTTTCACCTATCGAATAGTAACGAAAGTATACTTTAATTCATCCAGTAGTGATGAAACTATGCTCTTAATGGCATGACAGTTTTCGTTTTCAATTACTTTTACATTTTAATAATTGTTTACAGTGATACAATTATATTATACTAGCTGTACCCTGCAAAGCCTTTGCAGGAAGCTAGACTTGTAAAGCCATTGCCGAACCTAGGATTTGGGGGCCCTCCATTTTGACATTCGATACCATGACATGAGATTATGTACTTAATATTTAATGTCAAAAATAATTTTGGGGGCTCCCCTCAAGCTGGAGCCTGGTGGGACTTTCGATTTTGGACCCCCCTCCACCCTAGTTACGCCTCTGTGTTCAGATTTGATACATTTTTTCAAAATTATTTCGTATTTTTTTTTTTAGTTATGAAATAGTTAAAAACCTAATTAGTTGTTGTTTCTTTTTCTATCAACATCCTAAAGGAAACATTAAAAAAATGTCAAAGAGATCTAATTAGTTACTTTCCATTAAAACAACTAAAAGGATACATTCTAAAAAAAATGTCCAAGAGAGGTATCGTACCTGGATAGTCAGCATAAAAAGAATAACCTAAGTTGCTTAGCCATTCAGCCACCAGGTCACACAAACATGTTGTACCCTGCAAAGCCTTTGCATAGAGATCGACTACTCTAAAGCCAGTGCCAAACCTAGGGGTTTGGAGTCCCGGGGCTTGGCCTCTTTTGGGCCCCTGCATTTTGACGCTCGATACCATGTCATGAGATTAATGTAATACTTAATATTTAATGTAAAAAATAATTTTGGGGGTCTCCCTTCAAGCTGGGGCCCGGCGGGACTTTCGATTTTGGAACCTCCCCCACTCTCGTTACGCCTCTGTGTTAATTTTTATTTTTTTAAGTTATGAAATAATTAAAAATCTAATTAGTTGTTGTTTCTTTTTCTTACAGCATCCTAAAAGATAGATTATTTCAGTTTAAAAAGTGTCAAAGAGATCTAATTAGTTACTTTTCATTAAAACAACTAAAAGGTTATATTATGAAAAAAAAAAACAAAAAAAAAAGATGTCTCTGAGAGAAATCGAACCCGGTGAGTCTGCATAAAAGTGAATAGTGTCCAAGCTCCATAACCATTCTGCTACCGCGCCACACAAATTGAGATGCAATTTTAATGTACTATTTAAAAATTTTTGCTCGGTTATGTTTTCATTGATCTCTGACCTAGTTTTTTAGGCGTATATTGTTATTTTGTAATTAAGGAATAATTCAAAGCCGTATTTATTTTAAAAAATAAATTTTATAAAAGCTGAGAACTTAATTAGTATAGAAATTTGCAGAATTTCTTTTTTTAAATATTATATCGACTTTTAAAAAGAACTTTATTTACGAAATTAGATACGAAAACGCGGTCAATAGTCTTATCGTCGCCGACGTCGAAGATTTTCGATTATTACTGTTGTTTATGTTTGACGATGTTAAAATGCTCTGTTGTAATAAAAACTACAAAGATTTGAATGATATTATATGCTAATTATTAATTTTTAATATTGGGGACTTTTACATTTCATAATTAAAAGCACAGAAACTATTGAAAACTGTAGAAATTTCAAAAAGAAAAATTGAATCGAGACACAGGGGATGACGTCATTTTTAATTCTTGTTTTCCGCTTTCGATTTAACGCACACTGGAAATGAATATTATTATATATGATAATTTATACAATGATACAATTATCTATATATATAATTCTCTTCTTCACTCAACCTTGCGGGACAAATGGTGGCCTGCAAGACGCAATTAAATATATATATATATATATATATATATATATATATATATATATATATATATATATTTCTCGCGTTTATGGAATTCTCGAATACGTCAAAGCAAGCAAGAGGCGTTCAACAACGTTCGACAACTCGCGTTGTTTTCTGATTTCTTTTATAAAACCAGATTATTTCAATTTCTAATATGACGTTTTGTTCTTTTATTTAGTGAAATATATTAAGCAATGCGAGCACAATGGTGGTTGTGCAATAGTATTTCATGTCTAGACAGCTCCAGTAATTTTAAAAACAGTATTATTTGGTCGTAATTATGTTTTTACTTGTGCTCTAAGAAACTATTTCATTTACCCACAATGGCGGTAAATTATGTAGCCGTTTAACAGCGGAAAATGATGAAATGCTGTACATAAACTAACATTAGCATGTCAACTGATTATTTTAAAAAAGCAAACAAAAAATAAAACACATTTAATAATACAATTATGTGTGAAGAATAAAGTAATATTGAACTAATTTCCAATTTTAGAATTTAAAAAAATGGTGTATAAATATAGATAAGATGTGAAAATGCTGTGGCTGGGCCCGGCGCTAACATTAGGCTACAAAGTGGGTCAAGAGAACACATTCAACGCTGAAGTGAAGACAATAAAATATTAGATATGGTGAAATCTTTTGTTTTGATTTCTTTGTGCTGCTGTTTTGGGGAAAATCCCGATTAAGTAAATTATAATTATGCATGGCGCATTACAAACAAATGTTAACTGTTTCAGAATATGTACGAATTACAAAAAAATAATAACTAACATCTATCTGTACTGTATAGTATCAAAATAACTCTATAGTATGCTGGTGGAAGGGGTGGATTAAAGCAGACCAAAAATAAAAATCAATGCAAATTAAAACGTCCACCCTCCGAAATATGTTTGTTAGAAACTGAACGTACTAAAAATCTGTAAACAATAAAATAAAAAAAAAAAACAAGCTGCTGGATGGTACCAGATAGTGACCATAAAGTCTGCACATGATAGGTCAAAGTTCAACTTTGCATACCAAGTATGTTAGCCTGTTATTTTGTTTGATTGCTTATTTAAGGTGATCCATGCACTGATGCAAGGTTTCTGCAAGTTTTTCTATTTTTTTTTATTTTTTAAGCTATACTGACCATCTTTTGGCACATGCATACAACATACCAATTAATGAACAAAGAAATAAAAAAAATATTAAATAATGTATTAAAAAAATGTATTATGTGACTTTTTGGGTTGAAAAAGGGTAATTTTATGACATATTTTCAAAGAACCAATTTTTTAAATCTATTGTAGATATCATAAAATAACTTTGCACAAGTGTTAATGAGTGTGTTTCAAACAAACGTCCAAGTTTTTTTTTAGAAAAAATGGAAAATAAGTAAACTGTGAATTATTTATTTCGGTACACTCAAAAAAGTTACATTTTGGGGGGAGGGGTGTAGGTAAGAAAAAAAATTATAAAAAAATTCTATGTAATATTTCCAAAAAAAAACTGGAGAACTGTCAACAATAGATATAAGAATAAGCATGCAAAATTGTAAACTTATATCTTAAGTAGTTTTTGTGAAAGTGTCGAAAAGGTACAAGATTTTAAAAAAAATGTGATTTTGAGAAAAACGAAAAAAAACTGTCAAAAACCTATATTAAACAAAATACATTGCCTAAAAAAGATATTTAATGATTGGACCGTGATAGTAAGCCATGTTGTAATATAAATAAACAATTTTAACACTATAAAAATCAGCAGAAAATAAAATTGACTTTTTTTTATCGGGACTTCCCTGTTCTATTTATAGACACATGGAGTACCTTAAAAAATAGTTTCAGTAATTATATTGATTGATAAGGCGGCGTATGCTACAACGCGGAATGACTAGTGTAGTTGAGTGTATGGACGTTTTATTGTTACTAATTACAACGTGTGATTGTGTTTATAGACGTTGTATTGTTTCCAATTGCAACGTGTGATTGTGTTTATGGACGTTTTATTGTTACTAATTACAACGTGTGATTGAGTGTATGGACGCTTTATTGTTACTAATTACAACGTGTGATTGTGTTTATGGACGCTTTATTGTTACTAATTACAACGTGTGATTGTGTGTATGGACGCTTTATTGTTACTAATTACAACGTGTGACTGTGTTTATGGACGCTTTATTGTTACTAATTACAACGTGTGATTGTGTGATTGTGTGTATGGACGTTTTATTGTTTCTTATTAGAATTGAAGCAATTGGCCAGTATTTCCATTGTGGCCAGTTATGTCACCTGGCAGTTATATGGTGGCTTATACATGTAGTCATTTCCCTCCCATCATTGTCTGTGTATCCAATGGACACAACACAGCAGTCTCCGGTGTACTCACAAGCTCAACACAGGCTCAAGGGATAACGACTCATCCTAACTGGAGATAATGAAACTTTTATAACAGACAAACTGGTGCTTCATTTCTTTTTGGGTTCTAAATAATCTCAATGACTCATTCAATCATGCATCTGTTTACATTTATATGACAGATTCAATCATGCATCTGTTTACATTTATTCATTTATTTTTTCAGAAATAAAAATAACTGAGTTAAGATAATTGGTTTTTCTTGTACTTAGTACCGGAAACACTCACAGTAAAATTGGTGTATATTGTATGATGCTAGCAAATAGTGTCATAAATGACAGTAAAATATTTCTTACACTGTGAAGTATTCTAAATGGATGTAAACAATACTTTTTGTAGACTAAATATCATAACCTGTTTTAAGTCTGAAAGAATGTAAACGTCACTTTTTGTAAACTAAATATCGCAGTTTGTTGTAAGTCTGAAAGAATGTAAAACATTACTTTTTGTAAACTAAATATCGCAGTCTGTTGTAAGTCTGAAATAATGTAAAAATTACTTTTTGTAAACTAAATATCGCAGTCTGTTGTAAGTCTGAAAGAATGTAAAACATTACTTTTTGTAAACTAAATATCGCAGTCTGTTGTAAGTCTGAAAGAATGTAAAACATTACTTTTTGTAAACTAAATATCGCAGTCTGTTGTAAGTCTGAAAGAATGTAAGAATGTTGAGGATCCGGGTGCAGAGGGCTCGTAAAATAGAGACAGACCTCAAGAAAAGTATGAAGTTTGTCTTTGCGTATATAAGAATTCGTGTAAAGAAATGTTAAATAAAACCTCAGCTTTAGACTATTATTATTGGGGGTGTATGTTACTTTTTAACTTTTAAAAAAATAATCATTGTGGGCAAATTCTAACTGTGACTGTTCAACCATTTTAAGTAAACTCTTTTTTATGTGTGGTATATAGTATAGATTTTCAGTGTCATATTTCAGTTTTATCTTCTTCTCTATTCATCAATCAAAAAGAGTATATCATCATTGTAATCCAATAAAAGAAAGATAATCCCTTCATCATTTTTTCTTCTCATTATAAAAATAGTAACAAAATCAAATCGGATACATTATATTACAAGTTTTTATTTTGTTGTGGTGTATCAACATTGACTTAATATTAACCAACACTTGTGACTCTCCAGGACGATTCTCTACCGCAGTGTTTCCCAAGCTGTTCACGTCAACATACCCCCCTCCACCCCCCCCCCTTGTTATTTTTGTGTAATACCAGGTAAACCCTCGTGAAAAAAAGTGCACAAGACTTAAATAACAATCAATTTTTTTCCTTCTTTTTTCCTACACAAACAAATAATAAACGCAAACTTAATATGTGTTTACCTCAGGTCCATGGTATGGTCGTAAAAAAAGGTTGGATTTTTATAGCCTGGCTGGAAGCAGCCCCGTAGCCAAAGGGGGGGGGCACTGGGGGGTCATCGGGGCAGATGAAGTGTAGAATACATCTGTTTCTATAACCTCGGCATATGAAGGGTAGTGTGGTTGGCACAACGCCCAGCCGCCTTTACTTCCCCAACTAAAGTCATGTACCCTTTTAAAGCTGGGTGGAATTGTTGACTTCCAAATTTCACCTGGAAAAATTCCATGAGTCTCACCGTGGATCGAACTCAGGACTCACAGGTGGACAGTCGAGTATCTACACCACTCGGCCATCCATCTCACATGTCATGAGTGAAGTGTTAAAAGATTACATTTGTCCGCTGCAATATAATTATATTCCTGTATTCTGTTTTTACTCTTTTCACATAACTCCCTTTCCCTTCCAAAGTGTTCTAATAGATAAATAAATTCTGACATTCTCCTCCACATACTGTGCTTCAATCACTTCCAGTTAAGATTGCGACCTATATATTTGAAGAGTCCATGATTCAGAAGATATGTAACTAATGATGAAGGAAACTGTATACCCAGTTGTTAGATCTTGATGACTCTTGATGACGCCATTTACTTCATTTGTAAATAAAAAGGTATCTTCGTTCTTGTAGATTATAGACAATTTATATCCAATCAGATTTTTCAACATAAAATCCAGCCCAATGAACTCTCGTTAGGGTTAGTCAGTAAATTACCCAATAGTACCGGGTAAGGAAGAGTGGAAATTGATTCTCCGTTTATTTATCCGTTAATACCCGGTGTATCTCTTAGAACTAATGATAAAACTTTAAGTCTGATTTTGAGTGTATCATGTTTCCTTGGATTTTATTATCACAATCAACACAAGTCAGGATTGTTCTATCGGTAGAAATAGTAAAAATATACACAACTATTAACTCAACTGGTACTAAGAGGCACATTTGTCTTTCTTTATCCACCAAAAGCAGTACCACCAGTGGCTAGGTGGAAAGGGTGGGGTGGGGGGGTGTTATAATAGTGGAGAGAAGAGACGACCGACCTGTGATCCTGCGACATGTCTCATCTAATATATCATGTCAACGAAGCCACAATTAATTTAAGAACCCTTGAGCCACAACATAACGGCACTGCCTTCACATTCTATTCGTCTCGGGGCCACTGCTTCATGACCTTGGAGACCCAATATCCTGTACTCAGAGCCACAATCTGATGGTCTTAGAGCTACTATTGCATGGTCTTGAAGCCACAACTAATAGCCTTGGAGCCACAATTGCATGGTTTCGGAGCCACATTTACATGGTTTCGTAGTCAGAATTACATGATCTCAGAGCCAGAATTACATGATCTCAGAGCGAGAATTACATGATCTCGGAGCCACAATAACTTGGTTTCGGAGCAAATGTCTCATGGCGCCGGAGCCACAATCACGTGGTCTTAGAATAAAAATATCATGGTTTAAAGCACTTGACATCTGATCTGAGGGTCCCTGATTCGATAATCGGTGAGAAATACTTGAATTTGTTCAGGTCCTGGTGAAATTACTCCAAGTTGACTCAGCTTCAAATTTTATACATGACTTTAGAAACACGGCTCAGCTATGTGCTAGCCATACGATCCGTTAATTTGTCATGGTTAGAGAAACTAATGGACTCTACATTTCATCTGCCCCGAAGGTCCTCTAGGGCTAAACGAACTTTACTTATGCTTACTTTTGGATTTAGAGGTATAACTGTAATCTATTACAAGTATGAATGTAATCTATTACAAGTATAAATGTAACCTATTACAAGTATAAATGTAAGTCTGTAACATGTTACAATAATGTACTCCGATTAAACTTCAATTACGTATGCGTGCCCAAAAATTTACTTTACATACATATCTTAATCAGAGAGTTAGATTAGAGGTTTAATTCATAGGTTTGAGATAATCAGAGAGTTAGATTAGAGGTTTAATTCATAGCTTTGAGATAATCAGAGAGTTAGATTAGAGGTTTAATTCATAGCATTGAAATAATCAGATTTAGATTAGAGGTTTAATTCATAGCTTTGAGATAATCAGAGAGTTAGATTAGAGGTTTAATTCATAGCTTTGAGATAGTCAGAGAGTTAGATTAGAGGTTTAATTCATAGCTTTGAGATAATCAGAGAGTTAGATTATAGGTTTAATTCATAGCTTTGAGATAATCAGAGAGTTAGATTATAGGTTTAATTCATAGCTTTGAGATAATCAGAGAGTTAGATTAGAGGTTTAATTCATAGCTTTGAGATAGTCAGAGAGTTAGATTAGAGGTTTAATTCATAGCTTTGAGATAATCAGAGAGTTAGATTAGAGGTTTAATGCATAGCTTTGAGATAATCAGAGAGTTAGATTAGAGTTTTAATTCATAGCTTTGAGAATCCATTTTGTAAACCAGGGGTTACAGCGGAGCGGAAAGTTGAAAGAATGACGTGCCGGGCTGGGGGAAACAAACAACAACTATGTTTGGGACTCCACGTTAATCAAAAATGAGAACCATTGGGACGTAAGCAGAAACATACTTACATTAGACACATTGTACATCTGACATATTGCACATAGACATATTGTACATCAGACTTAGTGTATATCAGACATAGTGTACATCAGACATAATGTACATAAGACATATTGTGCACATATCAGGATATCACAGACAAGGCAGAACAAACGGGTAATGAGATTAGTGAAAATGGCGTTTGGCTTTCAATATATCATCTACGTTTGGTTTTGAATCGCTGGATCCAACCCAAGATAATTGCCTTCCAAAGATCATCTGCCAGTCTCATTAGATATATTGACTTTATATACTTTTTTTTTAATTGTTTGCTTACAGACATAAGTTGTTCCCTAAAATTACGTCATACCAGTAGCAGTTTGTAGCAGTTTGTTTTTCGGAAACTCATCAGGTTAGCAGCAGGTAAAACTCAACACGTTTTTCATCTATGTACTTCTCTTTCAACAAGACACAGGCTGGCACAACTATGAGTTCCAGCTGTAGCTCGACTGGCACATCATCAAGGTTAGAGTTAAACGGATTATGGAACCGAAGAATGTCAATCTTAAAACTCTCGAGATCTAAAATATCTCCTAAAATACTTTTTCAAGTCACTTAACCTTTTCGGAAATTGAAGGTTGACATATTCTGAGGTCATCGTAGTGCAACACTTTTAAAAAACAATGAAAAATGAGAGAAAGTTCTTTTTCAAGTTGTACCTAAAACATTTCCAGCTTTGCCACAAATTCTTGACGATTCTGTAGATATCACAGAGAAGGTTAACTTTTCCTGCAGCTTCAAGCTCTGTCGTTCATGTGGGAGGTTAAATGTGATAACCAGATAGGACCTATTAGCTCTGGATCAGTTATATTTTTTTTATAAAGAAAAACATGTTTTTCTTTTTTTGGAGCTTGAAAAAAAAAACGAAAGAGGAATTTGTCTTAGCTGTGTGATGCCTCAAGTTACAGAAATAAGAATCAATTCCAACAAGAAAACACTGAAAATGACGGTGTTTGAATCGAATGACATTTATAGCAGAAATGACAAGTTTTAGAACACAAGAAATATCTATGTCTTTCCATAGAGTGTCTGCTTATGTTGGATTAAGTGTATAAACTGTATCAAATAATCATATTACTCGAGGCGTAACTTTCCAGATAATTGTAAATATGTTGAGAGATGTTATGTTGAGAGATGTTATGTTGAGAGATGTTATGTTGAGAGAAGTAATGTTGAGAGATGTTATGTTGGGAGATGTTATGTTGAGAGAAGTTATGTTGAGAGATGTTATGTTGAGAGATGTTATGTTGAGAGATGTTATGTTGAGAGATTGTATGTTGAAAGTCACTACCCGCAATTAATCAACCCCCATCCATTAGAACATGTCACCTTCGTATTTAGTTGGTGTGAAACGTAATTACTTTACTAAACGTCCAACACCCAAGTGGTACAATGACGAAATTTTCGCCCGTCACCCAACCACACCAGCCATTCACCAACCACACCGGCCACTCACCAACCACACCAGCCATTCACCAACAACACCGGCCATTCATCAACCACACCAGCCATTCACCAAACCATTCACATATTGGTAGCACTTTACACTGCACGGCATGTTTTAGCTCCCTTTAGTTCTGTACCCCCATTTCGCACCAAAAAATCAGCTTTCCAGATGTTCCGGCCAGTATGCCTGAGCACCTCTGCCACAACAGTATAAGACACATCAAACTGCACCCAACTCTGCCACAACAGTATAAGACACATAAAACTGCACCCAACTCTGCCACAACATTATAAGACACATCAAACTGCACCCAACTCTGCCACAACATTATAAGACGCATCAAATTGCACCGAGCTTGGTAATAAACTATTCTCCCAACCCTCGCCATGACAATACTTTATATTTGAAACAAATTAAATAAATTCCTTATTAATAAAATACTTGTACATAACAATATTTCCTAATTAATCAAATACTTGTACATAACCTAATATTTCAATTTTAAAAAAGTATCAAAATGTGTCTTCTTACATACATTGTATCTGGTCTTCGTACATACATTGTATCTGGTCTTCTTACATACATTGTATCTGGTCTTCTTACATACATTTTGTCTGGTCTTCTTACATATATTTAATCTGTTCTTCTTACATACATTGTATCTGGTCTTCCTACATACATTTTATCTGGTCTTCTTACATACATTGTATCTGGTCTTCTTACATACATTGTATCTGGTCTTCTTACATACATTGTATCTGGTCTTCTTACATACATTTTATCTGGTCTTCTTACACACATTTTGTCTGGCCGATTCAAATACCAATGGTGGGCCGGATAAAATGACTACGCAGAACGGATCCGGCCTGCGGGCTGTAGTTTAGTAACCCATGTTTCAGATCAGACTGTACAAATATAGAGACGGTGATGTTGTGGCACCACACAGATTCGACCTGCTCTAATTGAAGGCAGTAATAAAATACTTCATTCACATGCACTTGAAACTCGTGAAAAATAAAATCATGTCTGGGTTTTTTTTTAACCATTCAATGTGAACATTAACCGATCATCGGGTTAGGGGGTGGGGGGGAGGAGGGGCTGCAATGCCATGTGAAGCAGTTAACCTTGTTATCGGACAAGTTCAGTGTCGCAGCTAAAGGGGTGTAACTATTGAAAATAACATTTGAAAACCTACATAGATGATCTCCCTTTTTTCTATTTTTAATTGTGTAACCTTAATATTAACTAACAACTTGCCATTAAAATGTCTGTTACCATGGAAACGCGTTATTGTTTTTCATGTCAATCAACGTAACTCGGTGTTCATGTGTTTATAGACTGCGCAGTCCAGGGAGTAATCAATGAATACTTTGCCTTAAAATAAAGAATAAGTTCAATGACTCCATTGATGCACTGCTTGGCATCCTTATTAATTGAAAGGTTAAATTAATTAGTGTAACGTTCATTATATTTATGTCCTCATACACTTGCCACACCCACACACAACTATACAAACACAACACTTACCACACCCACACACAACTATACAAACATGACATTTATCACACCCCCACACAACTATACAAACATAACACATACAGTGATTACACAGAAACATACAGACATCCCAGACATACAAACAACACATACATTGCTCACATAGACTTACAGACATCACACATATACAAACATAACACATACAATACACACACACTAATTTACAAACAACACGCATACATATTTTAACTGACGCTAATGTTTTTTTTCCTAATTATGTCCCTTGGCAAAATTTCCCAACAATTTCCTCATTAAAATTTCATACAAAAATTAACATGTGCAACAAGACAGTCTTAACTGTTTAGGCTTCAGGCGAGCTCTACACTCAGGCAAAGTTGGCTAATGAAATTGATTTTTTAAGTTTACAAATGCCAAGCAAAACAGAGATGAAAATATATATTTGAATATTTTATGCAGTACATAATACATGGAAACATTATAATACCGTATGTATACAAATCTGTTTGGTTTTTGTAATTTTTCAATTTGAAAATGTCGAGAGTTAACGATAAATTGAATCAAGTGCAAAACTGTTAATGTCGTAATACTACGATTTATTTGCATTAAAGATTACAATCTTTTATATCCAACCGCTCAAAGCTAATTTTTGTAAAGCAATTAGCTAAAAGCGCTATATGTTTTAATTTTACTTATCTTTTAATGAATAACATAATGTGTTTGGTTGTTGTTTAGGGTAGGGGTCAGCAATCTGTAGTTAACTGACCATGATAAAAATGTACTGGTCAGCTCTAGAAATACACACATAAGTATATTGCTTATTTAGATCATTATCGCTGATTCAGTGCAAGTCTTATATCTGATTCAAGTCCGTGTTGTTGATTCAAGTCTTATATCTGATCCAATTCCTTGCTGCTGATTCAAGTCTTATATCTGATTCAAGTCCTTGTTGCTGATTCAAGTCTTATATCTGATCCAAGTCCTTGCTGCTGATTCAAGTCCTTATTGCTTAATCAAGTGTGCATTATTGATGAGTGCTTATTGCTGGTAATCTTCTATAGATACACACAGAAAATCACATGCAGATCCGAGTGTTGGACAAAACCCCCAGCGGACAAAACCCCCAGCGGACATAACCCCCAGCGGACAAAACCCCCAAAATATTAAGATTGAATATGTCAATATTATTAATACTTCTATATATACGAAGTTGACCATTGCTAAGGGAAAAGTTTGTCGATATAAAAGATCATGTATGTTAACACAGTCTATCAATAGGCATGTTTCTATGCTGTTTTACCTAAATAAAGGATTGGCTTTCGACCACTGTGGTTCTTATGCTGTTTCTTTTACCGTCTGCTATAAAATGTGTGTCTGGCGCGAGAATTAAAAGGTAGATTAAAGATACGGTCAGTATTGGCCTTGGGCTAAAACCTTTCATTTTTTTCCCTGGTAAGATAAGCTGCCTATTGATGTAAAGTTAACAAGAGATTGACTTTTTGACCACTGTGACTCGACGGGCTAATGCAGCTTATTGGGGTACTTTGAAAAAAAATTCCCTTAAAAATACGTATTTTTATATATATTTTCATCGAGGTATTATATTTTATATTTTGTTATAAAAATGACGGTCTAATTAATAGATTTTATAATGAAAATAGGGGAGAGGTCCAGTGAGGGTTTTGTCCGCTGGGGGTTTAGTCCGGATACAGTATTAAAGTGGTACAAAAAAAAGTTAAATTAAGCGGTGTACATCAATGAACTCGTGAACTTGTTGATTTGTGTAAAATTGTCCAAATTAAGTCGATAAATTCAGAAAATAAACACAAATAATGTGTTGATTTTTTTTTCTGTATTATCCGAAAGACTATATCTGCGAAGTGAAAATATGTGTGGTAATGTTGTCACGGGATAAACAATCATTTGACGCTTCCTGTCACAGAATATGAGTCGCGCTTTATAAAGCTGCAGACATCGGTAGGGCTGTAGAGACTGTTACTTTGACATTAGAGAAAAGGTCCTATTACGTCATACGACCCATATAAATAGAAGATAAAAAATCGGATATCCATGGAAATGGTCATTCAGACATATTACATGTAAAGCCAGATGTAAATTCAGAAATCCAATTATATATCGGCCTACATAGAATTGGTCATTCAGACATATTACATGTAAAGCCAGATGTAGATTCAGAAATCTAGTTATATATCGGCCTACATACAATTGTCTTCGTTATTGTTTTGAAACAAATAGAATCAGAGTTGTTTTTTTTTTTTTTGGGGGGGGGGGGGTTTAGCTTTTTTTTTTCAATATTCTTTTGTCGTGACTTCTTCTAAGTTTTTTTTTTCTGTATAGTCTTTATTACTTGTACATAGATACTTCGCAGATTATTATTTATTACTTGCACATAGATACTTCACAGATTATTGTTTATTACTTACACATAGATACTTTACAGATTATTGTTTATTACTTGTACATAGATACTTCGCAGATTATTATTTATTACTTGCACATAGATACTTCACAGATTATTGTTTATTACTTGTACATAGATACTTGACAGATTATTGTTTATTACTTGTACATAGATACTTCGCAGATTATTATTTATTACTTGCACATAGATACTTCACAGATTATTGTTTATTACTTATACATAGATACTTCACAGATTATTGTTTACTAGCTGCAAGTACGCGGCTTTGCCCGGGTTTAAAATAAGGTTTTCAGTTCACCTTCTGTTTTCTCCCTACCCCCTCTCTCCCTTCCTCTCACTCTCCCTCCCCCTCTAACTCCCTCCCTACCCCCTCTCTCCCTTTCTCTTTCCCTCCCTCCCTTTCTCTTTCCCTCCCTCCCTCCCTTTCTCCCTCCCTCCCTCTCCCTCCCTCTAACTCTCACATCTCCCTCTCTCTCCCTCCCTCCATTTCTCCTCCTTCCTCCCTTCCTCCTTCCCTCTCTCTCCCTCCCTGCCCCCCTCTCACTCTTTATCTCTCATCCCTCCCATTTCTCCCATCCTCTCTCTCCCTCTCTCCTTCCCTCCCCTCTATCTCCCTCCCTACGCCCTCTCTCCCTCCCTTCCTTTCTTTTTCCCTCCCTCTCCCATCCCCCTCTCTCTCCCTCTCTCCCACCCTCTCTGTCCCTCCCTCCCCTCTATCTCCCTCCCTACGCCCTCTCTCCCTTCCTTCCTTTTTTATCCCTTCCCTCCCTTTCTCTCTTCTTCTCTCCCTCCCTCTCTCATCTCCCTCTCTCTCCCTCACTCCTTCTCTCCCCCTCTCCCTCTCTCCCCTCCCTCCCTCCCCCTCCAACCATCCTTTCCTTTCCTCTCTCCCCTACCCCTCTCTCTCCCTCTCTCTCTCTCTCGCTCTCTCTCTCTCTCTCTCTATATATATATATATATATATATATATATATATATATATATATATATATATATACATATTATTATAGCTTCACACTTCTTCTAAAATCCTTCTTCATTCATTTACCTTCCTCAAACTGTACATATCGGGAAGTATGAAAAAACATCAACAATTCTTTGCATCACAAAGGCACGATACAGCACCAGCGCGCAAGTTCTACTCTATCATCGGGAAAGGGAAATGACGTCACAGAAGAGTTTTTATTTATGGCGCCGTCGAGATTACTTTAATATAGTAAAATACTAAAATAAAAATAATTTATTACAATTAAACCTACCCATCGAGATGAAACGAAACACGTCCTATAACCTTCCCCATGTAATTATGTGTACGTGTACCAAATTTCACGTTATTTGGTTGTCTGGATCTTGAGTTATAAGGGAACAGACAGACAGACAGCAAATGCCTCTTATAAGTATAGAGATTACTTGTACATAGATACTTCACAGATTATTGTTTATTACTTGTACATAGATACTTCACAGATTATTGTTTATTACTTGTACATAGATACTTCACAGATTATTGTTTATTACTTGTACATAGATACTTCACAGATTATTGTTTATTACTTGCACATGGATACTTCATAGTTTATTGTTTATTACTTATACATAGATACTTCACAGATTATTGTTTATTACTTGCACATCATACTTCATAGTTTATTGTTTATTACTTGTACATAGATACTTCATAGTTTATTGTTTATTACTTGTACATAGATACTTCACAGATTATTGTTTATTACTTGTACATAGATACTTCACAGTTTATTGTTTATTACTTGTACATAGATACTTCACAGATTATTGTTTATTACTTGTTCATAGATACTTCGCAAATTATTGTTTATTACTTGTACATAGATACTTCACAGATTATTGTTTATTACTTTACATAGATACTTCGCAAATTATTGTTTGTTACTTGTACATAGATACTTCACAGATTATTGTTTATTACTTTACATAGATACTTCACAGATTATTGTTTATTACTTGTACATAGATACTTCACAGATTATTGTTTATTACTTTACATAGATACTTCACAGATTATTGTTTATTACTTGTACATAGATACTTCACAGATTATTGTTTATTACTTGTACATAGATACTTCGCAAATTATTGTTTATTACTTGTACATAGATACTTCACAGATTATTGTTTATTACTTGTACATAGATACTTCACAGATTATTGTTTATTACTTGTACATAGATACTTCACAGATTATTGTTTATTACTTGTACATAGATACTTCACAGATTATTGTTTATTACTTGTACATAGATACTTCACACTTTATTGTTTATACTTTTATATGTGATTTTTTTTCTAATTGCGAAAAGAAACTGATGTAGTTTAACTGTAATCAAAGTGACTTACTAAAGACAAAACAACGTTTTCTGAACTTTTATCTTTCAAAGACTTTGGCAGTATGCCACCTGAATTAATGAAGACATATTAAAGCAATGCCAACATCAAATGCATTGTATATTCAAATAAAGTCTACACACAAACAAACAAACTCACAGCCTGTCATAACTTGTCATTTGTTACATTGTCTTCTTTAGTATAACTTTGACCGACTGTCAGCTTTTCAAATTAGAAAATAAAATCTATTTTATAACAAACAAACAAAAATGCTTAGATATGATATTTGAATCTTATATATTTTTGTTTCTTTACAGTGTGACTTTGGGAACTGTAACAATTATTTATCACTAGCTGTACCCTGCAAAACCTTTGCATAGAGTTATATTCCCTTAGGTTTGATCAGTTGGCTAGGTTATTTTTGGTTTCAGGCATACTTTTGAATTAATTCTTTACTTTCGATTTAACGCAGAACCCATACAGGTATTATTTATATATTATATTTGAAACTTAACAATTGAACTATTTCCTTTTTGTTTTGTTTGTCCACAGGTGAGTAACCTGTTCATAGTGAGTCTGGCTGTTGCTGACGTCATCGTGGGCATCATCGTCATGCCCATGAGCGCCTTCTACATCTTCACCGAGCGCTGGATGCTGGGCGTGGCCGTGTGCCAGATCTGGATCGGGGTGGACTACACGGCCAGCACGGCCTCCATCCTCAATCTCTTCATTCTCAGCCTCGACCGCTACTGGTCGGTGCGCCAGCCCCTCAAGTACCTGCACAAGCGGACCAAGCGCCGGGCCATGAGCATGATTGGGGTGGTTTGGGCGGTATCGTCCCTGTGGGTCATCCCGATCTCCAGCTGGCATTACTTCGCCCACGGAGGGGTGCGCACAGTGGACGGCGACAAATGTGACACCGAGTACGCCAAGAATTCGGC
The DNA here is from genome assembly GCA_021962125.1 of Bulinus truncatus. Taxonomy (NCBI): domain Eukaryota; kingdom Metazoa; phylum Mollusca; class Gastropoda; family Planorbidae; genus Bulinus; species Bulinus truncatus. The sequence continues at coordinate 235,077 of JAGDYQ010000397.1, read as the reverse complement.
CTTCAAGCTGATCACGGCGTTTTTCAACTTCTACCTTCCCTTGACGGTGATGTACATCTTGTACTTCAGAATCTTTATCGCGATACGTCGGAGGTCGGAGTTCGAACTGGGTCAGAGGAATCCAGGCGGGACCGTTCTGTCGTACAAGTCCAACGTTCAAAACTCGGTGGACGACAGCGACTGCAACGACGACCTGTCGTGTTCAGTTGATCCGCGATACGCTGCCGGCCTCGAGATACGCCCCAGGGAGAACGGGAACGCACGTAATCATGTGCCTACCATCGCTAGAAATAATGTGCCTACCATCGCTAGAAATAATGTGCCTACCAATGCCAGAAATATGCGTGTCCTGACCATGAAAAGAGTTGGTGCTCAGTGTTCCTATAGGGATTCCAAGCCGTTCAAGGTGGAGTATATCTACGATGAGAATGTTATAGACCCGCAGACGGAGAAAATAGAAAGGTATTATTACGAAGACCATTACCCTATACCTTGTCTCTCCCGCCCTACCTGGGTGGTCGGTAATGACAAGGTCACCACTAGCTCTCATCGCTCAGGGAGATTGCGGAGTCCCAGAGATTTCTCCACGTCCCTGAAAGTGCCATCCACTTCATCCCTCGCCAGCTGCAGCTCCGCACCCAAAGACTTACACCTGCAGGCGGTTCCCAATTATATGGCTGTTGGGCATAAGAACAACACAGTCGTTAAACGAAGCATCTTCCGCCGCACAAGGTCAGCCAATCCTCCTGGTCTCAGTGACGTCAGGCTGGAGAGCTACAGAAAGTATCAAGTGGACGAATCTCCGTCGTTATTTAAGGAATGCAAAAACACCTCATCTTCGTCATCTTCATCCGCGAGCACGTTCGGCGACGATAAGCGTGGCAGCGACGCAGCACGGGACGTAATCAGAGCGGACAAATCTCACCTCAGAGAAAATTACTCCGTTGCCGGCGGAGTCCGTAAACTTCGACAAGTCGAGTCGTTTCTAGATCAGACAGTCGGGCTTGGGATCACATCGGCCACGGGTTTGGACATCCAGGCCTCCAGACACGTAGAAGATTTCAACGGAGTGTTGCACGACGAGAGAAACAGGAGGCTGACCGGTGGAGTGAACGGTCTAAAGGAAAGACTTCGAACCATTCGCCAGAGCTCGTCGCTGAACAAAGAGATCAAAGCGGCCCGCCAGCTAGGAGTTATCATGGGCGCTTTCACCTTGTGCTTCCTTCCATACTTCATCCTGTTTCTAGTGGTGGCCTTCTGTGACGACTGTATTCGGCCCGGTCACCTGACTGCGGCCACTTGGGTCGGCTACCTCAACTCCACCCTCAACCCGTTCCTCTATCCCCTGTGCAACGCCAACTTCCGCTCCAAATTTCGCAGCATGCTGTCCTGCAGCGGACAGGGTCGAACTAACGGTCGCAATGGTCACCAAGAATATTGCGAGAGAAACACTGCATTTAATTCCAGATATGATTAACTTTTTACCGAGGTGTATCTCTTCCCTTGGCGAAGGTACTGGCTACTGTCCAGGGCTACTTACGCTTCGCGCCAGATGTCGCTAGTCACGTGTTAAAACTGCAACACGCCAAATATATCCACTACAAATGTAGTTGTTAAGTGGAAGGCATAGACCATGGCTCTTCCTCCATGGCCGAAATAAAGTTTAAGAAAGATCACAATGAAACTGCCATTTATAAAATGTCTACAATTCTGTTATACACTTTATAACAGGACATACTCGAATAATTTCAAGTATGCTAAACTACTTATCCGCGATACTTATTATTAAATACTAGCTGCTACCTGCAACCTGCAATACCTTTACATAGAGATAGACAATTGTTCAACTTTACATAGAGATAGACGATAGTTCAACTTTGAGGTTATCATATGTACGTCAATGTAATTATCTGGGTCTATGCATTTTATGTTGTGAATAAAATGGAGAATCTTTTTTTCCCCCTTTAATGCCCTAAAGTACAAATTACTATTAAAATAAATCGTGAATGAGAATAGAACTCCGACAACCAGACTCACGCGTATTTCCTAAACAGTTCGGCCATTAAATAGAATAACCATAGTGGCTACGGTTCGGTCCGACCGAACCAACCCGTATTTTTTTTCTTCGGGTACCAGCCATAGATATTGCTCCACACCCTATCCCTAACCCTAATCCTGAAAAAAAAATTATATATGCCATGTTCCTTATACCCTAATATAATGGTTTTGGCTGGTGCCGGAGCTCCTGCGTTTTTATAAATCTATTAAAACAGATTTTTTTTGAACTTATACTTAGTCTAGGTTTAGGTCTTAGTAACATAGTTCTACTTTGTAATTTTCTGTTATTACGTCGACATTAACAAATAATTTTATGAACAAAATTTGTTACGATGAGCGCAGCTATTTTTATTGTCGGAGGATTTTCGATTATTATAATTGTCTTCATTGGACAATTTTAATATGCTATCTGTTGTGAAAAAAAAGAAAGAAAAACGAGAAAAACGTATTTTATTACTTTTTAATATTTTCGACTTTTATGTCTCATATTTAAAAGCACAGAAACTATTTAAAACTGTAATTTAAATAAAAAAAAGAAAACATTTATCGAATCGAGGCGCAGGCAAGAAGGCATTGCTATTTTAAAGGGAAACAGTATTCTTTCTTTCGATATAAAGCAGACTTGAGACGGAAAATATATATATATATATAAATACTTAAAAATACATTAACATATAAAATGTTTAGTGTTGATATGCTTTATTTATTTATCTCCAAGTTGATGGACTAACACAAATTATACTCACTGATTTAAACACAATCTCTACATTAGCCTACATACTACATAGGAATACTTTGATGTTAACATTAACAAAAATCTGACAGAAGTGCACTTCATTTTAAATTTCCAAACACTATTGACTATAGCTACCGAGTATGTATTGCTTGTTGCAATATCCAAAACGTGTGATATTTGCTACAAAGTCTGTAATGTTAGTTTCAATATCCGAACATTTTGTGCATGGCTACCAAGCCTTTATTGCTAGTTGAAATATTCAACTGCTGTTGGCAAATCTGTGTTGACTAAAACAATTAAGAATAGCTAGACCGAATGTGGGCAACCGAGGCCTTGGCATGCGGAGTTTCACAACAAAAAAAATTGCTGTAATAATTAGTGTTGAACCCAGGCCTATAAATGTATAAACAAAAATCAAAGACATTTGTGAATAAAAATTAACTAATAAACACATTGGCAACTTTTGTTGGAGGGGGGGCATCTCTCGTAGGACCACCATCTCTCGTAGGACCACCATCTCTCGTAGGACCACCATCTCTCGTAGGACCACCATCTCTCGTAGGACCACCATCTCTCGTAGGACCACCATCTCTCATAGGACCATCATCTTTCGTACGACCACTTTTCTAACATTTTTTAGGGTAATTCTAGATATTTTTTATCATCTATTTCCGGATTATCTTTCGGGGGTAAAAAGGTGAGAGCATCGCGTTGCTTTCTTTCGTCAATAATCATTCTTCCTATTACAGCATCATTCACATTCATCAATAGACACTGTGGCCAGATTCCGATTTCCTAGATCACAGGTTTTCAACCTGTGGTCCGCAGACCTCCAGGGGTCCGTGAGGAGCTTCAAAGGGGTCCGTGGGCAAGTCAAGGAAATAAGTGATTTTTCTTGTAGAAAGTATTGGTTGGTTTGGTTGATTGGTTGGCATTTAGCTAAACAAAAATACTAGCTATTGCCAATGTTTCAGGCACAGACAACAATGTTCAGAATTGAAAACTCTGCTGGTATTTCCTTTTTTTTTCGTCAGAAGTCTGAACTAGACTGCATACAACATGTGCTTGTGTACTGAGTTTTTTAGTCATGTCATCTTGGCAATATTTCTTACTAAGTTCTGACATCACTGTTAAAGCATCCGGATCCCTGCAAACGTGTGTATTGTTGATCTGGCTAATCAGTGGTTACAGTTATTATAAGCCTAGATTGGCCTAGAAATAATATTACACAAACGTTTTTGATATCAAATTGCTGGTATACACTTCGCATGTTATTTTAAAATTACACTCCCATTTTTTTTGGTTCAAAGTAGATTTTTTGTAAATTTCTAATATGAAAATAGGCCAGAGCGACAACAGGGATTTTTCACTAACGCATCGATGAAACGGTGCGAAGTTCTAGCGATGAACATATTATGCTTTTCTGAAGTCATGTCATTTGCTTATGTGACAAATACTTTTTAAACGTTAGTAAACAATTCAAAATATTTGATAAGATTTGTATTTGTTATATTATAGTAGTCGATTTTATTTTAAAATGTGAGTTTTCGTCATCAGAATGTGAAATATTTTTACAGATAGTTACCTCCTCTAACTCTCTCTACTCTGAAACTTTGTCTCTCATTTTTTTCCCTGCGAGATCTCAGTCAAAGGGACTTAACTGTTGTTGGTTATTTGTTTATCAATATTTGTCAAAATAAAACTGTTCAAGCCTAGTAGCATGGATAAATTTGTGAAGAGGAAAACTGACCAGAACCTGGAAGATTCTGATGATCAAGCAGCCAAAGACGAAAGAAAAAGAAAACGGCGCAAGTATAATCCAAAATATATACCACTCGAGACTTCACCGCAGTGGGGACCGATGCTGACCTACCTCTTTGTGTCGTGTGATGCAAACATTATCGAATGATGCGATGAAGCCTGTGAAATTGAGACGCTTTTTGACCAAAATGCATTCGAAATTTGCCAGTAAAGCGAAGGAATACTTTGAGGGGCAGAAAGAGCTCAGTTTGAAACATTAAGGCAAACTGATGGCCTGCACTACTGTAAACGAGAAAGCTCTTCGAGCGTGGTATTTGGTTGGGAGCATTATGAATAGCGCGTTCCAAAAAAACATCACACACGAGCTAATTATACCGGCAGCAGTCGACATGTGCGAAGACGTTATAGGAAAGGATGTTCAGACATAGCCATCAATGTCCTGCTACCATTTTCTACGAAGTACTTGTGCTAAGCTGCATTCTCTGCTGTTACTGTTACCAAGTACAGGTCTAGACAGGACATTGAACATGAAATACACATGTTTATTCCGTATACCACCATGTTTGGACAAACTTTGTAGTGCAAAACAGGCACAGCCTTAACACTGAACAGAAATCTGTGTAACAGACATACCAGTAGAATAAATACTCTGTGATTGTTTCATTTTTTTGGATAGATAGCTATTTCGGTAGTTGAAATGACTTGTACGTGTTTTGCGCGTAACTTAGGCTAGGTCTACCGTTTAGCAGAATTTAAGTAGCTTGCATTCGCAAACTTAAGACATATTCTGGCCCATCCTGAGGTACGAAAAGTTGAGGCCAGGACGCCTTGGGCTATAGGGGTCCGCCACCCGAGCTTGGAATGCCTGAGGGGTCCGCAGCATAAAAAAGGTTGAAAACCTCTGTCCTAGATAACGACCTGAAAGAGGCCAATCAGAAAATCTATTTCACACATGCGCGTGCATTTAAATCAGATAGTCGATTTCACACATGCGCGTACCATAAAATCAAATACTGGTAGTTGATTTCATAAATGCGCATGCAATTATCCATTGTCAGTTCACCACATTTCTTCACGGTGATGATTGAATTTAGAATGAAGATATGTTTTAACATACGAATATTTGCTGGCTATCTAAATTCAAAACTTTGAGTTGGAAGAACAGATTTAAAAATGGTACATCTCAAAGGATGTTAAATGTAAGCTGCATAACTTAGGCTTTGTTTGACCTATTCATTCATTCCTCTGAGATCTTTTTCAACTCTGGAATGATCTAAACACAAACCTTCAAGACAAAAATCAAACTGTCTGTGACCAGTGGCCTACTTTTAAAGTGATTATGAATTTATTGAAAATGTTTGAAAGAGAAATTTTAAAAAAATGGCTCAATGAACACTTTCATCATTAGCAAGATGTCCCCTGACAACCAATCATCGCAATGCAGAAGTGCGCTATGACGATTCGATATTGTATTCAATTTACCTTTAGGCAAGTTAAAGGTTACGATTTTCTGAATTAAGTCAGATGAGAATCACCTGCTCTAAATCACTGACCACATTTACTGGATTCCGAGACTGTTCCCAGAATACTACCCGAAATGGAATTGAGTTCAGCGAATATATAAACTTTGACCATAAACTGATCCACCTACCTTTCTGGAGGAGCGCTGTTTAATGCTTGGGGTGCTTACAAATGTTTGAAGACTCTCATTTATCTGATCACTGGGTTTAAAAAGCCACAAGCCACTATCAGCCACACAATACACAATTAGGCTCACAACAAACACTAGTGAGAAAAAAACTGTTCATACATTGGTCCTGTACATTCATACATTTAATAGAGTTTGTATTAAGACATATTTTTAAGTAAAAACGGATGATAATAATATACGTCCTTTGATTATTTTAACTGGCCTTGGACGGCGAAAAAGTCCACACCCCCCAGGGGCTAAACAGTGATCAGTAAATTGTAAAGAAGATTCTCTAATAATTCTAATTGTGTAAAATTAAAATTTTTAAGATGTATTACAATTTATTTGTGTTTTTTTACTGCATTTTCTCTGTAGATTTATAAGACAATCACTTGTACTGAATAATAAGACAATCAATTGTACTGAATGATAAGACAATCACTTGTACTGAATGATAAGACAATCACTTATACTGAATGTTAAGACAATCACTTGTACTGAATGATAAGACAATCACTTTTACTGAATGATTGAATGATAAGACAATAACTTGTACTGAATAATAGAATCATTCAATGCAACATTTACCACAATTATTATTCTAAATCTGTTCAACTTACCTGTAGACACATATTTTAATAGTTTTAAAATTGAGGTTTCAAAAATGCCAAGAGAGCAACAAACCCAACTCGTGGCATCAGACAGTCGATTGTCTTCTGTAGAGCAACATACCCAACTCGTGGCATCAGACAGTCGATTGTCTTCTGTGGACCAACATACCCAACTCGTGGCATCAGACAGTCGATTGTCTTCTGTAGAGCAACATACTCAACTCGTGGCATCAGACAGTCGATTGTCTTCTGTGGACCAACATACCCAACTCGTGGAATCAGACAGTCGATTGTCTTCTGTGGACCAACATACCCAACTCGAGGCATCAGACAGTCGATTGTCTTCTGTGGAGCAACATACCCAACTCGTGGCATCAGAATGTCGATTGTCTTCTGTAGAGCAACATACCCAACTCATGGCATCAGACAGTCGATTGTCTTCTGTAGAGCAACATACCCAACTTGTGGCATCAGACAGTCGATTGTCTTCTGTGGACCAACATACCCAACTCGTGGCATCAGACAGTCGATTGTCTTCTGTGGACCAACATACCCAACTCGTGGCATCAGACAGTCGATTGTCTTCTGTGGACCAACATACCCAACTCGTGGCATCAGACAGTCGATTGTCGTCTGTGGACCAACATACCCAACTCGTGGCATCAGACAGTCGATTGTCTTCTGTAGAGCAACATACCCAACTCGTGGCATCAGACAGTCGATTGTCTTCTGTGGACCAACATACCCAACTCGTGGCATCAGACACTGTCTTCTGTAGACCAACATACCCAACTCGTGGCATCAGTCGATTGTCTTCTGTGGGGCAACATTCCCAACTCGTGGCATCAGACAATCGATTGTCTTCTGTGGACCAACATACCCAACTCGTGGCATCAGACATTTGATTGTCTTCTGTAGACCAACATACCCAACTCGTGGCATCAGACAATCGATTGTCTTCTGTGGACCAACATACCCAACTCGTGGCATCAGACAGTCGATTGTCTTCTGTGGACCAACATACCCAACTCGAGGCATCAGACAGTCGATTGTCTTCTGTAGACCAACATACCCAACTCATGGCATCAGACAGTCGATTGTCTTCTGTAGAGCAACATACCCAACTTGTGGCATCAGACAGTCGATTGTCTTCTGTAGAGCAACATACCCAACTCGTGGCATCAGACAGTCGATTGTCTTCTGTGGACCAACATACCCAACTCGTGGCATCAGACAGTCGATTGTCTTCTGTGGACCAACATACCCAACTCATGGCATCAAACAGTCGATTGTCTTCTGTGGACCAACATACCCAACTCGTGGCATCAGTCGATTGTCTTCTGTAGAGCAAAATACCCAACTCATAGCATCAGACAGTCGATTGTCTTCTGTGGACCAACATACCCAACTCGTGGCATCAGTCGATTGTCTTCTGTGGAGCAACATACCCAACTCGTGGCATCAGACAGTCGATTGTCTTCTGTAGAGCAACATACCCAACCTGTGGCATCAGACAGTCGATTGTCTTTTGTAGAGCAACATACCCAACTCGTGGCATCAGACAGTCGATTGTCTTCTGTAGAGCAACATACCCAACTCGTGGCATCAGACACTGTCTTCTGTAGACCAACATACCCAACTCGTGGCATCAGACAATCAATTGTCTTCTGTAGACCAACATACCCAACTCGTGGCATCAGACAATCGTTTGTCTTCTGTGGAGCAACATACCCAACTCGAGGCATCAGACAGTCGATTGTCTTCTGTGGAGCAACATACCCAACTCGTGGCATCAGACAGTCGATTGTCTTCTGTAGACCAACATACCCAACTCGTGGCATCAGACAGTCGATTGTCTTCTGTGGACCAACATACCCAACTCGTGGCATCAGACAGTCGATTGTCTTCTGTAGACCAACATACCCAACTCGTGGCATCAGTCGATTGTCTTCTGTGGAGCAACATACCCAACTCGTGGCATCAGACAGTCGATTGTCTTCTGTAGAGCAACATACCCAACCCGTGGCATCAGACAGTCGATTGTCTTCTGTGGACCAACATACCCAACTCGTGGCATCAGACAGTCGATTGTCTTCTGTGGACCAACATACCCAACTCATGGCATCAGACAGTCGATTGTCTTCTGTGGACCAACATACCCAACTCGTGGCATCAGACAGTCGATTGTCTTCTGTAGAGCAACATACCCAACCCGTGGCATCAGACAGTCGATTGTCTTCTGTGGACCAACATACCCAACTCGTGGCATCAGTCGATTGTCTTCTGTGGAGCAACATACCCTACTCGTGGCATCAGACAGTCGATTGTCTTCTGTAGACCAACATACCCAACTCGTGGCATCAGACAGTCGATTGTCTTCTGTGGACCAACATACCCAACTCATGGCATCAGACAGTCGATTGTCTTCTGTAGAGCAACATACCCAACCAGTGGCATCAGACAATCGATTGTCTTCTGTGGACCAACATACACAACCAGTGGCATCAGACAATCGATTGTCTTCTGTGAACCAACATACCCAACTTGTGGCATCAGACAGTCGATTGTCTTCTATAGAGCAACATACCCAACTCGTGGCATCAGACAGTCGATTGTCTTCTGTAGACCAACATACCCAACTCGTGGCATCAGACAGTCGATTGTCTTCTGTGGACCAACATACCCAACTCGTGGCATCAGACAGTCGATTGTCTTCTGTGGAGCAACATACCCAACTCGTGGCATCAGACAGTCGATTGTCTTCTGTAGAGCAACATACCCAACTCGTGGCATCAGACAGTCGATTGTCTTCTGTAGAGCAACATACCCAACTCGTGGCATCAGACAGTCGATTGTCTTCTGTAGAGCAACATACCCAACTCGTGGCATCAGACACTGTCTTCTGTAGACCAACATACCCAACTCGTGGCATCAGACAATCGTTTGTCTTCTGTGGACCAACATACCCAACTCGTGGCATCAGACAATCGATTGTCTTCTGTGGACCAACATACCCAACTCGTGGCATCAGACAGTCGATTGTCTTCTGTGGACCGACATACCCAACTCGAGGCATAAGACAGTCGATTGTCTTCTGTGGAGCAACATACCCAACTCATGGCATCAGACAGTCGATTGTCTTCTGTAGAGCAACATACCCAACTCGTGGCATCAGACAGTCGATTGTCTTCTGTAGAGCAACAAACCCAACTCGTGGCATCAGACAGTCGATTGTCTTCTGTGGACCAACATACCCAACTCGTGGCATCAGACAGTCGATTGTCTTCTGTGGACCAACATACCCAACTCGTGGCATCAGACAGTCGATTGTCTTCTGTGGACCAACATACCCAACTCGTGGCATCAGTCGATTGTCTTCTGTGGGGCAACATACCCAACTCGTGGCATCAGACAGTCGATTGTCTTCTGTGGACCAACATACCCAACTCGTGGCATCAGACAGTCGATTGTCTTCTGTGGACCAACATACCCAACTCATGGCATCAGACAGTCGATTGTCTTCTGTAGAGCAACATACCCAACCAGTGGCATCAGTCGATTGTCTTCTGTGGACCAACATACCCAACCAGTGGCATCAGACAATCGGTTGTCTTCTGTGGACCAACATACCCAACTTGTGGCATCAGACAGTCGATTGTCTTCTGTAGAGCAACATACCCAACTCGTGGCATCAGACAGTCGATTGTCTTCTGTGGACCAACATACCCAACTCGTGGCATCAGACAGTCGATTGTCTTCTGTGGACCAACATACCCAACTCATGGCATCAGACAGTCGATTGTCTTCTGTGGACCAACATACCCAACTCGTGGCATCAGTCGATTGTCTTCTGTGGACCAACATACCCAACTCGTGGCATCAGACAGTCGATTGTCTTCTGTAGACCAACATACCCAACCCGTGGCATCAGACATTCGATTGTCTTCTGTGGACCAACATACCCAACTCGTGGCATCAGTCAGTCGATTGTCTTCTGTAGACCAACATACCCAACTCATGGCATCAGACAGTCGATTGTCTTCTGTAGAGCAACATACCCAACCAGTGGCATCATACAATCGATTGTCTTCTGTAGACCAACATACCCAACCAGTGGCATCAGACAATCGATTGTCTTCTGTGGACCAACATACCCAACTTGTGGCATCAGATATTCGATTGTCTTCTGTGGACCAACATACCCAACTCGTGGCATCAGACAGTCGATTGTCTTCTGTAGACCAACATACCCAACTCATGGCATCAGACAGTCGATTGTCTTCTGTAGAGCAACATACCCAACCAGTGGCATCAGACAATCGATTGTCTTCTGTGGACCAACATACCCAACCAGTGGCATCAGACAATCGATTGTCTTCTGTGGACCAACATACCCAACTCGTGGCATCAGACAATCGATTGTCTTCTGTGGACCAACATACCCAACTCGTGGGATCAGACAGTCGATTGTCTTCTGTGGACCGACATACCCAACTCGAGACATCAGATAGTCAATTGTCTTCTGTGGAGCAACATACCCAACTCATGGCATCAGACAGTCGATTGTCTTCTGTAGAGCAACATACCCAACTCGTGGCATCAGACAGTCGATTGTCTTCTGTAGAGCAACAAACCCAACTCGTGGCATCAGACAGTCGATTGTCTTCTGTGGACCAACATACCCAACTCGTGGCATCAGACAGTCGATTGTCTTCTGTGGACCAACATACCCAACTCGTGGCATCAGACAGTCGATTGTCTTCTGTGGACCAACATACCCAACTCGTGGCATCAGTCGATTGTCTTCTGTGGGGCAACATACCCAACTCGTGGCATCAGACAGTCGATTGTCTTCTGTGGACCAACATACCCAACTCGTGGCATCAGACAGTCGATTGTCTTCTGTGGACCAACATACCCAACTCATGGCATCAGACAGTCGATTGTCTTCTGTACAGCAACATACCCAACCAGTGGCATCAGTCGATTGTCTTCTGTGGACCAACATACCCAACCAGTGGCATCAGACAATCGGTTGTCTTCTGTGGACCAACATACCCAACTTGTGGCATCAGACAGTCGATTGTCTTCTGTAGAGCAACATACCCAACTCGTGGCATCAGACAGTCGATTGTCTTCTGTGGACCAACATACCCAACTCGTGGCATCAGACAGTCGATTGTTTTCTGTGGACCAACATACCCAACTCATGGCATCAGACAGTCGATTGTCTTCTGTGGACCAACATACCCAACTCGTGGCATCAGTCGATTGTCTTCTGTGGAGCAACATACCCAACTCGTGGCATCAGACAGTCGATTGTCTTCTGTAGACCAACATACCCAACCCGTGGCATCAGACATTCGATTGTCTTCTGTGGACCAACATACCCAACTCGTGGCATCAGTCAGTCGATTGTCTTCTGTAGACCAACATACCCAACTCATGGCATCAGACAGTCATTGTCTTCTGTAGAGCAACATACCCAACCAGTGGCATCAGACAATCGATTGTCTTCTGTAGACCAACATACCCAACCAGTGGCATCAGACAATCGATTGTCTTCTGTGGACCAACATACCCAACTTGTGGCATCAGACATTCGATTGTCTTCTGTGGACCAACATACCCAACTCATGGCATCAGACAGTCGATTGTCTTCTGTAGAGCAACATACCCAACCAGTGGCATCAGACAATCGATTGTCTTCTGTGGACCAACATACCCAACCAGGACATCAGACAATCGATTGTCTTCTGTGGACCAACATACCCAACTTGTGGCATCAGACAGTCGATTGTCTTCTGTAGAGCAACATACCCAACTCGTGGCATCAGACAGTCGATTGTCTTCTGTGGACCAACATACCCAACTCGTGGCATCAGACAGTCGATTGTCTTCTGTGGACCAACATACCCAACCAGTGGCATCAGTCGATTGTCTTCTGTGGACCAACATACCCAACCAGTGGAATCAGACAATCGGTTGTCTTCTGTGGACCAACATACCCAACTTGTGGCATCAGACAGTCGATTGTCTTCTGTGGACCAACATACCCAACTCATGGCATTAGACAGTCGATTGTCTTCTGTGGACCAACATACCCAACTCGTGGCATCAGTCGATTGTCTTCTGTGGAGCAACATACCCAACTCATGGCATCAGACAGTCGATTGTCTTCTGTAGAGCAACATACCCAACCAGTGGCATCAGTCGATTGTCTTCTGTGGACCAACATACCCAACCAGTGGCATCAGACAATCGGTTGTTTTCTGTGGACCAACATACCCAACTTGTGGCATCAGACAGTCGATTGTCTTCTGTAGCGCAACATACCCAACTCGTGGCATCAGACAGTCGATTGTCTTCTGTGGACCAACATACCCAACTCGTGGCATCAGACAGTCGATTGTCTTCTGTGGACCAACATACCCAACTCATGGCATCAGACAGTCGATTGTCTTCTGTGGACCAACATACCCAACTCGTGGCATCAGTCGATTGTCTTCAGTGGAGCAACATACCCAACTCGTGGCATCAGACAGTCGATTGTCTTCTGTAGACCAACATACACAACCCGTGGCATCAGACATTCGATTGTCTTCTGTGGACCAACATACCCAACTCGTGGCATCAGTCAGTCGATTGTCTTCTGTAGACCAACATACCCAACTCATGGCATCAGACAGTCGATTGTCTTCTGTAGAGCAACATACCCAACCAGTGGCATCAGACAATCGATTGTCTTCTGTAGACCAACATACCCAACCAGTGGCATCAGACAATCGATTGTCTTCTGTGGACCAACATACCCAACTTGTGGCATCAGACATTCGATTGTCTTCTGTGGACCAACATTCCCAACTCTTGGCATCAGACAGTCGATTGTCTTCTGTAGACCAACATACCCAACTCATGGCATCAGACAGTCGATTGTCTTCTGTAGTTCAACATACACAACCAGTGGCATCAGACAATCGATTGTCTTCTGTGGACCAACATACCCAACTCGTGGCATCAGACAGTCGATTGTCTTCTGTGGACCAACATACCCAACTCGTGGCATCAGACAGTCGATTGTCTTCTGTGGACCAACATACCCAATCCGTGGCATCAGTCGATTGTCTTCTTGTGGGGCAACATACCCAACTCGTGGCATCAGACAGTCGATTGTCTTCTGTGGACCAACATACCCAACTCCTCGTAAGCATCAGACAGTCGATTGTCTTCTGTGGACCAACATACCCAACTCATGGCATCAGACAGTCGATTGTCTTCTGTACAGCAACATACCCAACCAGTGGCATCAGTCGATTGTCTTCTGTGGACCAACATACCCAACCAGTGGCATCAGACAATCGGTTGTCTTCTGTGGACCAACATACCCAACTTGTGGCATCAGACAGTCGATTGTCTTCTGTAGAGCAACATACCCAACTCGTGGCATCAGACAGCTGATTGTCTTCTGTGGACCAACATACCCAACTCGTGGCATCAGACAGTCGATTGTCTTCTGTGGACCAACATACCCAACTCATGGCATCAGACAGTCGATTGTCTTCTGTGGACCAACATACCTAACTCGTGGCATCAGTCGATTGTCTTCTGTGGAGCAACATACCCAACTCGTGGCATCAGACAGTCGGTTGTTTTCTGTAGACCAACATACCCAACCCGTGGCATCAGACATTCGATTGTCTTCTGTGGACCAACATACCCAACTCGTGGCATCAGTCAGTCGATTGTCTTCTGTGGAAAAACATACCCAACCAGTGGCATCAGACAATCAGTTGTCTTCTGTGGACCAACATACCCAACTTGTGGCATCAGACAGTCGATTGTCTTCTGTGGACCAACATACCTAACTCATGGCATCAGACAGTCGATTGTCTTCTGTGGACCAAATATACCCAACTCGTGGCATCAGTCGATTGTCTTCTGTGGAGCAACATACCCAACTCATGGCATCAGACAGTCGATTGTCTTCTGTAGAGCAACATACCCAACCAGTGGCATCAGTCGATTGTCTTCTGTGGACCAACATACCCAATCAGTGGCATCAGACAATCGATTGTCTTGTGTGGACCAACATACCCAACTTGTGGCATCAGACATTCGATTGTCTTCTGTGGACCAACATACCCAACTCGTGGCATCAGACAGTCGATTGTCTTCTGTGGACCAACATACCCAACTCATGGCATCAGACAGTCGATTGTCTTCTGTAGAGCAACATACCCAACCAGTGGCATCAGACAATCGATTGTCTTCTGTGGACCAACATACCTTAACCAGTGGCACTCAGACAATCGATTGTCTTCTGTGGACCAACATACCCAACTTGTGGCATCAGACAGTCGATTGTCTTCTCGTAGAGCAACATACCTAACTCGTGGCATCAGACAGTCGATTGTCTTCTGTGGACCAACATACCCAACTCGTGGCATCAGACAGTCGATTGTCTTCTGTGGACCAACATACCCAACTCGTGGCATCTGTCGATTGCCTTCTGTGAAGCAACATACCTAACTCGTGGCATCAGACAGTCGATTGTCTTCTGTAGAGCAACATACCCAACCCGTGGCATCAGACAGTCGATTGTCTTCTGTGGACCAACATACCAAACTCGTGGCATCAGACAGCTGATTGTCTTCTGTGTGACCTAAACATACCCAACTCATGGCATCAGACATAGTCGATTGTCTTCTGTGTGGACCAACATACCCGACTCGACTGGCATCAGATTGTCTTCTGTGGAGCAACATACCCACCTCGTGGCATCAGACAGTCGATTGTCTTCTGTAGACCAACATACCCAACCCGTGGCATCAGACATTCGATTGTCTTCTGTGGACCAACATACTCAACTCGTGGCATCAGACAGTCGATTGTCTTCTGTGGACCAACATACCCAACTCGTGGCATCAGACAGTCGATTGTCTTCTGTGGACCAACATACCCAACTCGTGGCATCAGTCGATTGTCTTCTGTGGGGCAACATACCCAACTCGTATCAGACAGTCGATTGTCTTCTGTGGACCAACATACCCAACTCGTGGCATCAGACAGTCGATTGTCTTCTGTGGACCAACATACCCAACTCATGGCATCAGACAGTCGATTATCTTCAGTACAGCAACATACCCAACCAGTGGCATCAGTCGATTGTCTTCTGTGGACCAACATACCCAACCAGTGGCATCAGACAATCGGTTGTCTTCTGTGGACCAACATACCCAACTTGTGGCATCAGACAGTCGATTGTCTTCTGTAGAGCAACATACCCAACTCGTGGCATCAGACAGTCGATTGTCTTCTGTGGACCAACATACCCAACTCGTGGCATCAGACAGTCGATTGTTTTCTGTGGACCAACATACCCAACTCATGGCATCAGACAGTCGATTGTCTTCTGTGGACCAACATACCCAACTCGTGGCATCAGTCGATTGTCTTCTGTGGAGCAACATACCCAACTCGTGGCATCAGACAGTCGATTGTCTTCTGTAGACCAACATACCCAACCCGTGGCATCAGACATTCGATTGTCTTCTGTGGACCAACATACCCAACTCGTGGCATCAGTCAGTCGATTGTCTTCTGTAGACCAACATCCCCAACTCATGGCATCAGACAGTCATTGTCTTCTGTAGAGCAACATACCCAACCAGTGGCATCAGACAATCGATTGTCTTCTGTAGACCAACATACCCAACCAGTGGCATCAGACAATCGATTGTCTTCTGGACCAACATACCCAACTTGTGGCATCAGACATTCGATTGTCTTCTGTCGACCAACATACCCAACTCATGGCATCAGACAGTCGATTGTCTTCTGTAGAGCAACATACCCAACCAGTGGCATCAGACAATCGATTGTCTTCTGTGGACCAACATACCCAACCAGGACATCAGACAATCGATTGTCTTCTGTGGACCAACATACCCAACTTGTGGCATCAGACAGTCGATTGTCTTCCTGTAGAGCAACATACCCAACTCGTGGCATCAGACAGTCGATTGTCTTCTGTGGACCAACATACCCAACTCGTGGCATCAGACAGTCGATTGTCTTCTGTGGACCAACATACCCAACCAGTGGCATCAGTCGATTGTCTTCTGTGGACCAACATACCCAACCAGTGGAATCAGACAATCGGTTGTCTTCTGTGGACCAACATACCCAACTTGTGGCATCAGACAGTCGATTGTCTTCTGTGGACCAACATACCCAACTCATGGCATCAGACAGTCGATTGTCTTCTGTGGACCAACATACCAACTCGTGGCATCAGTCGATTGTCTTCTGTGGAGCAACATACCTAAACTTCCGTGGCATCAGACAGTCGATTAGCCTTCTGTAGACCAACATACCTAACTCATGGCATCAGATATTCGATTGTCTTCTGTGGACCAACATACCCAACTCGTGGCATCAGTCAGTCGATTGTCTTCTGTAGACAAACATACCTTAACTCATGGCATCAGACAGTCGATTGTCTTCTGTAGAGCAACATACCTCAACCAGTGGCATCAGACAATCGATTGTCTTCTGTAGACCAATGATACCCAACCAGTGGCATCAGACAATCGATTGTCTTCCTGTGGACCAACATACCGTAACTTGAGGCATCAGACATTCGATCGTCTACTGTGGACCAACATACCCAACTCGTGGCATCAGACAGTCAGATTGTCTTCTGTAGACCAACATACCCAACTCATGGCATCAGACAGTCGATTGTCTTCTGTAGTTCAACATACACAACCAGTGGCATCAGACAATCGATTGTCTTCTGTGGACCAACATACCCAACTCGTGGCATCAGACAGTCGATTGTCTTCTGTGGACCAACATACCCAACTCGTGGCATCAGACAGTCGATTGTCTTCTGTGGACCAACATACCCAACTCGTGGCATCAGTCGATTGTCTTCTGTGGGGCAACATACCCAACTCGTGGCATCAGACAGTCGATTGTCTTCTGTGGACCAACATACCCAACTCGGGTGGCATCAGACAGTCGATTGTCTTCTGTGGACCAACATACCCAACTCATGGCATCAGACAGTCGATTGTCTTCTGTACAGCAACATACCCAACCAGTGGCATCAGTCGATTGTCTTCTGTGGACCAACATACCCAACCAGTGGCATCAGACAATCGGTTGTCTTCTGTGGACCAACATACCCAACTTGTGGCATCAGACAGTCGATTGTCTTCTGTAGAGCAACATACCCAACTCGTGGCATCAGACAGTCGATTGTCTTCTGTGGACCAACATACCCAACTCGTGGCATCAGACAGTCGATTGTCTTCTGTGGACCAACATACCCAACTCATGGCATCAGACAGTCGATTGTCTTCTGTGGACCAACATACCCAACTCGTGGCATCAGTCGATTGTCTTCTGTGGAGCAACATACCCAACTCGTGGCATCAGACAGTCGGTTGTTTTCTGTAGACCAACATACCCAACCCGTGGCATCAGACATTCGATTGTCTTCTGTGGACCAACATACCCAACTCGTGGCATCAGTCAGTCGATTGTCTTCTGTGGAAAAACATACCCAACCAGTGGCATCAGACAATCGGTTGTCTTCAGTGGACCAACATACCTAACTTGTGGCATCAGACAGTCGATTGTCTTCTGTGGACCAACATACCCAACTCATGGCATCAGACAGTCGATTGTCTTCAGTGGACCAACATACCCAACTCGTGGCATCAGTCGATTGTCTTCTGTGGAGCAACATACTCCAACTCATGGCATCAGACAGTCGATTGTCTTCTGTAGAGCAACATACCCAACCAGTGGCATCAGTCGATTGTCTTCTGTGGACCAACATACCCAATCAGTGGCATCAGACAATCGATTGTCTTGTGTGGACCAACATACCCAACTTGTGGCATCAGACATTCGATTGTCTTCTGTGGACCAACATACCCAACTCGTGGCATCAGACAGTCGATTGTCTTCTGTAGACCAACATACCCAACTCATGGCATCAGACAGTCGATTGTCTTCTGTAGAGCAACATACCCAACCAGTGGCATCAGACAATCGATTGTCTTCTGTGGACCAACATACCCAACCAGTGGAATCAGACAATCGATTGTCTTCTGTGGACCAACATACCCAACTTGTGGCATCAGACAGTCGATTGTCTTCTGTAGAGCAACATACCCAACTCGTGGCATCAGACAGTCGATTGTCTTCAGTGGACCAACATACCCAACTCGTGGCATCAGACAGTCGATTGTCTTCTGTGGACCAACATACCCAACTCGTGGCATCAGTCGATTGTCTTCTGTGGAGCAACATACCTAACTCGTGGCATCAGACAGTCGATTGTCTTCTGTAGAGCAACATACCCAACCCGTGGCATCAGACAGTCGATTGTCTTCTGTGGACCAACATACCCAACTCGTGGCATCAGACAGTCGATTGTCTTCGTGTGGACCAACATACCCAACTCATGGCATCAGACAGTCGATTGTCTTCTGTGGACCAACATACCCGACCTTCGTGGCATCAGTCGATTGTCTTCTGTGGAGCAACATACCCACCTCGTGGCATCAGACAGTCGATTGTCTTCTGTAGACCAACATACCCAACCCGTGGCATCAGACATTCGATTGTCTTCTGTGGACCAACATACCTTAACTCGTGGCATCAGACAGTCGATTGTCTTCTGTGGACCAACATACCCAACTCATGGCATCAGAAAGTCGATTGTCTTCTGTAGAGCAACATACCCAACCAGTGGCATCAGACAATCGATTGTCTTCTGTGGACCAACATACACAACCAGTGGCATCAGACAATCGATTGTCTTCTGTGAACCAACATACCCAACTTGTGGCATCAGACAGTCGATTGTCTTCTATAGAGTAACATACCCAACTCGTGGCATCAGACAGTCGATTGTCTTCTGTAGACCAACATACCCAACTCGTGGCATCAGACAGTCGATTGTCTTCAGTGGACCAACATACCCAACTCGTGGCATCAGTCGATTGTCTTCAGTGGAGCAACATACCCAACTCGTGGCATCAGACAGTCGATTGTCTTCTGTAGAGCAACATACCCAACTCGTGGCACCAGACAGTCGATTGCCTTCTGTAGAGCAACATACCCAACCCGTGACATCAGACAGTCGATTGTCTTCTGTGGACCAACATACCCAACTCGTGGCATCAGACAGTCGATTGTCTTCTGTGGACCAACATACCCAACTCGTGGCATCAGTCGATTGTCTTCTGTGGAGCAACATACCCAACTCGTGGCATCAGACAGTCGATTGTCTTCTGTAGACCAACATACCCAACCAGTGGCATCAGACATTCGATTGTCTTCTGTGGACCAACATACCCAACTCGTGGCATCAGACAGTCGATTGTCTTCTGTAGACCAACATACCCAACTCATGGCATCAGACAGTCGATTGTCTTCTGTAGAGCAACATACCCAACCAGTGGCATCAGACAATCGATTGTCTTCTGTGGACCAACATACCCAACCAGTGGCATCAGACAATCGATTGTCTTCTGTGGACCAACATACCCAACTCGTGGCATCAGACAATCGATTGTCTTCTGTGGACCAACATACCCAACTCGTGGGATCAGACAGTCGATTGTCTTCTGTGGACCGACATACCCAACTCGAGACATCAGATAGTCGATTGTCTTCTGTGGAGCAACATACCCAACTCATGGCATCAGACAGTCGATTGTCTTCTGTAGAGCAACATACCCAACTCGTGGCATCAGACAGTCGATTGTCTTCTGTAGAGCAACAAACCCAACTCGTGGCATCAGACAGTCGATTGTCTTCTGTGGACCAACATACCCAACTCGTGGCATCAGACAGTCGATTGTCTTCTGTGGACCAACATACCCAACTCGTGGCATCAGACAGTCGATTGTCTTCTGTGGACCAACATACCCAACTCGTGGCATCAGTCGATTGTCTTCTGTGGGGCAACATACCCAACTCGTGGCATCAGACAGTCGATTGTCTTCTGTGGACCAACATACCCAACTCGTGGCATCAGACAGTCGATTGTCTTCTGTGGACCAACATACCCAACTCATGGCATCAGACAGTCGATTGTCTTCTGTACAGCAACATACCCAACCAGTGGCATCAGTCGATTGTCTTCTGTGGACCAACATACCCAACCAGTGGCATCAGACAATCGGTTGTCTTCTGTGGACCAACATACCCAACTTGTGGCATCAGACAGTCGATTGTCTTCTGTAGAGCAACATACCCAACTCGTGGCATCAGACAGTCGATTGTCTTCTGTGGACCAACATACCCAACTCGTGGCATCAGACAGTCGATTGTCTTCTGTGGACCAACATACCCAACTCATGGCATCAGACAGTCGATTGTCTTCTGTGGACCAACATACCCAACTCGTGGCATCAGTCGATTGTCTTCTGTGGAGCAACATACCCAACTCGTGGCATCAGACAGTCGGTTGTTTTCTGTAGACCAACATACCCAACCCGTGGCATCAGACATTCGATTGTCTTCTGTGGACCAACATACCCAACTCGTGGCATCAGTCAGTCGATTGTCTTCTGTGGAAAAACATACCCAACCAGTGGCATCAGACAATCAGTTGTCTTCTGTGGACCAACATACCCAACTTGTGGCATCAGACAGTCGATTGTCTTCTGTGGACCAACATACCCAACTCATGGCATCAGACAGTCGATTGTCTTCTGTGGACCAACATACCCAACTCGTGGCATCAGTCGATTGTCTTCTGTGGAGCAACATACCCAACTCATGGCATCAGACAGTCGATTGTCTTCTGTAGAGCAACATACCCAACCAGTGGCATCAGTCGATTGTCTTCTGTGGACCAACATACCCAATCAGTGGCATCAGACAATCGATTGTCTTGTGTGGACCAACATACCCAACTTGTGGCATCAGACATTCGATTGTCTTCTGTGGACCAACATACCCAACTCGTGGCATCAGACAGTCCATTGTCTTCTGTAGACCAACATACCCAACTCATGGCATCAGACAGTCGATTGTCTTCTGTAGAGCAACATACCCAACCAGTGGCATCAGACAATCGATTGTCTTCTGTGGACCAACATACCCAACCAGTGGCATCAGACAATCGATTGTCTTCTGTGGACCAACATACCCAACTTGTGGCATCAGACAGTCGATTGTCTTCTGTAGAGCAACATACCCAACTCGTGGCATCAGACAGTCGATTGTCTTCTGTGGACCAACATACCCAACTCGTGGCATCAGACAGTCGATTGTCTTCTGTGGACCAACATACCCAACTCGTGGCATCTGTCGATTGTCTTCTGTGGAGCAACATACCCAACTCGTGGCATCAGACAGTCGATTGTCTTCTGTAGAGCAACATACCCAACCCGTGGCATCAGACAGTCGATTGTCTTCTGTGGACCAACATACCCAACTCGTGGCATCAGACAGTCGATTGTCTTCTGTGGACCAACATACCCAACTCATGGCATCAGACAGTCGATTGTCTTCTGTGGACCAACATACCCGACTCGTGGCATCAGTCGATTGTCTTCTGTGGAGCAACATACCCACCTCGTGGCATCAGACAGTCGATTGTCTTCTGTAGACCAACATACCCAACCCGTGGCATCAGACATTCGATTGTCTTCTGTGGACCAACATACCCAACTCGTGGCATCAGACAGTCGATTGTCTTCTGTGGACCAACATACCCAACTCGTGGCATCAGACAGTCGATTGTCTTCTGTGGACCAACATACCCAACTCGTGGCATCAGTCGATTGTCTTCTGTGGGGCAACATACCCAACTCGTGGCATCAGACAGTCGATTGTCTTCTGTGGACCAACATACCCAACTCGTGGCATCAGACAGTCGATTGTCTTCTGTGGACCAACATACCCAACTCATGGCATCAGACAGTCGATTGTCTTCTGTACAGCAACATACCCAACCAGTGGCATCAGTCGATTGTCTTCTGTGGACCAACATACCCAACCAGTGGCATCAGACAATCGGTTGTCTTCTGTGGACCAACATACCCAACTTGTGGCATCAGACAGTCGATTGTCTTCTGTAGAGCAACATACCCAACTCGTGGCATCAGACAGTCGATTGTCTTCTGTGGACCAACATACCCAACTCGTGGCATCAGACAGTCGATTGTTTTCTGTGGACCAACATACCCAACTCATGGCATCAGACAGTCGATTGTCTTCTGTGGACCAACATACCCAACTCGTGGCATCAGTCGATTGTCTTCTGTGGAGCAACATACCCAACTCGTGGCATCAGACAGTCGATTGTCTTCTGTAGACCAACATACCCAACCCGTGGCATCAGACATTCGATTGTCTTCTGTGGACCAACATACCCAACTCGTGGCATCAGTCAGTCGATTGTCTTCTGTAGACCAACATACCCAACTCATGGCATCAGACAGTCATTGTCTTCTGTAGAGCAACATACCCAACCAGTGGCATCAGACAATCGATTGTCTTCTGTAGACCAACATACCCAACCAGTGGCATCAGACAATCGATTGTCTTCTGTGGACCAACATACCCAACCAGTGGAATCAGACAATCGGTTGTCTTCTGTAGAGCAACATACCCAACCAGTGGCATCAGACAATCGATTGTCTTCTGTGGACCAACATACCCAACCAGGACATCAGACAATCGATTGTCTTCTGTGGACCAACATACCCAACTTGTGGCATCAGACAGTCGATTGTCTTCTGTAGAGCAACATACCCAACTCGTGGCATCAGACAGTCGATTGTCTTCTGTGGACCAACATACCCAACTCGTGGCATCAGACAGTCGATTGTCTTCTGTGGACCAACATACCCAACCAGTGGCATCAGTCGATTGTCTTCTGTGGACCAACATACCCAACCAGTGGAATCAGACAATCGGTTGTCTTCTGTGGACCAACATACCCAACTTGTGGCATCAGACAGTCGATTGTCTTCTGTGGACCAACATACCCAACTCATGGCATTAGACAGTCGATTGTCTTCTGTGGAGCAACATACCCAACTCGTGGCATCAGTCGATTGTCTTCTGTGGAGCAACATACCCAACTCATGGCATCAGACAGTCGATTGTCTTCTGTAGAGCAACATACCCAACTCGTGGCATCAGTCGATTGTCTTCTGTGGACCAACATACCCAACCAGTGGCATCAGACAATCGGTTGTTTTCTGTGGACCAACATACCCAACTTGTGGCATCAGACAGTCGATTGTCTTCTGTAGCGCAACATACCCAACTCGTGGCATCAGACAGTCGATTGTCTTCTGTGGACCAACATACCCAACTCGTGGCATCAGACAGTCGATTGTCTTCTGTGGACCAACATACCCAACTCATGGCATCAGACAGTCGATTGTCTTCTGTGGACAACATACCCAACTCGTGGCATCAGTCGATTGTCTTCTGTGGAGCAACATACCCAACTCGTGGCATCAGACAGTCGATTGTCTTCTGTAGACCAACATACCCAACCCGTGGCATCAGACATTCGATTGTCTTCTGTGGACCAACATACCCAACTCGTGGCATCAGTCAGTCGATTGTCTTCTGTAGACCAACATACCCAACTCATGGCATCAGACAGTCGATTGTCTTCTGTAGAGCAACATACCCAACCAGTGGCATCAGACAATCGATTGTCTTCTGTAGACCAACATACCCAACCAGTGGCATCAGACAATCGATTGTCTTCTGTGGACCAACATACCCAACTTGTGGCATCAGACATTCGATTGTCTTCTGTGGACCAACATACCCAACTCGTGGCATCAGACAGTCGATTGTCTTCTGTAGACCAACATACCCAACTCATGGCATCAGACAGTCGATTGTCTTCTGTAGTTCAACATACACAACCAGTGGCATCAGACAATCGATTGTCTTCTGTGGACCAACATACCCAACTCGTGGCATCAGACAGTCGATTGTCTTCTGTGGACCAACATACCCAACTCGTGGCATCAGTCGATTGTCTTCTGTGGGGCAACATACCCAACTCGTGGCATCAGACAGTCGATTGTCTTCTGTGGACCAACATACCCAACTCGTGGCATCAGACAGTCGATTATCTTCTGTGGACCAACATACCCAACTCATGGCATCAGACAGTCGATTGTCTTCTGTACAGCAACATACCCAACCAGTGGCATCAGTCGATTGTCTTCTGTGGACCAACATACCCAACCAGTGGCATCAGACAATCGGTTGTCTTCTGTGGACCAACATACCCAACTTGTGGCATCAGACAGTCGATTGTCTTCTGTAGAGCAACATACCCAACTCGTGGCATCAGACAGTCGATTGTCTTCTGTGGACCAACATACCCAACTCGTGGCATCAGACAGTCGATTGTCTTCTTCTGTGGACCAACATACCCAACTCATGGCATCAGACAGTCGATTGTCTTCTGTGGACCAACATACCCAACTCGTGGCATCAGTCGATTGTCTTCTGTGGAGCAACATACCCAACTCGTGGCATCAGACAGTCGGTTGTTTTCTGTAGACCAACATACCCAACCCGTGGCATCAGACATTCGATTGTCTTCTGTGGACCAACATACCCAACTCGTGGCATCAGTCAGTCGATTGTCTTCTGTGGAAAAACATACCCAACCAGTGGCATCAGACAATCGATTGTCTTCTGTGGACCAACATACCCAACTTGTGGCATCAGACAGTCGATTGTCTTCTGTGGACCAACATACCCAACTCATGGCATCAGACAGTCGATTGTCTTCTGTGGACCAACATACCCAACTCGTGGCATCAGTCGATTGTCTTCTGTGGAGCAACATACCCAACTCATGGCATCAGACAGTCGATTGTCTTCTGTAGAGCAACATACCCAACCAGTGGCATCAGTCGATTGTCTTCTGTGGACCAACATACCCAATCAGTGGCATCAGACAATCGATTGTCTTGTGTGGACCAACATACCCAACTTGTGGCATCAGACATTCGATTGTCTTCTGTGGACCAACATACCCAACTCGTGGCATCAGACAGTCGATTGTCTTCTGTAGACCAACATACCCAACTCATGGCATCAGACAGTCGATTGTCTTCTGTAGAGCAACATACCCAACCAGTGGCATCAGACAATCGATTGTCTTCTGTGGACCAACATACCCAACCAGTGGCATCAGACAATCGATTGTCTTCTGTGGACCAACATACCCAACTTGTGGCATCAGACAGTCGATTGTCTTCTGTAGAGCAACATACCCAACTCGTGGCATCAGACAGTCGATTGTCTTCTGTGGACCAACATACCCAACTCGTGGCATCAGACAGTCGATTGTCTTCTGTGGACCAACATACCCAACTCGTGGCATCAGTCGATTGTCTTCTGTGGAGCAACATACCCAACTCGTGGCATCAGACAGTCGATTGTCTTCTGTAGAGCAACATACCCAACCCGTGGCATCAGACAGTCGATTGTCTTCTGTGGACCAACATACCCAACTCGTGGCATCAGACAGTCGATTGTCTTCTGTGGACCAACATACCCAACTCATGGCATCAGACAGTCGATTGTCTTCTGTGGACCAACATACCCGACTCGTGGCATCAGTCGATTGTCTTCTGTGGAGCAACATACCCACCTCGTGGCATCAGACAGTCGATTGTCTTCTGTAGACCAACATACCCAACCCGTGGCATCAGACATTCGATTGTCTTCTGTGGACCAACATACCCAACTCGTGGCATCAGACAGTCGATTGTCTTCTGTGGACCAACATACCCAACTCATGGCATCAGAAAGTCGATTGTCTTCTGTAGAGCAACATACCCAACCAGTGGCATCAGACAATCGATTGTCTTCTGTGGACCAACATACACAACCAGTGGCATCAGACAATCGATTGTCTTCTGTGAACCAACATACCCAACTTGTGGCATCAGACAGTCGATTGTCTTCTATAGAGTAACATACCCAACTCGTGGCATCAGACAGTCGATTGTCTTCTGTAGACCAACATACCCAACTCGTGGCATCAGACAGTCGATTGTCTTCTGTGGACCAACATACCCAACTCGTGGCATCAGTCGATTGTCTTCAGTGGAGCAACATACCCAACTCGTGGCATCAGACAGTCGATTGTCTTCTGTAGAGCAACATACCCAACTCGTGGCACCAGACAGTCGATTGCCTTCTGTAGAGCAACATACCCAACCCGTGACATCAGACAGTCGATTGTCTTCTGTGGACCAACATACCCAACTCGTGGCATCAGACAGTCGATTGTCTTCTGTGGACCAACATACCCAACTCGTGGCATCAGTCGATTGTCTTCTGTGGAGCAACATACCCAACTCGTGGCATCAGACAGTCGATTGTCTTCTGTAGACCAACATACCCAACCAGTGGCATCAGACATTCGATTGTCTTCTGTGGACCAACATACCCAACTCGTGGCATCAGACAGTCGATTGTCTTCTGTAGACCAACATACCCAACTCATGGCATCAGACAGTCGATTGTCTTGTGTAGAGCAACGTACCCAACCAGTGGCATCAGACAATCGATTGTCTTCTGTGGACCAACATACCCAACCAGTGGCATCAGACAATCGATTGTCTTCTGTGGACCAACATACCCAACTTGTGGCATCAGACATTCGATTGTCTTCTGTGGCCCAACATACCCAACTCGTGGCATCAGACAGTCGATTGTCTTCTGTAGACCAACATACCCAACTCGTGGCATCAGACAGTCGGTTGTTTTCTGTAGACCAACATACCCAACCCGTGGCATCAGACATTCGATTGTATTCTGTAGACCAACATACCCAACTCGTGGCATCAGTCAGTCGATTGTCTTCTGTGGAAAAACATACCCAACCAGTGGCATCAGACAATCGGTTGTCTTCTGTGGACCAACTACCCAACTTGTGGCATCAGACAGTCGATTGTCTTCTGTGGACCAACATACCCAACTCATGGCATCAGACAGTCGATTGTCTTCTGTGGACCAACATACCCAACTCGTGGCATCAGTCGATTGTCTTCTGTGGAGCAACATACCCAACTCATGGCATCAGACAGTCGATTGTCTTCTGTAGAGCAACATACCCAACCAGTGGCATCAGTCGATTGTCTTCTGTGGACCAACATACCCAATCAGTGGCATCAGACAATCGATTGTCTTGTGTGGACCAACATACCCAACTTGTGGCATCAGACATTCGATTGTCTTCTGTGGACCAACATACCCAACTCGTGGCATCAGACAGTCGATTGTCTTCTGTAGACCAACATACCCAACTCATGGCATCAGACAGTCGATTGTCTTCTGTAGAGCAACATACCCAACCAGTGGCATCAGACAATCGATTGTCTTCTGTGGACCAACATACCCAACCAGTGGCATCAGACAATCGATTGTCTTCTGTGGACCAACATACCCAACTTGTGGCATCAGACAGTCGATTGTCTTCTGTAGAGCAACATACCCAACTCGTGGCATCAGACAGTCGATTGTCTTCTGTGGACCAACATACCCAACTCGTGGCATCAGACAGTCGATTGTCTTCTGTGGACCAACATACCCAACTCGTGGCATCAGTCGATTGTCTTCTGTGGAGCAACATACCCAACTCGTGGCATCAGACAGTCGATTGTCTTCTGTAGAGCAACATACCCAACCCGTGGCATCAGACAGTCGATTGTCTTCTGTGGACCAACATACCCAACTCGTGGCATCAGTCGATTGTCTTCTGTGGAGCAACATACCCAACTCGTGGCATCAGACAGTCGATTGTCTTCTGTAGACCAACATACCCAACCCGTGGCATCAGACATTCGATTGTCTTCTGTGGACCAACATACCCAACTCGTGGCATCAGACAGTTGATTGTCTTCTGTAGACCAACATACCCAACTCATGGCATCAGACAGTCGATTGTCTTCTGTAGAGCAACATACCCAACCAGTGGCATCAGACAATCGATTGTCTTCTGTGGACCAACATACCCAACCAGTGGCATCAGACAATCGATTGTCTTCTGTGGACCAACATACCCAACCAGTGGCATCAGTCGATTGTCTTCTGTGGAGCAACATACCCAACTCGTGGCATCAGACAGTCGATTGTCTTCTGTGGACCAACATACCCAACTCGTGGCATCAGACAGTCGATTGTCTTCTGTGGACCAACATACCCAACTCGTGGCATCAGTCGATTGTCTTCTGTGGAGCAACATACCCAACTCGTGGCATCAGACAGTCGATTGTCTTCTGTAGACCAACATACCCAACCAGTGGCATCAGACATTCGATTGTCTTCTGTGGACCAACATACCCAACTCGTGGCATCAGACAGTCGATTGTCTTCTGTAGACCAACATACCCAACTCATGGCATCAGACAGTCGATTGTCTTCTGTAGAGCAACGTACCCAACCAGTGGCATCAGACAATCGATTGTCTTCTGTGGACCAACATACCCAACCAGTGGCATCAGACAATCGATTGTCTTCTGTGGACCAACATACCCAATTTGTGGCATCAGACATTCGATTGTCTTCTGTGGCCCAACATACCCAACTCGTGGCATCAGACAGTCGATTGTCTTCTGTAGACCAACATACCCAACTCATGGCATCAGACAGTCGATTGTCTTCTGTAGAGCAACATACCCAACCAGTGGCATCAGACAATCGATTGTCTTCTGTGGACCAACATACCCAACCAGTGGCATCAGACAATCGATTGTCTTCTGTGGACCAACATACCCAACTCGTGGCATCATTCGATTGTCTTCTGTGGAGCAACATACCCAACTCGTGGCATCAGACAGTCGATTGTCTTCTGTAGAGCAACATACCCAACCCGTGGCATCAGACAGTCGATTGTCTTCTGTGGACCAACATACCCAACTCGTGGCATCAGACAGTCGATTGTTTTCTGTGGACCAACATACCCAACTCGTGGCATCAGTCGATTGTCTTCTGTAGAGCAACATACCCAACTCGTGGCATCAGACAGTCGATTGTCTTCTGTAGACCAACATACCCAACTCGTGGCATCAGACAGTCGATTGTCTTCTGTAGAGCAACATACCCAACTCGTGGCATCAGACAGTCGATTGTCTTCTGTAGAGCAACATACCCAACTCGTGGCATCAGACACTGTCTTCTGTAGACCAACATACCCAACTCGTGGCATCAGACAATCGTTTGTCTTCTGTGGACCAACATACCCAACTCGTGGCATCAGACAATCGATTGTCTTCTGTGGACCAACATACCCAACTCGTGGCATCAGACAGTCGATTGTCTTCTGTGGACCAACATACCCAACTCGTGGCATCAGACAGTCGATTGTCTTCTGTGGACCAACATACCCAACTCGTGGCATCAGACAGTCGATTGTCTTCTGTGGACCAACATACCCAACTCGTGGCATCAGTCGATTGTCTTCTGTGGGGCAACATACCCAACTCGTGGCATCAGACAGTCGATTGTCTTCTGTGGACCAACATACCCAACTCGTGGCATCAGACAGTCGATTGTCTTCTGTGGACCAACATACCCAACTCATGGCATCAGACAGTCGATTGTCTTCTGTAGAGCAACATACCCAACCAGTGGCATCAGTCGATTGTCTTCTGTGGACCAACATACCCAACCAGTGGCATCAGACAATCGGTTGTCTTCTGTGGACCAACATACCCAACTTGTGGCATCAGACAGTCGATTGTCTTCTGTAGAGCAACATACCCAACTCGTGGCATCAGACAGTCGATTGTCTTCTGTGGACCAACATACCCAACTCGTGGCATCAGACAGTCGATTGTCTTCTGTGGACCAACATACCCAACTCGTGGCATCAGTCGATTGTCTTCTGTGGAGCAACATACCCAACTCGTGGCATCAGACAGTCGATTGTCTTCTGTGGACCAACATACCCAACTCATGGCATCAGACAGTCGATTGTCTTCTGTAGAGCAACATACCCAACCAGTGGCATCAGTCGATTGTCTTCTGTGGACCAACATACCCAACCAGTGGCATCAGACAATCGGTTGTCTTCTGTGGACCAACATACCCAACTTGTGGCATCAGACAGTCGATTGTCTTCTGTAGAGCAACATACCCAACTCGTGGCATCAGACAGTCGATTGTCTTCTGTGGACCAACATACCCAACTCGTGGCATCAGACAGTCGATTGTCATCTGTAGACCAACATACCCAACTCATGGCATCAGACAGTCGATTGTCTTCTGTAGAGCAACATACCCAACCAGTGGCATCAGACAATTGATTGTCTTCTGTGGACCAACATACCCAACCAGTGGCATCAGACATTCGACTGTCTTCTGTGGACCAACATACCCAACACGTGGCATCAGACAGTCGATTGTCTTCTGTAGACCAACATACCCAACTCATGGCATCAGACAGTCGATTGTCTTCTGTAGAGCAACGTACCCAACCAGTGGCATCAGACAATCGATTGTCTTCTGTGGACCAACATACCTAACCAGTGGCATCAGACAATCGATTGTCTTCTGTGGACCAACATACCCAACTTGTGGCATCAGACATTCGATTGTCTTCTGTGGACCAACATACCCAACTCGTGGCATCAGACAGTCGATTGTCTTCTGTAGACCAACATACCCAACTCATGGCATCAGACAGTCGATTGTCTTCTGTAGAGCAACATACCCAACCAGTGGCATCAGACAATCGATTGTCTTCTGTGGACCAACATACCCAACCAGTGGCATCAGACAATCGATTGTCTTCTGTGGACCAACATACCCAACTCGTGGCATCAGTCGATTGTCTTCTGTGGAGCAACATACCCAACTCGTGGCATCAGACAGTCGATTGTCTTCTGTAGAGCAACATACCCAACCCGTGGCATCAGACAGTCGATTGTCTTCTGTGGACCAACATACCCAAATCGTGGCATCAGACAGTCGATTGTCTTCTGTGGACCAACATACCCAACTCGTGGCATCAGTCGATTGTCTTCTGTAGAGCAACATACCCAACTCATGGCATCAGACAGTCGATTGTCTTCTGTAGAGCAACATACCCAACTCGTGACATCAGACAGTCGATTGTCTTCTGTAGAGCAACATACCCAACTCGTGGCATCAGACACTGTCTTCTGTAGACCAACATACCCAACTCGTGGCATCAGACAATCGTTTGTCTTCTGTGGACCAACATACCCAACTCGTGGCATCAGACAATCGATTGTCTTCTGTGGACCAACATACCCAACTCGTGGCATCAGACAGTCGATTGTCTTCTGTGGACCGACATACCCAACTCGAGGCATCAGACAGTCGATTGTCTTCTGTGGAGCAACATACCCAACTCATGGCATCAGACAGTCGATTGTCTTCTGTAGAGCAACATACCCAACTCGTGGCATCAGTCGATTGTCTTCTGTGGGGCAACAAACCCAACTCGTGGCATCAGACAGTCGATTGTCTTCTGTGGACCAACATACCCAACTCGTGGCATCAGACAGTCGATTGTCTTCTGTGGACCAACATACCCAACTCGTGGCATCAGACAGTCGATTGTCTTCTGTGGACCAACATACCCAACTCGTGGCATCAGTCGATTGTCTTCTGTGGGGCAACATACCCAACTCGTGGCATCAGACAGTCGATTGTCTTCTGTGGACCAACATACCCAACTCGTGGCATCAGACAGTCGATTGTCTTCTGTGGACCAACATACCCAACTCATGGCATCAGACAGTCGATTGTCTTCTGTACAGCAACATACCCAACCAGTGGCATCAGTCGATTGTCTTCTGTGGACCAACATACCCAACCAGTGGCATCAGACAATCGGTTGTCTTCTGTGGACCAACATACCCAACTTGTGGCATCAGACAGTCGATTGTCTTCTGTAGAGCAACATACCCAACTCGTGGCATCAGACAGTCGATTGTCTTCTGTGGACCAACATACCCAACTCGTGGCATCAGACAGTCGATTGTCTTCTGTGGACCAACATACCCAACTCATGGCATCAGACAGTCGATTGTCTTCTTAGGACCAACATACCCAACTCGTGGCATCAGTCGATTGTCTTCTGTGGAGCAACATACCCAACTCGTGGCATCAGACAGTCGATTGTCTTCTGTAGACCAACATACCCAACCCGTGGCATCAGACATTCGATTGTCTTCTGTGGACCAACATACCCAACTCGTGGCATCAGTCAGTCGATTGTCTTCTGTAGACCAACATACCCAACTCATGGCATCAGACAGTCGACTGTCTTCTGTAGAGCAACATACCCAACCAGTGGCATCAGACAATCGATTGTCTTCTGTAGACCAACATACCCAACCAGTGGCATCAGACAATCGATTGTCTTCTGTGGACCAACATACCCAACTTGTGGCATCAGACATTCGATTGTCTTCTGTGGACCAACATACCCAACTCGTGGCATCAGACAGTCGATTGTCTTCTGTAGACCAACATACCCAACTCATGGCATCAGACAGTCGATTGTCTTCTGTAGAGCAACATACCCAACCAGTGGCATCAGACAATCGATTGTCTTCTGTGGACCAACATACCCAACCAGTGGCATCAGACAATCGATTGTCTTCTGTGGACCAACATACCCAACTTGTGGCATCAGACAGTCGATTGTCTTCTGTGGACCAACATACCCAACTCGTGGCATCAGACAGTCGATTGTCTTCTGTGGACCAACATACCCAACTCGTGGCATCAGTCGATTGTCTTCTGTGGGGCAACATACCCAACTCGTGGCATCAGACAGTCGATTGTCTTCTGTGGACCAACATACCCAACTCGTGGCATCAGACAGTCGATTGTCTTCTGTGGACCAACATTCCCAACTCATGGCATCAGACAGTCGATTGTCTTCTGTAGAGCAACATACCCAACCAGTGGCATCAGTCGATTGTCTTCTGTGGACCAACATACCCAACCAGTGGCATCAGACAATCGGTTGTCTTCTGTGGACCAACATACCCAACTTGTGGCATCAGACAGTCGATTGTCTTCTGTGGACCAACATACCCAACTCATGGCATCAGACAGTCGATTGTCTTCTGTGGACCAACATACCCAACTCGTGGCATCAGTCGATTGTCTTCTGTGGAGCAACATACCCAACTCATGGCATCAGACAGTCGATTGTCTTCTGTAGAGCAACATACCCAACCAGTGGCATCAGTCGATTGTCTTCTGTGGACCAACATACCCAATCAGTGGCATCAGACAATCGATTGTCTTCTGTGG
This sequence comes from Bulinus truncatus, assembly GCA_021962125.1. Taxonomy (NCBI): domain Eukaryota; kingdom Metazoa; phylum Mollusca; class Gastropoda; family Planorbidae; genus Bulinus; species Bulinus truncatus. The sequence goes on along the minus strand of JAGDYQ010000397.1, from coordinate 200,885 downwards.
ACCAACATACCCAACTTGTGGCATCAGACATTCGATTGTCTTCTGTGGACCAACATACCCAACTCGTGGCATCAGACAGTCGATTGTCTTCTGTAGAGCAACATACCCAACTCATGGCATCAGACAGTCGATTGTCTTCTGTAGAGCAACATACCCAACCAGTGGCATCAGACAATCAATTGTCTTCTGTGGAGCAACATACCCAACTCGTGGCATCAGACAGTCGATTGTCTTCTGTAGACCAACATACCCAACCCGTGGCATCAGACATTCGATTGTCTTCTGTGGACCAACATACCCAACTCGTGGCATCAGTCAGTCGATTGTCTTCTGTATACCAACATACCCAACTCATGGCATCAGACAGTCGATTGTCTTCTGTAGAGCAACATACCCAACCAGTGGCATCAGACAATCGATTGTCTTCTGTGGACCAACATACCCAACCAGTGGCATCAGACAATCGATTGTCTTCTGTGGACCAACATACCCAACTTGTGGCATCAGACATTCGATTGTCTTCTGTGGACCAACATACCCAACTCGTGGCATCAGACAGTCGATTGTCTTCTGTAGACCAACATACCCAACTCATGGCATCAGACAGTCGATTGTCTTCTGTAGAGCAACATACCCAACCAGTGGCATCAGTCGATTGTCTTCTGTGGACCAACATACCCAATCAGTGGCATCAGACAATCGATTGTCTTCTGTGGACCAACATACCCAACTTGTGGCATCAGACATTCGATTGTCTTCTGTGGACCAACATACCCAACTCGTGGCATCAGACAGTCGATTGTCTTCTGTAGACCAACATACCCAACTCATGGCATCAGACAGTCGATTGTCTTCTGTAGAGCAACATACCCAACCAGTGGCATCAGACAATCGATTGTCTTCTGTGGAGCAACATACCCAACTCGTGGCATCAGACAGTCGATTGTCTTCTGTAGACCAACATACCCAACCCGTGGCATCAGACATTCGATTGTCTTCTGTGGACCAACATACCCAACTCGTGGCATCAGTCAGTCGATTGTCTTCTGTATACCAACATACCCAACTCATGGCATCAGACAGTCGATTGTCTTCTGTAGAGCAACATACCCAACCAGTGGCATCAGACAATCGATTGTCTTCTGTGGACCAACATACCCAACCAGTGGCATCAGACAATCGATTGTCTTCTGTGGACCAACATACCCAACTTGCGGCATCAGACATTCGATTGTCTTCTGTGGACCAACATACCCAACTCGTGGCATCAGACAGTCGATTGTCTTCTGTAGACCAACATACCCAACTCATGGCATCAGACAGTCGATTGTCTTCTGTAGAGCAACATACCCAACCAGTGGCATCAGACAATCGATTGTCTTCTGTGGACCAACATACCCAACCAGTGGCATCAGACAATCGATTGTCTTCTGTGGACCAACATACCCAACTTGTGGCATCAGACAGTCGATTGTCTTCTGTAGAGCAACATACCCAACTCGTGGCATCAGACAGTCGATTGTCTTCTGTGGACCAACATACCTAACTCGTGGCATCAGACAGTCGATTGTCTTCTGTGGACCAACATACCCAACTCGTGGCATCAGTCGATTGTCTTCAGTGGGGCAACATTCTCAACTCGTGGCATCAGACAGTCGATTGTCTTCTGTGGACCAACATACCTAACTCGTGGCATCAGACAGTCGATTGTCTTCTGTGGACCAACATACCCAACTCATGGCATCAGACAGTCGATTGTCTTCTGTAGAGCAACATACCCAACCAGTGGCATCAGACAATCGATTGTCTTCTGTAGACCAACATACCCAACCAGTGGCATCAGACAATCGATTGTCTTCTGTGGACCAACATACCCAACTTGTGGCATCAGACATTCGATTGTCTTCTGTGGACCAACATACCCAACTCGTGGCATCAGACAGTCGATTGTCTTCTATAGACCAACATACCCAACTCATGGCATCAGACAGTCGATTGTCTTCTGTAGAGCAACATACCCAACCAGTGGCATCAGACAATCGATTGTCTTCAGACCAACATACCCAACTCGTGGCATCAGTCGATTGTCTTCTGTGGAGCAACATACCCAACTCGTGGCATCAGTCAGTCGATTGTCTTCTGTAGAGCAACATACCCTAACCTGTGGCATCAGACAGTCAATTGTCTTCTGTGGAGCAACATACCCAACCAGTGGCATCAGACAATCGATTGTCTTCTGTGGACCAACATACCTAACCAGTGGCATCAGACAATCGATTGTCTTCTGTGGACCAACATACCCAACCAGTGGCATCAGACAGTCGATTGTCTTCTGTAGAGCAACATACCCAACATTTGCCTCTGTCATGTCAGTAGGAATCACTTTTTTCATTTTATTCAAAAATAAATAATAAAACAGTAACTTTTTTTTTTTTAAATTCTAGTTATGCAAATTAGGAATTTAATGAGCCTCTATTTTCTGAGTTTATTAGAAATGTGACAAGATTCTAATTGGGTCAACTCAGAAGTTAAGATCCACTGGCATGTAAATCTAGTTTCGAAGTAATTTAGACTACGAGCGTTACAAATGAAGTAAAACAAATAGAAATCAACAGACAGTAATCACAAAAGTCTAACAAGTGTAAATTAACATCGTATCTACACGAGTTTATTGTAAAGTGTAAATTAACAACGTATCTACACGAGTTTATTGTAAAGTGTTAATTAACAACGTATCTACACGAGTTTATTGTAAAGTGTAAATTAACATCGTATCTACACGAGTTTATTGTAAAGTGTAAATTAACATCGTATCTACACGAGTTTATTGTAAAGTGTAAATTAACATCGTATCTACACGAGTTTATTGTAAAGTGTAAATTAACAACGTATCTACACGAGTTTATTGTAAAGTGATAGTTTTTAACAAAGATTGATGTGATTTAAATTTCAAATTAATGATTCTAAGAAAGTATACCATCAATAACTAATACTTTTTTAATTCCACTAAGAGATCAAAAGAATAAAAAAAATTCTTGTAAATAGCTCCAGGTTTTTTTTATTTCATTTGGAAGCATATTAATATATGACACTTGCCATATTGAACACAAAGTCTTATTTACCCAGAAACGAACAAAAAATATTTTAAGAAAAGATTAACAATAATTGTATATGACAAAAAAATTGTAAAAAAAAAAAAATTCAGAAAAGGGAAAAAAGTGTAAATAGCCAAAAAAATGTGTGTACACAGACCATGAGAAATTATTGCTATTGAATGAAAAGTAAACTGATGTTTGGATTTCTCTTTCACTTGTATAAACTTTGACTCATTTGTGAGAAAGAAATGTTAACATACATCTTACAAATCCATTGAGGCAAAAAAAAATTATTACACATAAAAAAATGAAATGAACTATAATTACAAATATTTTTAAATGCCTGCAAGTAAATGTTAAAAAAAATCAACATGAAAAAGGTGGCATGGCATCAGACAGTCGATTGTCTTCTGTAGAGCAACATACCCAACCAGTGGCATCAGACAGTCGATTGTCTTCTGTAGAGCAACATACCCAACCAGTGGCATCAGACAATCGATTGTCTTCTGTGGAGCAACATACCCAACTCGTGGCATCAGACAGTCGATTGTCTTCTGTAGACCAACATACCCAACCCGTGGCATCAGACATTCGATTGTCTTCTGTGGACCAACATACCCAACTCGTGGCATCAGTCAGTCGATTGTCTTCTGTATACCAACATACCCAACTCATGGCATCAGACAGTCGATTGTCTTCTGTAGAGCAACATACCCAACCAGTGGCATCAGACAATCGATTGTCTTCTGTGGACCAACATACCCAACCAGTGGCATCAGACAATCGATTGTCTTCTGTGGACCAACATACCCAACTTGTGGCATCAGACATTCGATTGTCTTCTGTGGACCAACATACCCAACTCGTGGCATCAGACAGTCGATTGTCTTCTGTAGACCAACATACCCAACTCATGGCATCAGACAGTCGATTGTCTTCTGTAGAGCAACATACCCAACCAGTGGCATCAGACAATCGATTGTCTTCTGTGGACCAACATACCCAACCAGTGGCATCAGACAATCGATTGTCTTCTGTGGACCAACATACCCAACTTGTGGCATCAGACAGTCGATTGTCTTCTGTAGAGCAACATACCCAACTCGTGGCATCAGACAGTCGATTGTCTTCTGTGGACCAACATACCCAACTCGTGGCATCAGACAGTCGATTGTCTTCTGTGGACCAACATACCCAACTCGTGGCATCAGTCGATTGTCTTCTGTGGGGCAACATTCCCAACTCGTGGCATCAGACAGTCGATTGTCTTCTGTGGACCAACATACCCAACTCGTGGCATCAGACAGTCGATTGTCTTCTGTGGACCAACATACCCAACTCATGGCATCAGACAGTCGATTGTCTTCTGTAGAGCAACATACCCAACCAGTGGCATCAGACAATCGATTGTCTTCTGTAGACCAACATACCCAACCAGTGGCATCAGACAATCGATTGTCTTCTGTGGACCAACATACCCAACTTGTGGCATCAGACATTCGATTGTCTTCTGTGGACCAACATACCCAACTCGTGGCATCAGACAGTCGATTGTCTTCTATAGACCAACATACCCAACTCATGGCATCAGACAGTCGATTGTCTTCTGTAGAGCAACATACCCAACCAGTGGCATCAGACAATCGATTGTCTTCTGTGGACCAACATACCCAACTCGTGGCATCAGTCGATTGTCTTCTGTGGAGCAACATACCCAACTCGTGGCATCAGTCAGTCGATTGTCTTCTGTAGAGCAACATACCCAACCCGTGGCATCAGACAGTCAATTGTCTTCTGTGGAGCAACATACCCAACCAGTGGCATCAGACAATCGATTGTCTTCTGTGGACCAACATACCCAACCAGTGGCATCAGACAATCGATTGTCTTCTGTGGACCAACATACCCAACCAGTGGCATCAGACAGTCGATTGTCTTCTGTAGAGCAACATACCCAACATTTGCCTCTGTCATGTCAGTAGGAATCACTTTTTTCATTTTATTCAAAAATAAATAATAAAACAGTAACTTTTTTTTTTTAAATTCTAGTTATGCAAATTAGGAATTTAATGAGCCTCTATTTTCTGAGTTTATTAGAAATGTGACAAGATTCTAATTGGGTCAACTCAGAAGTTAAGATCCACTGGCATGTAAATCTAGTTTCTGAAGTAATTTAGACTACGAGCGTTACAAATGAAGTAAAACAAATAGAAATCAACAGACAGTAATCACAAAAGTCTAACAAGTGTAAATTAACATCGTATCTACACGAGTTTATTGTAAAGTGTAAATTAACAACGTATCTACACGAGTTTATTGTAAAGTGTTAATTAACAACGTATCTACACGAGTTTATTGTAAAGTGTAAATTAACATCGTATCTACACGAGTTTATTGTAAAGTGTAAATTAACATCGTATCTACACGAGTTTATTGTAAAGTGTAAATTAACATCGTATCTACACGAGTTTATTGTAAAGTGTAAATTAACAACGTATCTACACGAGTTTATTGTAAAGTGATAGTTTTTAACAAAGATTGATGTGATTTAAATTTCAAATTAATGATTCTAAGAAAGTATACCATCAATAACTAATACTTTTTTAATTCCACTAAGAGATCAAAAGAATAAAAAAAATTCTTGTAAATAGCTCCAGGTTTTTTTTATTTCATTTGGAAGCATATTAATATATGACACTTGCCATATTGAACACAAAGTCTTATTTACCCAGAAACGAACAAAAAATATTTTAAGAAAAGATTAACAATAATTGTATATGACAAAAAAATTGTAAAAAAAAAAAAATTCAGAAAAGGGAAAAAAGTGTAAATAGCCAAAAAAATGTGTGTACACAGACCATGAGAAATTATTGCTATTGAATGAAAAGTAAACTGATGTTTGGATTTCTCTTTCACTTGTATAAACTTTGACTCATTTGTGAGAAAGAAATGTTAACATACATCTTACAAATCCATTGAGGCAAAAAAAAATTATTACACATAAAAAAATGAAATGAACTATAATTACAAATATTTTTAAATGCCTGCAAGTAAATGTTAAAAAAAATCAACATGAAAAAGGGGGGAGATGAAAGGAGGAGAGGGGGGGGGAGGGGCAGCACTGAGACCAGGATTAAGAAATAGTAAACTTAAAAAAAAGCAATGAAATTAAATGAAAGCTAACGACTTGTAAGAAATAATCCCTAAATAATAAATGAAAGAATTCTGCCTGATCTCTATCAGAATAATAGACAGTTTACCCTGGCAGAGTTAACGTACAGAATAAGACTGACATTAACTAGAGTGTATTTAAGAAAAAGATTTTATGTGATGGCATGAAATAAGTCCATAGGGAATAAAATGCTCCACAATAGTTGCAACGAAAAAAAAAAAAACTTTCCGAGTAAATGAGTGTACATTACAGAGTGGAATATATAAAACTAAATTGCTATTCACAAATAGACACTTTATTTTGTACATCACATTCAAATCATCTTCCATTTTGTTTGGAATACAACTGAAAGAAAATAATTAGTTGAAAAATGCAAATGATAAAAGAAGATAATATTACAATGATTAAACTAAATTATGATTACACAAACATTAGATCAACATACACCAAATGAGTGTTTCAGTTTTAACCCCCCCCCCAACCATATAATCTTTTGTTCTTTGTAGCCGAAATTTTCACTAAAGCTCAAATTAATTTTAAAAAAAAATCTTTAACATAAAGATAAAAAACAGAATTTATTAAAAATGAACAACGTGAATCTAAGTAAATAAAAAAGCAAACAAATTCCTTGAAAAAAAAAAAAATCAACAAAACATTTTGTTTCACTAAATTGAAATCTTGAAGTTACAGTCACACACATACAAACATTTTGACTGGCCATACTATTCAAAGGAATGTGGGACCCAAATGCTCACAATGGAACATTTTTCTTCAAGTCCTTTCATTGCCACCCCTTCCCATATAGGAAAGCTAAACGAATTTCTAGGACCATCAGTACAATTTATGAGAGACATGTTCCTAAAAGCATTAACAAACACATAAAAATTGTATATATTCTGTTCCCAGGCCAACCACAGAGATTTATTCTGAGTAGATATTTATCCATGTCCAGTGGCTTTACATCTGCTCAGGCAGTCAACAGCTTAACATTTTGATTTAGTAAAGGCGTTTCTCATATCTGTATGTTATTTAAAAAAAGAATGACAAACATTAAAAGAAAATCGATCGGAATATAAATGATGTGATCTTCAGTAGTGAGTAACTGTTTATGGTTAAGTAGGAATTCACATTCAACTGTCACATGTATAAGTAAAAAAAAAAAAGACTTACGAGTGGAGGCCATGAACTCCCCCTTCTATCTGAGCGGATGTTGTTCTTCTCTCGAATTTCAATTCTCCTCCATACATCATTGACCTGATAAATATATTACCAATGATAGTCAAAGTAAAAACTAAGTAATATTTATTTTTATTTCGGGGGGGGGGGGGATGTTGACAACAAGAAAGAGAATAGCTATTAGATACAACTATACAAGGACATTTTGTATTAACTTACTGCTAATAAATGTTTGTCTTTAAAAAGCACATTAATTACACCAAAGAACAAATGCAAACAAATGTAAACATGGAAAATCTTTTTTTTTTATTTTGAGTTTCATTTAAAAACTATCATAAATATTAGAATTGAATCCACGGTCCAATAATGGCATTAGATGACCTTCACTTCAAGCAAAGGCAAATGAACACACAAAATATTTTTTTTACTAATACCATTTTTTTATACATCAAGGGAGGTAATATAATTCCGCTAAATTATACTCTGTAGATCTGTTGTTTGGTTATATTTTCTTCATCGAAATTTTAATTGACACAAAATAACGTATTATTTGTTTTCAAACAAGATTGTAATTATATTCCAATGGTACCCAATTGCGCATGTGGCTCTTCAGTCAGCTTTTCTATTATTGTATTACTTTTGTTCACTATATATTCTTAAATTGAGTAATGTGCTGCTCTGTACAGCATTTTTACCATATTGAAAAAAAAACGTGCCACTACTAATTTTATATAAAATGGCATAATAATTAAGTTTTTGAATATGGCTCTAAGTTCTCTAAAATTGTTATAGCTGCAGTAAGCATGAGAATATGTGTAAACTAAATTGGTACATCAGATCACATTAATCACGTCAGTTCAATTGATGCCTTTTCCTTTCTTAAAATAACATAAGTCATTTCAAACCCATGACATCTGTCAATCAAAGCATAAGCAGATTTTAATAAATTGTATCATTCAGGGTAAGTAAAAAGAATTAAGAAATGACAATCCTATTGTTTTAAGGTCATTATTAGATAGTGGTACTGTTGTCACTGATGTACTGGGACAAACAACCAGTTGAGGCTTCCTGTTAACAGAATATGTGTCACGCTTCATAAGAGCTGAAGACATTGGTAGTGCTATATAGACTGTTACTTTGACATAATATTTCAGTATAATATGCTGGGACATGAGAGAGACGGCCTAATACGTCATATGACCTGTATGAACAGGAGATGAGAAACCGGGTAGACCCGTGTTTCCCAACGTGGGGCCCACGCCCCACAAGGGGGCAATTTGATTTTTAAGGGGGGCAATTTGATTTTTAAGGGGGGCAATTCGAAAATGGACTCGATACGAGTTTTACCCTTTCGCTCCAGGCCATTTAACCCTTTGGGCACTATAGTCGCCGTGCGTCGCCTCTACTGATTGGCAACTATAGTCGCCGCGCGTCGCCTCTACTGATTGGCAACTATAGTCGCCGCGCGTCGCCGATTTCGGGTTGTTCCGTCGCCGATAGTGCTACGTGTTTTTAATTGCTTATTTTAAGCTTTTGAATCTCTGAACAAACAACATAGAGAGCGATAGTTATCCTATTTTATTCCATAATAAATGAGTGGTGCAAGCAAGAAAAAAACTCGTCAATATTCAGAGGACTATTTAAAATTTGGATTCATACCCGCTGCCCACGATGCGCGGATGCCTTTTTGTCTTTTATGCCAGCAATGCTTGACCAACGAATCAATGAAACGAGGTCGTCTTGAGGCACATTTGAAGGCAAAACATAGTGCTCATATTAATTCAGATTTGAATTACTTTAAAACTTTAAAGACAAATTTTGAAAAGAGAACAACATTAAAGTCCCTATTTACTGCTCATAGTTCAACTACTAATCATGTTCATGAGGCTATATTATCAAATTTCTTTATTCATCGCAAAAACTGGAAAAAAATCATACTATAGGAGAGAATTTAATAAAACCGTCAATATCAGCATTTCTTAAAACGGTTCTTCAAAAAGTTGACAAAGATGTAAAAACTATGCCACTCAGTAACAATACTGTTAGCAGAAGAATAGATGCAATGAGTGAAGATATTGAAAAACAACTTGTTGAAAAGTTGAAAACAAATTTCTCAGTGCAAATGGATGAATCAACTTTGAGAGACAATGAGGCAGTATTAATAACTTACGTAAGATATATTGATAAAGGGAATTTTTCTGAAGAAATGTTGTTATGTAAAAGATTAGAAAGCACAACTACCGCCAAAGATGTATATAATCAGCTGAAAAACTTATTAGATGTCAATGATATACCGATAAAAAATATAACATCTTGTGCTGCAGATGGTGCTCCTAATATGATGGGCAAAAAAAATGGTTGCTTAAAATTGATGAAAGATGAAAATCCAGAAATGATTCTTGTGCATTGTGTTATTCATAGAGAAAACTTGGTAGCTAAAAACATCTCGCCTGGTCTTAATGAAGTACTACATTCAGTAATAAAGTGTGTTAATGCTATTAAAGCTAATGCCAAAAGTGAGCGTCTCTTCAAATTATTTTGTGAAGGAAAAAATGAAGACCATGTAATACTTTTACTTCATTCTGAAGTAAGATGGCTATCAAAAGGGAACTGTTTGAAAAGATTTATGCAACTGTTTGTGATTTTTTTAAGCGACAAACCTTAAATGAAGTATCTGTTAACAATCGATGGTAAAGCTTTTGTGAGTTATTTAGCCGATATCTTTGAAAAATTAAATATATTAAATAAACAACTTCAAGGAACAAATAAAACACTTGTCGATGCAAAAGCGAAGATATTTGGTTTCATTACTCTTATTGAGTTATGTCAGAAACAAATTAACAACAAAAGCTTTGAACAGTTTCATTTGCTCCAAAAATGTGAAGTAACTCATACCACTTTACTTGTTATTGTCAATCACCTGAATATTTTATCGGCTGATTTTAAAGAAAGATTTTCTGATTTAAAACAAATTGATTTTCCAACATAGATGATGCAGCCAATGTTAGTGGATTTGTCTGATATATCAAATATGCAGTATCAAGAAGAACTCGCAGAATTGCAAAATGATGAGTCAGTTGAAACTTTATTTAATATAAAAGGTGCGATGGCATGGCTTTGTGAGGAAACAGAAATCAAATACCCAAATTTAACCAAATGTGCAAGAAAACTATTGCTACCATTTCCATCTTCATATCTAGCTGAATGTGGATTTAGTGCTGTAAATGATTTACTGTTAAAAAAAGAAGTCGGCTGAATATAACACGACGCGGAGACTTTAGACTGACGCTAACCAAATTGGAACCTAATAGAAAAGCTCTGTGCAGCATGCATCAAACGCAAGGATCTCACTAAACTGGAATAATAAATTAATATAGCAATATGTTTATTTAATTTTTTTCGTATTAGAATTTCAGTTTAACATTATATTTTTTTGAAAATTTACTTATTGTTTTTCGTTATTAAGTTCCTAGTGATTAATTCCTAAAACCTATTAATTAAGTTTCTCAAGTGAACAATCAATCAATCAATTTTTTGATATTGAAAATTATGCATTTTACATGGGGGGCATAAGAATTTGAGAAAGGCTAAGGTGGGGCATGACATGAAAAAGGTTGGGAAACACTGGGGTAGACAGATTTAGTCAGAAATATTCAGACAGATTTCATGTAAACATGACAGTGTCTATGTTCACAGATTATACCTTTGTTTTCTTTTTTTTTTAATCTTTTCTGATCAATTTCTGTTAATAGAATTAGGTTCTTATTGACATTTTCTAGATTATTTTTATTACAACTCTGAAACGCCATTCGGGCAAAAAATAATCGCATCAATTTTTTAACGTTATGGTGATTAATCATCAGCCCTAGTACTAAAGATTGCATTTTTATTTGTTAATGTTTTAAATAAAATTTCGTAGGACTTCACAATGAAGTCTAATACTTTAAATCTGCTTTTATGTAACTATTAAATGTTTTCCTGAATTTATGCGAATGCAGAAATTTACAAGGAAATTAGCCCCATTCTTATGTAAATATTTTTGTGTGGAACTTATCCCCTGCATCATTTGAGAACTAACTGTACAGTAAACTGCTAAAAAATGTTGAACCAGTTAAAAAAATTGTATGTGCAAATATCTAAGACCATTCCAAACATTATAGTGGAGTGCACAAAAAAAAGCTAATCAGTGTAATTTATATATATAATAGCACAGAATGTACATACAAGTAATAGAATATAAAAAAAGAATGACAAACATTAAAAGGAGTGCAAAGTTAAACCTGGATCAATATGATTTCAAAATTGGCAATTAAAATAATGTTTATTTAATTTTTCAAAGTATTTTGCAGTTATGTAAAAATAATACTGTTCCATTTTAAAAAGTATTCTGAATACAGGCTTCCACCTGACATATGAATTTACAACATAGAATATACACTGCATTAAAACATCCTTTGATGAAATACAGTAGACTCATTACTGGCTGCTCTGGTAGATTTAAATAATTTTCAGTAATTGTAACACAATGAAGAACAATAAAAGTTTTCACTATTTTATCTTAAACTCAACTTTTCCAATTGTCTGACCATTTAATTAATAAACTTTAAAATCATTGAAATAATTGTCCCCGATTCAAGCCTAAAAATGGCCACAGTTAATTTCTCAATTAAGTATATTAATAAAACCTTTAGTACACTACATAAAACATTTATGAAGAACTAACGGGGGAGGGGTGGGGGGGGGGGGTAGTTAGATGACGGAAAATATGAATAACTGCAGGTTTTGATATGAAAGGGTTATTTTATAAGATATGGCCAGGGAAGGAAATGAGCTGTTATAAAGCTCCATGTATTTGGCCTAATATGATTGAATGATATTCTGGACAGTCATGAGTCAGCTGTATTTCTCAACTAACTTTTTTCATACGACCGGTCATACTGACAGAAAAAAATACTTTAAAAAAAGATCAGGAATTAGTTTTTGACAAAAATTGAAGCAAGAAAATCAGCTGGTTGAAGAACTGTTACACTTTGCAGCATGCAATAATAAAAACAACATAAATACAGGTCTCTTAGTAGAATTTAAAATATAACATCCTGTAAGCAGTTCAATAGGAACATTTTCTATGTATAATCTAAGAATGAGGTTGACCTGTATTTGCAACAACAAAAAAATCTGTGATGAAGAGAAAGAGCTCCTAATACAAAAGCAAAACTTAGCATAAACAATCTTATGAGGTTTCAGTAAGGATGAGATGTTAACTCTTGATTCTAAATCAAGTCAGTAACCACTTATGAGGACATAGTGTCACACAATTCTCCCCACAACAGCTGGGCTGCAATGGTTATGTTGGCATCATAGAGGCCACAATACTACTGAGGCCAAAGCTACCCATTCACTGATATTGTCCAATAGAAGTCAAAAATGAAATCTTGGCATAAGGTTAAAATAAAAAGGGAACTGCAATTAATAATTTTTATTTTTTAGAAGCCATCAGCCAGTCATTATAAAGTAGGCTTCAGTAGTTTCATACACTGATCTACATTCATGTTAACAATGACAAAAAAATGTTCTTACATGGGATGAATTTAAAATGATTCATATCTAGCTATTGGGCATGGAAAGCATGAATTGATTAACTATCACATCTAGAGAGAAGAATATCTAACAATAAAATAAAACTTAGAAGAAATCAACAAATGTTGACAGCATTATTTGTAATTGTTATGTTGACTAACACTGAACATGAAATGTAGACCAGTGTATACAATAGAAGCTTTTTCTCCAGTCACAGTGTTAAAGACACAGCGATGCTAGTCTCAGACAAAGAATCAAAGTAGTTAACAATCCCACCTCATAAGCAATGTCTTCACATCTGCACTTAGTGGCATGCACTCTGTCCATGTTAGTTCTGAGACCAGATAATATAAAATTTGGGCAAGCTTCACCATTTGTATTGATTTACATTTTCAGATTTTTTTATTATTATAAAGCTTAATGTCCTTTTTTTTTAATTTATTGACAACATTTTTGAAAAATATAAAGAAAACTTAATTCTTTTGTAAATTTCCTGTCTTAATTTTCCTAATATATATTTAAATCTGAAAAGTTAACATGGTCATATTTATTTTCACAATAAACCATTTCCCGTTTCTTTATGTAAATGTATGTTTGGTTTTTTTTAAAAGTACACAATGGAAAAAGAAAGAAAAACTACTGACCTAAGGATAGACAAACTCTTAGCTCCTATGTCCTGACAACCATGCTGTATGCCAGCAATGAGATAAGGCAAAAACTTGTGAATAGAGCCTTTGTCAACAATGGAACCTGACACTCCCTGAGCCACTTTGATTTTCTCACTTTCACTGTAAAGAGTCAAAAAGCATTACAATAAATTACTACTGTTTTGTTAATAATCAGTATTAATTACCAAGTACATGAAAAAGTAATATTTACTTAAAATTTTTTTTTTAAATTATGGGCCTAATTAGCCAGATAGTTGAGCATCTGCTGTAATTTACTTCAATGTAATAAACATGAGAATATAAGACAGGTAATTAAACAGGGTAAATATATTTGTCATTTCAATTAAAATTTTCAAAAACGAAAACATTGTTTAAAATGAATCAACTCGCAGTAGCGTTTACTAAAAAAAATTATAATGCTAGAAAATATAAACCTGCCTGAAGTAGCGTGACTGTGATGCCTTGTGCTGCTCCATGGCATCTAATGAGCCCATGCCACGATACTTTTTCAGGCGAACACCATCAGCAAAGAAATATTCTCCTGGAGCTTCAGTTGTTCCAGCCAACATTGAGCCCATCATCACTGGAGAGATAAATAATATTAGCATTTGGAATAGAAATAAAATTGCCAATAAGTAGCATTAAATTTTCTGAAACATTTACCGTATATATTTCAAATTTAGAACTATGAAATACAATGCTGAAATTAGAGGGTTGGCTAATATGTGCATAAAACCAAATGAATACAAGGACAGACTAAAGCAAATTTTCCAGCCACACATTATCATCGCTATCTGACTCTTTATTTGGTTGTGTGTAAAGAGTAGTAATATATATTTACAGAGGTGTCCCTTCAAAGAATTTAATGGATGCATAGCTGATAATTATACTGAGTATGAATATTATAATGGAGAATTCATTTTCAAAGACAAAAATGACATAAAATTTTTAAAAATACTAAAAAAAAAAAAAAACAACAGAAAATGTCACCACAAGACTATTGTATGGCCGGCTTATTTGCGGGTTTTTGCAAAAACTGGCCATTTTGTGCAATTTTAGGTGGTCGGCTTATATCGAGTATATACTGTAAGTACAGTCATGCCCAGCTTAACACAAGGTTACATTCCAAAAAATCAGCACTAAACAGTCCAATAATATCATGTAAAAAAATGGGAATACAATAATATAGAAAATGTGCATATATATATATTATATATATCAACACTGTATAAATTAAGCAGCAATCTATTATTTCAGTAATAAATGGTACTCCTTAATTGTAAAATAAATTATCCAATAGAATACTTTTAAAAAATATTTCAGTGACAAGTTCTTGTTTTTTGTCAATGAATCTTTTGGTGTTAGTTCATCCATCTAGAAACTGGCATTAATTTTCCAGCAAAAAGCTCTTACTTTCATTTTATTTTTCTTTACAACTTTTTAACGATTTAAATGCTAAAAACATAAAAAAATTAACAAAATGTTCTTTCATACAAAATACAGTACACTTAATGGCTTTCACTGATACCAAGCTCTCTACCAGACAGACTGTTAGTGTTGATGATAAAGCAATGCCCAAGTCGTGAGTTTAAAAAAAAATGCCATAAGTTTACTATCTGAAGTATTCAAAAGATTTAAAGAAATAATTTCAATGAATTAATGCAAAAATTTTTAATCAGGAAACATTTGAACCATATTATAATCATTACCAAAATTGCATTAATTATTACTTAGCGATTCTGTGAGTTATTCCCCATGAAATATTTACCTGTAGATGCGCCAAGAGCCAGTGCTTTGATAATATGTCCCACAGAAGAAACACCACCATCAGCTATAACAGGTACACCAAACCTTCTGGCATATTCAGCTACCTTGTAAACAGCTGTCCCTTGAGGTCTGCCCACAGCCATCACTGATAGATAAAATTAATATTTAGCCTAGTATTTGAGGAAAAAAGGTGTTGGGGGGTGGGGGGGCAGTACATCAAACGTATCAACAATAACTAAAGCTGTTAGAAAGTAGATTACATAGCATTTTTTGTTATGAAAGTAAAGTCAACACAGAAACTGTAATTTATCAAAGAATCAGAATGGACCAATTGCTTGTCTTCGTTTAAATTCACCATAATTACTTTTCATTTCAAATGTTCTTAAGCTGTTAACGTATTAATATAACAGGTTATGTTCTTAAATAATGTGAGCTTAAAATTATTTTAAAAAATTGTTTATGTCAACAAAAAACTGCAAAATATGTGAGCAATTTTTCATCTTAAATTCTGGTAGAGTAAGATTAAAAAAAAAAATCATTTTGACCAGAACCAAATATAAATTCTATTCCCATAGTTGGGATCCATAAAGTATAAGAATTACTGTTGGTGATGATTATAATCTATTAGACTAAATCTAAAGATTGTGCACAAGAACTGTGATATTTCATTATGACATAAGAGCATCCTCCTCTACTAACTATACAATTTTAGCCTTTAACTAATCATTGCTGGTGCTTTATCAGAGGAAAGAAAGTAGCTACATGACACTATGTGATTTAAGCACATTTCAATGCAAGCAAATCAAACAAAAATTTAACCTTAATAGTACTTTTAAGAAATAACAACCCAACTGCATGCTATCTGGCTTTGTACAATTTATATTAGATATTTTGAAAAGCTCCAACCTTTTAGTGTTTGGGGTAATGTAACAGTCTATATCAACCAAAGGCATTCATTGCACTATTCAGGCTAGTGTGAGCTTATGCCTTGAGCAGTGATTTCAATATTATTCATTCATTACTCGTAGTTAATTGTGTTGACAATGAACCGATGTGGCAAGCATAATATGCAGGGTGAGCCATAACAACGCAACACAGTTTTTACTGCTTCATAAGAATATTTAATTAATATCACCATTTCTACTATTATATTATATTCATCATTAATGCCCGTTACAAAATTGCTAATAGAACTGTATTAATATCATCATTACATTTGTTCATAGGCAAAACTGAAAACTTAAACTAGTCTTACAGGTATGAACACAGGGTATGGTGGGGAAAAACTATAGTGGAAAAATACTGTTGCACATAATATCAGATGTGTGATGGTGGAGATAGGGGCTTAGCAATTATGGTAATGTCCTTAGCTGGTGCTATAACCTATGTCCACTCCTGTTTAAGCACAGTACATATAGTTGAAGTACTACGCCCATACTGCCTCGCCAAGTCAGTCACTCACACAACTAGCTCATGTTTTTTCCATGATTTCAGGCTTCCTCTGAGCAATGACCTTTCCATTCACTTTCTTCGGACCCATGGTTATACAAAGACATGTGATAAAGAACTGTAAATGAACAGAAAGCACAAAACCCGAGCACAACTATCAGATACTTTAACAGCAAGGCAAACCACCACAGCGACTGTGAAGCAGTAAACTGAGTCATGTGCAGCAGGCCCACCTGCTTGGATCTCAAATTTTTCTCGTATTTCAAAGCAAAATCTTTGTCATGCTTGACGGCTCATATCTAAAAAAATCTCATATGTTAGGGCACATGTATGTTGAGGTACCCATGTATATGAATGCATTAAAGGTAACTTTTTTTTTTTTTTTAGATTTGTATCAACCCCAGTATAAACATTACCTTCTTGTGTAATACAAATAGATCCACTTCCCATTCCTACTCTCAGACCATCTACTCCAGCATCAATCAGATTTTTAGCTTGAGCAGCTGTCACCACTGGTGCAGAGAAAAATAAATAAACAAAGAAATTTAAGACCCAATAGATACTAAATGATGTGATCAATCAGGATTATTATTTAATTTTTTTTTTAACCCATTCATTCCTGATGCAGACTTTAGGCAACAATTGCTAAGTGTCCCAAATTACGGATGTGGATATTTTTACAAGATTTCACTTCATCATTAGATTTATATACCTTATTATAAAGCGGAAACCTATATTTTCTTTTCGAGAAGTCATTTCTAAACAAAATCATGTTAGGTTTCTCATCAGTTTCTAGAAAATTTTTCTTTAATTACGTATTTAGTGGGGGGAGTGTAAAAATTACAACTTTTCTCCCATCAAAAAGCCTCACAATAGGGGTTTATTGATGTATTTTTGTTCTGCCAGTAGAGCATAAATTTACATGTGATATCAATGTGAAGATCTGCTTTTCATCTCCTTGAATTTTTAGGTCATTTGCCTAACTATTCCATTAATTATGTAATATTCCATTGATTATGTAATACAAGAAGGGCAGAAAGCAGACCCACTATGTAAGGAATATCTTTGTCTGACTGGGGGGGGGGGGGGTCGTGAAAGTTACACAACAGGGTCACCATGCATGCAAATGCAGCCTTGTTAGCTGTTGTTTGTAAACATAACACGGCTTATTAATTCTTCCCCATTTATGGCTAAAAAAATTTTTAAAAAAAGATATGAATACAATAACATCTTGCAGTAGATTTTAAGCAAAGGAAATATTTTCAACAAGCATAGCAAGATTTACAACAATAATAGCACCAATCTGCCCAATGCCAAATCTCGTGTTTTGTTATTTACATTAGTACATGTAAATACTTGTAGTTTATTTACAATTTATGTCAATAGACATGCTATAAACTTATGATGCATAAATGAGAAGATGTGAGATTTAGAATACTCCTTCCCATTTAGAGATAGATATATTTGATACATGTCTATATAAGACTTGTTAATTTCATTGATGGATTACATTATAATATTATGACTTTCTGTGATGAAGATATGAATAGCTACTTTTTTAATAGTAAAAGGTTTTACTCCCACTGTTATGTTTGGTTTTATTAGTATAATTTGCATAACTAAAATTAGATAACTAAGGGTTGGAAAGGGAGGGGGTGGGCCGTTGTCACGTATCAAAAAGCTGCCCAAGTTAAAAACTTTATAAATTTTTAATTTAAAAATCCCATTTTTATATGCTTGTTAGTGATAGATAATCGTTATCTTTTTAGTTTCTAATATGTAAGAATTTAGAGGTGCATAAACAATTATAAATTATATGCAGTTTATATATCTTAAACATCTTAGATTATTATAAGAAAGATCTTTAGTAAAATCATTTTATTTCCAAAAAGTCAGCAATTAGAGTGTACAAATTAAGTTTGCAGAGTGGGGCTGTTTATATGGTAAAATAATTCATCAAAACAGCTCCCTCACTTGACCTTCCATTAAAAATGGTAACCTTTTTCAAATCATAACAGCTTATCAATTTTAATAATTTGTACATTGTTGTCAAGGAAATTGAAAGCTTATGTCTATGTTGATGTACCTATAGGTTATTTTTATATCCTCCTGATAAAGGTTTCAGTTGAAAAATAGGGCTTTAAAAAACCATCAAAATTGGCAGGAGAAAAAAATTATTTTCTATTAGATGTATAACTCTAATTCTTTCACAGATAGAAACATAATTCATTTCATATTAATGAAACGTATACCTTATTAAGTCAGAATCTCTATTAGTTAATAAAGATACAGGCATTTTTGTCACACTGCCTGATTTTTCACCAAATTTAAGAGTTTCTGAAAAATAAATACTTACCATTTCCACCAACTATCTGAGTATCTGGATAGTTCTGCTTGATGTATCTAATTAGATTTATTTGATACACAGAATTGCCTTGAGAGGAGTCCTAAACAGATAATCAGATAAAGATATTTTTAAAATACTCTGATTAACAGAGTACAATAAATTCTGTACCTTTCAGATATTGATAAGTCACAATGTCAATGTAATTAGTTTATACACAAAACGATTCTTTTAACTAATGATTGACACAAACAATTACACAAAGCAATAATTGGAACAGTGGTGCTAACCATTTGTGACTTTGAAAATTACACAGAATTAAAATCTTTAAAAAGGATGTCATATATCTGGAGAGATATATATGGTGAAAATAATTTGTCAGAGAATAGAATAAACCGTTGGATATAAGAGATGGTTATACAAAAAGAGTATCAATATACAAACCATTACACAAAGCAATTAATGATACAAACAGTAAATCCAACCAAAATCAGTGAAAAAAACTATTGCACTAACCAAAACCAAGAAGTCAACCCCAGCTTGAACTAAGTGTCCTATTCTTTCCCTGTCATCTTCATGTGTCCCAACTGCAGCACCTACTATCAATTGTTTCCTAAACAGAACATTAACGGTCATGATTAGATGACAGAATTCAAAAGAGGATTGATACACGGAAATATAAAGGCAAGGAACACTCAAGATTTCTGAACTGTTGTGGCTTAAGAATTAAAAAATAATGATTTAAAAAAAAAAAAAAATCTTAAGAAAATATTTATACTTTTCATCTTTAGAAGCCAGAGGAAATTCCCTATTTTTCTTCATATCCGTTCTTGCTATCAAAGAAACCAGTTCACCTTTGTCATTTACTATAGGTAATTTTCCTGTTGAAAACAAGTTTGATTTTTAGCTTGATAAAATATCTAACGCATTTAAGGTAGTGTACAATTTTAATATACATCTCAATTGGGTAATTAAGATTTAAAAAATATGCATACACAAATACATAGGCCTATATAAATACTTACCTTTCTTGCTTTTCTGTAAAATAAGATTTGCTTCCTTAAGTGTCACATCCGCTTTAGCAACAACCAGATCTTCCACAGGGGTCATTACCTACATAGTTTAATAGGTGATATAATTAGCATTCACTTTACAGCTTTATTGAACGTAAATAGTGATAGACTTTTTTTAATGTCATGAGAAACAAATTCTGTATGGTTTGTGTGTCATGAAATATGTTCAGTTTTATAGTCGTCTGTAACATGTTTGAGAGCCTACTGGTTTTGTTGTTGATTTGTTTCACATATTTAGTGAGTCATAAAAAGTTAACACTACAGCCTATTATTACTGAAATTTCTGTAATTAACAACAAATGAGCCCTATTTTAACATTATTACAGCATAAAATAAAATGTTTGCTAAGCTTCTTCTAAGTTTTTCTGAAATGTCGGAACAGATGAAGAAGTCTGAATTTTTAAGCACATCTTCAATACAACTATCTGCATAAGAACATAATCAGTATATGATCAAATGAAGTAACTTACGTCAGCTAAACATGTAGAGTGTTCGCTAGCTGATAAGAAATCAATATCTCTTTGTGTGACAAGACCTACTAATTCTTCACCCATGTGACCATTTCTTGTGATAGGTATTCCTGAAAAACCATAATGCTTCTTAGCTGAAACCACATCTGCAACGGTGTGCTTTGGAGACATGACTATTGGATCCAAGATAAAACCTTGTTCATATTTCTGTCAAAATACATTACAGATTAGTCAACTATCTTATCAATGAAATATAAAAGGACAAAGGCATCTGTTCAATTTTATAACAATATAGAAATCTGATAAAAATCATACACTTTATACTTTACATACATTTCAGCAAAGAGAAAAAAAATCACTGATAATTTAATCATCTACACAAGAAGCTCTTATTCTAATTAACATTTGTAAATTAATGAGAAATTAGTATTATTTTATTTTTACTCAGTGACTTACCTTAACCTTTCTGACTTCATTTGCTTGAAATTCTGGTTTACAATTATGATGAATAACTCCAACACCTCCACACAACTATTATAATTGAGAAAAAAACTGACAATACTGAACATGTGGTGATAAAATGAACACGAATCTATAATTGACATTACTGAACATATGGTAACAAAATGATTCATATGAAACATTAAACTTTAATTACATTTAATGATAGCTTTTTCCTTTGTTAAAAAAAACCAGTAAACAGGAATTTTTATTCATGTTAGATCCTCAATGAGAATCGCTAGGACCTTTCTAACAACTCATCTCTTGAATATGATGCCAATACGACACTTAATAGCCTACTATGCTTTATTTATGAAATCTTAAAAATAGGCATGTAAATAGTAAGCTTTCCTAATTAACTAATGTCTAATTATAAAAAAAATTGATGAGAAATGCATTCTAAAAAACTTGTAATCTGTTTTATTTTTACGAATCTCCTCAATGGCACTGGTATCTTGGGTTTATTCCCATTTTAAACAGAATATCATGTCTTAGTAAATCAGAAAAATATACATTTATACTTGTGAAAATGCTTTTGTACCAAGAAGTAAATTTCCTAATAGATTTTGTGTTTAAATGCAGAAATAACTGCACTATTTAAATGTCACAAGAAAAAAATTATTTACACTGATTTAACACTCCAGTTAATTTATGATTGCTGAGGCAGCATTCCAATATATCACACCTTATTCACTTAAGTAAAAAGATTTATAAGTTCCTTGACAATCCTTTTTAATTTGACACACTGACAATATGCCTTCTTAATTCAACTATCCATTGACACTAACAGAATGATTCATTTCTTCCAAAAATATATGAAATTTTATTTTTAAAGTGATAAAAAGGTAACAAATTAAGGGAGTTTTAAACCTGCAGTTGATGTTTTCCTGAAATAATTTTGCTCCCTACAGAAATTAAGATAACAAAAACAATTATTGCAAAACAATTGCTGTTGAATGTTTTTGATGTGCGACCTAAAATGATTAAATAAAGACTAATGATGAATAGGATGCTTGGGAATTCCCCAAGTTGCCAGTTTGACATATATGATAACCCTTTTACATAATGAAAAAAAAACTAGTGATAGTGCTATATTTAATGTTATTTTTAGTTAAAAGATGTTCATAATAATTTAATTTGAAAATAATAAATATCAATTAGAGCAATTTTTGTTGACTGTCTGTTGGAAAAAAGCCAATATGTAAATGCTAAAAAGTTTAATCTGAAAAATTGATTTGCAAAACAACAATGCAAGTAATAAAAATAAAGAAACAGGGTGTAATAAATCCAATAAGTAAATTAAATAAAAAAAACTATCAATAATTATGTTTAATATTTTCCTTACAGCCATTCCGATTGCCATCTGGGATTCTGTGACAGTATCCATGGGTGATGATACAATTGGGGCTTTCAAGCTGATATTTTTAGTCAGAGCTGATGTAAGATCCTTTCAAGGAGAGATAAAAGAACCAAAAATACAAAAAAATTCATTTAAAAATAAGCTTTATGTAAGCCTTTCCAACTATTTTTGCATACTTAAAAAAAAGCATTATAAAAGAAGATACTTACAACATCTTTTGCAGCAAAGTCAATAAAACCCGGCAAAATCAAAAAGTCACTAAAAAAAGGTGTGCAATAATTAATCATCAGACATAAAAAAAAAATTAATAAATAACTTATGAATTTTTATTCATGGTTTATATGAATAGGAAGCAATGAGCTATTTACTTGTAAGTCAGGCCATCCCCTGATCCAAACAGCTGAGCACCTGTCATACCATCATCAGGAACATAGCCAGTTCCACCGGTAATTAAATAGTCAGCCATACTGAAAACCAAAAGAATTTAAATTTCAGAACAAATGATGTCTACACCTCTTATACAGTGTAGTCCATTGAGATAATGCATTTACACAAATTAACATAGGTTACTTATGAAATGTTTTCAATTGACAAACATAGGTTACTTATGAAATGTTTTAAATTGACAAACATAGGTGACTAATGAAAAGTTTTTGTATGCAATCCTATCAGAAATCTGAGGTAGTGAAGGCCTCAAATATCTGCAAAAGATTTATTGTTGATTACATAAGTTCTAAAACAAGTTTTATTTTCTTCTTTCCTTAATATGATTATGGTTGGTTTTAAAACTGCAATTTGAAAAAGCTTTGACTGTGTCCACATACCCATATGAATTGATTAAAAATTAAAGAAAATTATGAATAAAAAGGTAAATTCTTCCAGATGTATCCATTATATCAACCCAATCAATATATTACACATTATATACTTTATAAAAATAAATTGGAAAGTTTTAACAATATGACAACTTAATCCCATCATAACATTTCAGCCAACATTTGTGTAAAAAAAAATGTAACAATACATTTTGAAAGCTTAATTATTTTTTAGTGTAGTTAAACCAATTATTTAGGGAAAAACCAAACCTATTAATTAAAATATGAAATCACAGTGGCCAAGTCCAAAGAAATTAATGAGGATTTATCCCATGAAATGAAGGTTTTGTCACTTTAGATTGAGTTACATTACAGTTATCCCTAGCCTATTTTCAAAAAGAAATGTGTATGAAAAAAAACATGACAACAAAAACATTTAATGCACATAATGAAATATTTAGAAAATTCACACAAGCTCTTTTAAATGCAATTGAAGTCAAGATATATATATATATATATATATATATATATATATATATATATATATATATATATATATATATATATATATATATATATATATATATATAAACTTTATAGAATAAAATTTGTTATTTAGCTGAGTCTTGTAGTTTACATACTTATATCTGTCATTTTACCTTAATTGACCCACAATTTTCACCTCTTCTTTTTAACAACATCAATGGCCATGTTTTATTTCAACAAAATTATTGGGAAATTTAAGACATTAATAAGCATTCATTAAAATAAAACCAGGTATGTTTGATTTGTTTGTTTAATAGATCAGTCAGTGTCTATGTTCATAAAAAAATTAAGACTAGCAGTACTGATAGTTCTATGTGGCTATTTCTACAAATATTTAGAATGCCAGTAATGATCCATGTATTTTGTTGCTTGGCTGCAAAATTGACTTCATTCTAGAATATTTTTTTTATTAATGCATGGGCTACTTTATCAATACACATACTAAAATATTAGTACAGTAGCTTTCTTAGTTTTACATTTGCTCTATTATTTAGATTCTTGTCAAGACTTCCATAAAGACCATTTTTATTATGAATAAATTTGTAAATAAAATATTAGTTGTTGAATAAAATTATAAAGAAATAAGCTGATTTAAAGAAATCAAAATTAATAATGACTAATTATAATGTTAAAAAAAAACTATTAAAATCATATTGTCAAACAAAGTCAATTATTTTCTCATAATGTTTACAATTGTGTGTCCTATGCTATTATAACATTTACTAATTAACAACAATTAATAAAAATTTAATAAAAAGCTAGCATCTGTAATGCTATAAGTATAAAAAGTTTTTAAAATTTAATAAAATATAGATATTAATACTAAAACTTAACACAATAGTGATTTGTACCATAGCAGCCAAATTCAAATGCATGGATGCTATGGAAGTATTTCTACTTATAACAAAAAATAAAAGTGAATGACAACCAGATAAATCTAGATTGACTGACCATTTTCATGGACATAACCTTTTCCCACACTGCATCCACAAATTTTCATGGACATAGCCACACCCAAATGTGTTTCAAGAATGGCATTCATAGGCTTAGGAATTAGGTTCAGTTTTTTTTAACGGGTGAATGCATCACATGTTGCATGTAAATACTCTTAGCTGTAAGTAAGTCTGGTAAGCCGGATTATGTACAAAATAATAAAATGATACACTGAATATTTAGTTGGACATCCATCAAAATGCTTTCTTTGTTCTTATTAGTAATTAGAAAGGGGTGTATAAATGTGACAGGATATTAAATATTTGTTTTGTTCTAAAAGTTAGAGGAGGTTTTACAATGAATGAACCGCCTAGTCCTAGACCAAGCCAGGTGGTGTATTTAAAATAAAAAAAAAACATTTTATTTCACTAATGTTATCA
Source organism: Bulinus truncatus (assembly GCA_021962125.1). Classification (NCBI taxonomy): domain Eukaryota; kingdom Metazoa; phylum Mollusca; class Gastropoda; family Planorbidae; genus Bulinus; species Bulinus truncatus. Next base: position 175,499 of record JAGDYQ010000397.1, on the reverse strand, counting down.
CTTACGAGTTTTCTGGGGTTTTTTTCTTCAAAAATGGTCAAAAAATACAAAAAACAAACGATGGTAGATTATCTAAAGAGGCATTTAAATCTTAATGTTACTGTTAGATAAAAATATTTAAATAAATCCTCGCCTAAACTTACTCTCGGCCTTAATTGCAGGTGATAAATAATACTTCAAATGCACCGAATAAGAATACACTAATTAAAATGTAATGTTTACAATGACCAATTATTTCAAAACTATTTTAATAATAAAGTAATGCGTAACAGCTGCAGTTCGTTGCGTAGAAAGAAAAACAACAACACAAGTACTAAAAAGTTACGGCTAGAAACACGTTGAGCAAATTTCAGGAACCTGAGTATTTCATTTGTTTCGTTAACTGTTCCTAGTTTTATAATTACCAGGGACCAGGGCCTGCAGTTTTATGTGGCCAATTTGGACAATATTTATTTAAACTAAAAAATGATGCATAGTAACTTTTTTTTAAAATTATTAGACTACTATAATTATGATAATAATAATTGTTTGCTATTAAAAAGGAACTTATACTAAAAAAAATCATCCACTCAATAAATATTATCTAAGCTTCACTTATGGTGTTTAGATTTGTTGTTTTTTTTTAATAATAGACACTCCATAAATTATAAGCTTAATAAACAATATTCAACTAACCTGATATTCATATTACATGTAATTCTTACCAGAGCTCGATTTACCGCCGGGGATGCCGGGGATATTCCCGGCACTGATAACTGTCAGCCCCGGCTCTGCTTTAGCTCATGGCCGTTTTAAGGTCGTCGTAGGCCCTAGGCACTTTCAAAGTCGTAGGCCCTCCCCGATTAAATTTTTTAATATTTTTTCAAGAATGCACCAGCATAGTGTTGTGTTAGTCCCAGGTCATATTTTAGTTTCAGTTTTTATTTCGTTTTTTCTGTAATAATTTTAGTTTTCGTCTAGTTTTAGTCTTGCTTCTAATTTTAGTTTTAGTTTTAGTTCTCGTTGACGAAAAGTCAACATTTTCGTTAACGAAGGTTTTAGTTTTAGTTTTCATGAACGAAGGCAACACTATATTTTAGTTTCAGTTTTTATTTCGTTTTTTTCTGTAATAATTTTAGTTTTCATCTAGTTTTAGTCTTGCTGCTCATTTTAGTTTTAGTTTTAGTTCTCGTTGACGAAAAGTCAACATTTTCGTCAACGAAGGTTTTAGTTTTCGTCAACGAATACAACACTACACCAGCACTTATTTGCCATTCTGGCTTTCGTAGGCCCTTGAAAAGTCGGTAGGCCCTAGGCACAATGGCTACTGTGCCTATATGATAAAGCGGCCCTGCTTTAGCTAATATATCCTTGCCGGGGATGAAATCATAGACATTTATCCCCGGCTCTGCAGAAATATTTTTTCATCCCCGGCACTGGTTTTTTCTTAAATCAAGCACTGATTCTTACTGGTTACACATTGCGATTTACAATGCTAAAAGTAAAATTAATAGGAGTGCTGCTTTCTTTAAGTTTTTTTTTTATTGATTTGAATTGACCAAAATACTTAATGCATTTTTTTCTAGGCCTTTATGTAATTATTCCCAACAGTTGGCAGTAGTGTTCTGAGTCAGATATGACACTGGAAGCCTGATGCTATGTTGATCATCCGCCACGATTTATTAGGAGATAAGATTGGCAAACGGTTACAGCATGTGAATTTGTTTAACAGAATACCGATAAGCTTCTAAAAGAAGTATGCCTTCCACTAGATGCGGGTTTAACGGCAGTAGTACCGACTTCTAAAGGACTTTACAAACACAATTTTACACTTGTAAATTTAATTTTAAAGGGGTCCCATATTTATTCTGCGCTAGGCGTCTTATCTGAACAAAATCCTCAACTGGGGCTAACCGAATGTATCCAAAGACGTTTTTATTGATAGACTAACTAGACTAACTAGACGACTGCCCACCCCTCCCCCAAGAATGACAGTGTAAGTATTTCTGTCATGGGTCTCAGGTAAATATAATAGTTGGAGGTTTGCTGAGTGTATGGGGGTGGGGCAGATTTCACTGTCTAGTGGATAAATATCAGCTAGTGGAAGTTTTAACAGTGTTTCCGCCAATGGATTCTTAAATTAGATAGTGCAGGGGCTAAGGCTCCCAAAATGTAGGCATACCTTTGCATAAAGGCTAACATAACGTAAGAACGGCTCGTATATATTTATAAGTCCTATCATTCAGTGGAGACGATATTACAAATATTATCTTTTTTTTTTTTTACAAATGTATTAGGATATTATAGTACACGGGTAATAATACTTTTTTGTTGAAATATAAAGTTCTCTTTGTATATAACTAATTCTGTTATATTATATTATATGCTTCAATAAAAAGTCTAATATGATTAAGACATTAGGTAATTTACATCCAATATTCTAAACATTTTTTTTACCAACTCACTTTCGCAGTTGAAAGAATTGTGAATGTCAATAAAATTCGACACAACACTCAAGAAGACTAAATGAAGAATAAAATGTTGTTCCATTTGATAACATAGATATCATACATGAACTACTGATATGAATCATAATATTAATCATTGTCTGATTTCGAGATTTCAGACTTTCTATTATAAGTTATATTAGGTAATAAAAATATAGCAAACTCCTTCTTTTAATGTCATGTACACACACACACACACCTGTAGCGTTTTGGCCATAATGTCAACCAGCCCTATGGGCCCCTTGATCAGTAAAAAAAACTTTGTGGGCCCTTCGAAATTGTTTTCATTTGTTAACAAAATCAAACATCGACTGGGCCCCCTGTATCATGCTGGCAAACTACACATAGTCCGCAACTCACCCCCCCCCCCCTTAGAACTTATATGAAACAAAGGTAATTGAGGACCCTCCCTCTCTGCGTATGTTTTCACAACAGGTCGACCAGCTAGTGAAACAGTTAAGGCATCCACCATAGCGTCCATGAATAGACATGAAATGTCAGATATATCCAGGGATGAGGCGCTTTCTGGCTGCAGTGTACTTCACCTTACACCCACTCTGATTCCAAGTCATACTTTTGGCCCATTATGACGCCTGACCGTTTGTCGCTTCTTAATATTGTAAATGTCACACACACACACACACACACAAAGGAAAACGATCTTTGTTTGTTTTTTTTTTTTTTTTGTTTTTTTGTTGTTGTTTAAATGTTAACGGTGCAACAAAAATGTTTTTTTTTCCTCACGGACATTTTAAAAGTTATTTGACAAAAATTTATTTTTCAGCTTAAAGTTTCGACTTTTTAATTACATGATAATGTAAGTTTCGACTTTTTTTAAATACATCATAATGTAAGTTTCGACATTTTAATTACATTATAATATATGTTAAAGGGGCCGTTCAAATATTATATAACGCAAAAATGTCAAAATGTAAAATTCAGTAACATGCACTCTATAATGTAATATATATATATATATATATATATATATATATATATATATATATATATATGTGTGTGTGTGTGTGTGTGTGTGTGTGTGTATTATTATATTATGTCCCTTATTACTCCCCTGGCTATAACTTTACTTTAAAAAGTCCAGATCACTTAGTTTTAAAACTGGCGTCTATACTAAGCATGGTTTTCTGCCTGTTTCCTTCTTTCAGTCCTTTTTATGACTGTTCCAGTACAATGAATCTGTGATTTTCCCCTCGTTCTTAAGCTAAGTTTTGATTCTTAGACTGATTTGTTTAGTCTCATCAATAATAGATCTATCATTCAAACATTATTTGGCACCTAAATGTCTGCATTCAAGCAGGACCGGATTAAGATTACTGTGATTTAAGGCTAGTTACCGAAGAAGACTTTCTATTGCTAACAGAATGAAAAAACATATCCCAAATGTGACATAAACTGAGACTTGAGGGCCGATGTTTGTCCAGGGCCTACGGCTATTGCCACCCTATTGCCTTATTATCCTAATAGTTAATCCAGCTCTGCATTCGTGGTACCCCGTTTCATTTCGAGATTGAATGTTCTCTGTGACTATTGAAACTTCTTCCTTTGACTCTACAGTCCATTTAGGGCCCGGCCTTGACTATTGAAACAACCAAAGTAAATGACCTAATTTATGTAGAACCAGATGTAAGGTATGTTGGTCAACTGGTACATTTACACTTGCATGTGGTCACACGTTGTTGAAATTAGGAAGTAGGTTTTGAACATTAGACTTTAGTTAAAACATTACAATAATAATGATAATATTGTTCTGCATTTGACGATAATAAATTATGATCCATTAAATCATTTTCCAAGAACAGGGAACGTTCAAACACTTGTAAAATCAATAAACCCATCGAGAATTGTGTATAAAATTGAGTGGGTAAGTTCCCCACCCCCTCAACACAGCGCCATAAATATATCACAAAACTATACAAGTTCCAATTTAATATTGTCACCGAAATGTTCTTAGGGCGATTAAATGTGCCCAGGTTGTGTTCAATTCAATAAAATGTGTCCAGATTTTGCTTAATTCAGTTAATTGTGTCTAGATTCACGCACACACAAAGGCCTATGTATGCATGTGTGCGTATCTGCGTGTGTATGTGTCATATTTAATCCCAGAGTTGTCGTTCGGAATAATACAAAATAATTAACACCCCCCCCCCCAGTAGCACCTGAGCGGCTTCTGAAGGTAACCATGACAACGGTACAATTATTGATAGAAATAAAACAAAAATATGATAGTCGGATTAGTTTTCGGCTGATATGTTTTCTAGCTATTTGATTTTCAATTTTTAAATATTATTTATTTAATTAAACATCTGACATCTTATCCATTAATATTTACTTGTAATATTGCACACTGATCCATTTAATTTACTAAATTGTACCACTTCATATGTAAAGAGCAATTATCAAATTACCTTCGATCAATAAGCAGTTGTGCAAGGAGAGTTGCACGACAGCTAAATTATCCGCTCCAGTACCAAATATTGATAGCATTCACATTTGTAATGCACCTTTTATTTATAGTATAGACATAGATTACAACATTCGTCAGTATAGACCCACATTACAAAATTCACCAGTATAGACGCAGATTACAATATTTGCCAATCAAAAACTAAAGTTCTTTTTAAAACTTGCCTTGCCAGAAAACACAAGTTAAAAAAAAAAAACTTTTTAAGACACATTAGTACACATTGCCACACACAAACATTCATATGTGCACATTCACTCTGGTATAACTTTGTACACATACAAACTATTTGCATTGACAAAAAGGCCTACAACTGTCGATCTACGTGAAGTCACCTATAGTTTAATTGTAATGCTTCAGAGATTTGTAGTGATTTTTTTTCTTATCTGTTTTGCGGTATTTCTTTTCTGACGCACAAAAATGAAAACATAAAGAAAGTAAAGCTTTTTGGTTAAATACAAAATAAATAATTTCTTGAATGAGAGTTTACTTTTTGATACTCATCAGTCGACTATTGCAGTCTACTAAAAAAAAACAACATTACATGGAGGCTACAATTTTAGTGTTTTAAAAACATGCAATCTAAATCTATAAAAATATAATATAGGGTACTCCGGAACGGTCTTCCTAAAAAGGACTGAACTGACGATAATAAGGAGTGGACACATCAAAATGAAGGGACCAGACGTCTTAGAGAAGAGTTGAGAGATATGTCACTGTAGTGTGTCATTTAAGTTCATCCAACGAAAATAATAATGTAACCACATAAAAAAGGGTGTTCATGTATGTCTAAGAAATCTAAAACAGTACAGGCTATAGATTTTCAGGGGAAAAAAAGTAAATAACCAACTTAAGCATATTTAGCATGATACATTTATACAATTAAGTACATATACACACATTTAACAATAATTAAATATAATAATACAAATAATTCATTAATAAAAAGCCCTTACCTTCGGTTTTGCCAAGACATTTTTTTTCTAGTTAATTTATTTTTCAAAATTCTGACTCAGAAAACTAGCTGGCAATAGAATATTAAAGTTTAAAGTCAATGTTATTTTCCGGATCATAAGAAAATCTTTGAAATGACTTAACTTTCCGTCTTGGGATCTAAATTTATATCTTACAGAGAATTTTCCGAAACCATCAAGCAAATCCTGAATTAAAGATTATGTCAGTATGAGATTATATCGCAACAGGGGGGGGAGGGGTGTATTGATCATATCTGTTGTATACCCCCACAGCAGAATGGTAATATTGTGCTGAACTATTGTATCACCTGTGGTGTGAAGCGAATTTTTCCTAGAAAGTAAAACTAACGTAACCTTTTTTTTAAACATTTAGTAAAACAAGTGTTCACTTCAAAAATGAATAAAAATATTTTTGTTATGGTCTCCCCTGAATTTAAAACACGTTGATGTCTGTCATCAGATGCATAATGTAATATCGATGTCATCAGTTGAATAATGTAATATCGATGGCATTAGTAGCATAAAGTAATATTGATGTCATTAGTTGCATACTGTAATATCGATGGCATTAGTAGCATAAAGTAATATCGATGTAATTAGTTGCATAATGTAATATCGATGTCATCAGTTGCATAATGTAATATCGATGTCATTAGTTGCATAATGTAATATCGATGTCATCAGTTGAATAATGTAATATCGATGGCATTAGTATCATAAAGTAATATTGATGTCATTAGGTGCATAATGTAATATCGATGTCATGAGTTGCATAATGTAATATCGATGTCATTAGTTGCATAATGTAATATCGATGGCATTAGTAGCATAAAGTAATATCGATGTCATTAGCTGCATAATGTAATATCGATGTAATTAGTTGCATAATGTAATATCGAAGTCATTAGTTGCATAATGTAATATCGATGTCATAGGTTGTTTAATGTAACATCTATTAAATTAGTTGCATAAAGTGACTGTCTAATTATTCAGCATTTCAAACATTAAGCCCTAACATAAACAAGTTTAGCTTTGTTTCTTAAAACATCAAAATTCTAAAAAAAAAAACCCGAAAAAAAAACCCACTCAAAGTGTAAAATAAAGCTTCAATTCTGAATTTAGTTTCGATTTCACACCAGTTATTTTTTTATAGGTTGAGTCAAAATATAAAAATATCGCGTTGGTCATATTTGAATTTTCGAGAAAGTTTAAGAATAAGTTGTTTTTTTTAATCTTGTGTATGTATTTTTATCAATGCTTGAATATTCTTTACAATAGTTGTGCTTTAAAAATACCTCATATCTTTTATGTCACGGAAATTTTCTTAGGTGCTGTCAAGCGTTGTACAATTTGTCAATACAGTGAACTTTGACATTTGAAATTGTTGTCGTTGCTTTGTTGTTTTTTTTTCTTACATTACTAAAACTGTAAAAATAATTTAATTCTGTTTACTCTGTTGTCTTCATTGTTACGTCTAATCTCTGAGACGTAGGTCTATGTCCCCGGTACATAGCTATCTTTGTATCTTTGTAGGAGTATCGGACCTCGGACAAACCCATTTCTATTGTACGACTTTATAAGACAGCCACTCCAAAGAATGAAATAAAAGTCTATTAGAATTTGGCTCCATTTTTCTCGGATCCTCTCAGATAAGGGTCCATATGTTAAAACGGCCCAGCCTCTATGTCGATTGCGGTTTCGTGGTAAATAATAATTTTGGTTGCCCTCCATTTCGAATTTATCTAGGACCCATATCTCGAAATGTTCTAATCAAAATCTTTTTTTATAATAGTACATAAATATTGTCTTAAAGTTCAAATTAAATTATCTGTCAACCAGAGTTCAGAGTTATGTCCCTGTGCCTTTCTTTTTTTCTGTTTTGTTCGTCACTAAATAGCAATACTGTTTATTTCATTACGTAATATAGTTAAATACAGGATACAGAATCAATATAGTGGTTTTGTTGCGGAACTATTTTAGAATACACAAATCATTACTCATATCCTAAGAACTATGCATGTCATTTGATTTCATCCAAGAAAAATGACGAAAGTGTTGTGAAAAAATAAGTTGTTAATGTGGCTTCAACTACGAGTAGTAAAAACAAGTATTAAAACTAAAAGAGGGGGGAGTGGGGCGTGCACATCGCGTCGGTGCCAGTTCTAGTGATGACATTTCAGATTATTGAAATAGTCTTTGCCAGACTTGCTGTGAGGTGGAAGAGTGGAGGAGGAAGATTTTTTCCCCTCCGTAAAGGCGTGATCAATGTATACTGGGTAGGTGAGGTGATCGATATCTAATCAGAACAAATAAGGGAATGTGGGATGGGAAGATATGTTGACTTATTGTGCTAAGGTAGGCATGACAGAATGACAGGGAAGTGTTGACCACTGGAGACGATGACCTGGCATTGTAAAACAAAACAGAGCCAGACTGTGTGAAAGTAAAGATTTAAAAAAAAAGTAAAAGATTAAACATACATAAGAATACATCTACATAAATTTGTGGCATATTTGTGAAGGCAGAAAACAATATGGTGATGTTGAGGTTTTGTGTCCCATGAGACGATGAGGTTTTGTGTCCCACGAGATGAAGAAGTTTAGTGCCTAAAGAGGTGAAGAGGTTTTGTGTCCCATGAGATAAAACGGTTTTTAAGGGCTTATGAGATGAAGAAGAATGTGCCCTATGAGATGATAAGGTTTTGTGCCCAATGAGATGAAGAAGAATGTGCCCTATGAGATGATAAGGTTCTGTGTCCAATGAGATGAAGAAGAATGTGCCCTATGAGATGATAAGGTTTTGTGCCCTATGAGATGATAAGGTTTAGTGCCCTGTGAGATGATAAGGTTTTGTGCCCTGTGAGATGATAAGGTTTTGTTCCCAATGAGATGAAGAAGAATGTGCCCTATGAGATGATAAGGTTTTGTGCCCTGTGAGATGATAAGGTTTTGTGCCCTGTGAGATGATAAGGTTTTGTGCCCTGTGAGATTATAAGGTTTTGTGCCCTGTGAGATGATAAGGTTTTGTGCCCAATGAGATGAAGAAGAATGTGCCCTATGAGATGATAAGGTTTAGTGTCCTGTGAGATGATAAGGTTCTGTGTCCAACGAGATGATGAAGTTGTGTGCCCAACTAGATGAAAATGTTTTGTGACCTAGTGACATGATAATGTTTTCTGCCCCATCAAAGCAATTCGTATTCATGCTACTAAAGTATATGTGGCCTCTGACCCCTGTAAAGCATTCATTGCTCTATAAGTCATACACTAAAAAAACATTCTCAATCAATCTATCTAGGATCAATAGACAAAGCTCTTATTATTAGTTAATATACCTGAAAGGAACATGTAAAAAGTAATACAGTTGAAATAATTTCATACAGTCTATAATAAAACCTTAAAAGACATACACACTTAACATAACAAAAGAACTGATATTCTATTGATCAGCTACTGTAAAATCTCCAATGATATGCATTTTAAAAATCCCTAAAGTGTAGAGTGAAAGAAATCAATTTAGCTCGTTTTCTATTTTTTGGACTTCATAAACTTTTTTTTTTTAAATATTTTACGATCCAGTTAACAAATGAAATATTTCTTCCCTACTGCGTGTCGATCTTGAATAAATAGAATGGAGTGTTTGCTGGTTTGCTGTGATATGTATTCTGCGAACACAGCAGTATTAAATGGAAAACTGGTTTACAGACCACATTAGTGAAAGGATTCTATTTAGACAGTAGAGACCTGTGTTTGCTCCCAGCATACACCTACACTGTGCGGACGGGCTAATTAGTGCAGAGTTTTGTAGGGATGTTATTAGTACAGAACTCGATGGAATACGAATGTAAATATTAGGTAGAGTTGTAGCATCAGCAATAAGAAATGATGGGACTAATTGTATCATAGATGTCAGAGTTCGTATCACTTAATACTGGGCGATTGGTCATCTAAAATGAAATGTAACATACTTAGAATGGATGAATAGCAGTATTAACTCTAATCTGTTCCTCTCTGAGCGCTCGCGTATACATAATAACATGGCACATAATGTTTCCCTTAGTGGACCACAAGATGTTGCACACGAAAAGTAATATTTCTTTCAAAAGTTGCGCACAGTCAAAGTCGGAAAATTAGAGAGAACATTGTTGCGTAGTCAATTGAAATAGATTTTTCCAAAATACGCCATTTTACAACGTTTTTATTCACTTCTTGTTTGTCTTTCCGGGGTCATTTCTTGTTTGTCTGTCCGAACGTTTTTCGTTTTATAAAAATTAGAAGCTCTTATAAAGTCTATTACCATGTGACCAATTTATTCAAAAATTATTTTCTGCTTTTTAGTACGCAAGAAAAACGTTGTTTTTTATAAAATATTTTTATAAAATGTAATTTTTATTTTGTGTTGTGCTATTGTATGTCAATATTTAGGTGCTAAGCTATTAAAAGGGAAAAAATACAATGGCGTCATATTAATTAGTACTTATGAGAGGACTTTTAAATAGCGATGCGTTTTCTGTATTTTTATGTTCGTTGGACATGACTAGATAGAATAATATGCTGATTCTGTGGATATGACTAGATAGAATAATAAGCTGGTTCTGTGGATATGACTAGGCAGAACAACATGCTGATTCTCTGGATACGACTAGACAGTTACCCACTTGGGTGGACTTGGGGTTTTTCACCAGGATCTAACACAAATCCCGAGGTTCTAGATTAATCTAGATTCAAGCCCGGGACCCATAGGTTGACAGTTGACCATCCGTAGCTGTATAGAAATCAGTAAAGAAAATAATGTTGGTATCGCCCCGTAACTAAATACAATCTTTTATTTTATCTTTTTTTTATAATGTTGTCAATAATCTTTCTTCACAAATTATATTATAGATCAATCAGCCTTGACGCAGGAAAATAATAATTAACGCGAGAGCATAAAGGTTAGCAATGAAAACGTTAAAAAAAAAAAGAAAGATTGTAAACGCGGTGAAAGTCTATAACCTTGATGAAGAGGTCAATAATTTGATCAAAACAAAAGATAATAAAAAAAAGCATGATAAATGTACTGTTGCACGTGTTGCAACAAGATTTGACTTGTCGTGAAACATACAATTGACATAACTTAAAATTACCTGCATTTATGATATCTGTGTATATAATTTAAACAAAAAACGTAATTACTAATAAATAGTCATTAACAAGAAGTCAGATAAAAGAACTTCATTTACTTTCGATAAACAATACGCACAATATCACATTACTGAGCCTGCGTTCACATTATCACTCACACTCTTACCATTATATACATCACAGATTAGATAATGCTATTTAACAACTTATATTTTTTCCTCTTCTTTGTTGTTGTTGTTAAATTGATTACATTTTTTTTGCACTTCACCTCCCAGCACTGATGAGTGTCTGCCACGCCTACAGAGTGTCAGGGAGTGTGTGCTCGTCCCTGACTGGCCAGACCAGCAGGGTGTGTTTACTTAAATTTGCAAAGTAAGTATTGTTCCTGCCACCATACATAGGACGATGGTGTAGTATGACCAGCCCCTTTACCAGAAATGGCAGGCTGAGAAGGTGTGATTGAATGGGTCAGAGTGATTTGGATTTGTGTGTCGAGCACATCCGTCACCACCACAAGCTATGAATGTCATGGTCTCGGATTATCCCCATTGACCACGGTACAATGTCTCCTGGACCAGGCACTGCACTACCAACATACATGGTATGTCTCCTGGACAAGGTACTGTACTACCAACATAAATGGTATGTCTCCTGGACCAGGTACTGTACTACCAACATACATGGTATGTCTCCTGGACAAGGTACTGTACTACCAACATAAATGGTATGTCTCCTGGACCAGGTACTGTACTACCAATATACATGGTATGTCTCCTGGACAAGGTACTATACTACCAATATACATGGTATGTCTCCTGGACAAAGCACTGCACTACGAACATAAATGGTATGTCTCCTGGACCAGGCACTGCACTACCAACATACATGGTATGTCTCCTGGACAAGGTACTGTACTACCAACATAAATGGTATGTCTCCTGGACCAGGCACTGTACTACCAATATACATGGTATGTCTCCTGGACCAGGTACTGTACTATCAACATACATTGTATTTCTCCTAGACCAGGCACTGTACTCCCAACATACATGGTATGTCTCCTGGACCAGGCACTGCACTACCAACATACATGGTATGTCTCCTGGACAAGGTACTGTACTCCCAACTCCCAACATACATGGTATGTCTCCTGGACCAGGCACTGCACTACCAACATAAATGGTATGTCTCCTGGACCAGGTACTCCACTATCAACATACATGGTATGTCTCCTGGACCAGGTACTCCACTATCAACATACATGGTATGTCTCATGGACCAGGTACTGTACTATCAACATACATTGTATTTCTCATGGACCAGGTACTGTACTATCAACATACATGGTATGTCTCCTGGACAAGGAACTGTACTATATAATTGGGGAACGCATTTTATTTGTCTTTTGTTTTGTTTTCGTCTATAGTTTAATATGTTGGGAATGCCATTGACCATAAAACAAAATCACTACAAAATTTAATATGTACCTAAAATAGTTATGATTAGTTTAGATACTTTTCAAGAATATTGATTTTAAAAAGTATAATTCTTTTTTTTAAATAAACTAAGTTGGTGATATAGTTATCAAAATGGTTTTACCGATTCTTTCAGAATATATATATATATATATATATATATATATATATATATATATATATATATATATATATATTATTTCTAGGTAACAAAAAATCATAATGTAGTTTATTTTATTTAAATAGCTATATTAATTAAATAATAGTAGTGTGGCGATAGTAGTGTGGCGATGGTAGTGTTGTGATAGTAGTGTTGTTGATAGTAGTGTTGTTGATAGTAGTGTTGTGATAGTAGTGTGGCGATAGTAGTGTTGTGATAGTAGTGTTGCGATAGTAGTGTTGTGATAGTAGTGTTATGATAGTAATGATAGTAGTGTTGTGATAGTAGTGTTATGATAGTAGTGTTGTGATAGTAGTGTTGTGATAGTAGTGTTGTGATAGTAGTGTTGTGATAGTAGTGTTAAAGACAAAAAACACCCATCGGGGATGCCCTATTAATATGTAATATGTGATATAAAATGTCAACATTGCACAGATAAACTATATAGATCCTACTAACACAGAGAAACTATAAAGATCCAACTAACACAGAGAAACTATATAGATCCAACTAACACAGAGAAACTATATAGATCCAACTAACACAGAGAAACTATATAGATGCAACTAACACAGAGAAACTATATAGATGCAACTAACACAGAGAAACTATATAGATCCAACTAACCCAGAGAAACTATATAGATGCAACTAACCTTAAATGTGTGCTGTTGTAGTTACTTCCAAGATGCCTCGATGACCAGCGAGGAGTTTCTGTCGTACCAGCTGTTGGGGATGATGTAATACCTTCAACATTTGATGCCATTTGGCATACCAGAGCTGACCTGAGACAGCTCTTTTATTGACCAATTGTGCTTAAGTCTCGTTGTGTGTCTAATGATTTGCCTCACTCATCGAAATCGTTATTGTTGTATTGTTTTTTTTAAGTCCAAAAAATATAACAGGAATATAGTTCGTTGGCTTATATATAAAGGCTGGATCATGTAAACGTTGTCTTATAAAATGACTGGCTTGTAAAGACGCTGGTCTATATAGAGGTGGGATTATTGAGTGGTCGACAGAATCCGAGTTAGATAAATTTATAAGCTTCAGTCAACACATTAGTAGGTTTATTTACACAAAAAAGCAACAATCACTATTGACTAGTGAATACTCTGTACTTTAATTAGTGGGCTGACGTCCTTGAAATCTGTTTAAAAAATGAAAACAAAAATACTGAATTAAAGATAAACAAACATCACTTGAAGTCTCTTGATGATTAGATATTTCAAACATTGATATTTCTTACCCTACATTTTAGTGGCGTCAACAGGTTATTAAAAGTTGAAAATAAAAAAAAATATATCTGTGTGCAATAAACAACAAAATATGATATCTTTGATAAGAGAGGTTATACAATTAACAACACTGCATTGTTTTATAGGGGGAAATGGTTCACGCAGACTTTAAGATCTATTCTAAACATGGATCAGTTGTAATGAGGGACATGCCTGTATCTGTATCTGTTGTAACATGGATCAGTTGTAATGAGGGACATGCCTGTATCTGTATCTGTTGTAACATGGATCAGTTGTAATGAGGGACATGCCGATATCTGTATCTGTTGTAACATGGATCAGTTGTAACGAGGGACATGCCTATATCTGTATGCAGTGCCGCAGAGAGGGGGCAGGAAAGCAAATGACAAGGGGCCCGGCGAGTTTTAGGGGCCCGGACTGAGCTGGCCAATCAACTTTCGAAAATATTATTATCAGCACGGGGGGCCCGTGACAGCCCTGCCCATGGGCCTGAAATTTCTGTCGGTCGGCCTGTCTGTATGTATTCTATTATATCACTATGTAAACTAAGGATCACACCTCTGACTGTATGATCTGTTATAAATGGGCCATCACAATTCACATGAATTTTTTAATACTTTAACAAGTCGTCTTTACATTACTGAGTTTCGAATTATTATTATTTATTTATTTGCCAAAGGGTTTATGATTGTAAACAACTGGTTTATGTAAATTTTCGAACGAAATTATAAAACACTATATATATTAAATTTTAACTTTTTTTTTTAATTATTTTTTTTTAGGTAAAATATTGAATATTTTACTACTTGTACAATAGAAACACAGAAATATACTATTATTATGATGTGATTTTTTGTTTATCATCTCTGGAGAAATTATCCACAGCTGAAACTGTCACTTGACTGTATATTATATAAAAAATATCTGTACATGAGACTTAAGAAAATCAGATATTCTTGGAATGATATTCCCAGCAAACTATCATGATCTATCAATGAACTATCACTGGACTATCAAAGACCAAATAATGACCTATCATGGACTATTAATGAGTTATCATTTACCGTATCCAACTAATGTAAACCCGGAACACCCGTATATAATGCTGATCATTGCTGATGTAATTTTCCACTGGTTGATTTCTTTGACTCGAAATATTTAGAGTGCAGGTCTACTCAGTACATAGTAACCGAGTAAATAATGACTAAGTACACAGCTATTTATACTTGGTAGCTTTAGAAAAATTAGAGTCAGCTATGTACACCCTCCCCCCCCCCTCAATCCCTTGGTAGTAGAGAGTATACGTGACAGAGACATTCTGAATGGTGTGGGTAGGTGAGAGAGATCAGATTTCATATTTCCAGGAATCGAGCACTTGGCTAACTACACTCACACACAGACACAAATTGCATTTCATTGACAACTGAAAGAATATTGGCATTTTCCGATTATCAATGATATAAATAAAAATTTAAAAAACTGAATATGGTACTTAGTATTTTTTAATAGTGTTATGATTAAAAAATTGAACAACAGGTTCTAAGAGGGTAAAGACAATGGAGGGCAGGTTTACATTTTGGGGAACGGAAGTAAAAAAAAGCAAAAAACAACAACAACTCTAAACAACCAATGTACGTGGAGAACCGGTGCACGGCCATCTTGAATTGAATCAGTTCAAGAAGCACAAGATGGCCTTGTGTGAACCGATTGAATTCTACCACTGGTTTTGTAATACGACGATAACATGGTAACTAAAACCAAAAACGTGGTAACTAAAACTAAAGTGGAGTACGGTGTTTAGCTTTTTACATTGCCAAATATTCGCTTGCTGTTAGTTTTATAGCTTATTTTTCAAATTTTTTGTCAAATTTTTAACTCTAATTGTTTATTGATTTTATAAAGTTATTGGAGGTTGATATGTAAATTAACAATGGTAAGTTACAATTGTTGTAGAGGCGGACAACCACAGAGTACAATTTTATCGCATTGAGACGTCAGAGTAAAAAATTTTTGAAATTCTATATAACCGTTTGAATCTACCAGAGAAAGATGAGCCACTGATCTACCATAAGCCAACTGGCCCCATCCACTGGCCATTCAACTGGCCCCTACACTGGCCACCACACCCCATCCGGACACCTCCACCGGCCCCTAAAATGGCTTCTCCAAGTGAAGACATCAAAAAATGTAAATTAGGTTACCGCAACTTACAGGGCCCACCCGGTCACTTGTCTTGAGACCCTATCATTATTGGGGGGGGGGGGAGCTACTCAGTCTTATTGACCAGTAGTTCTCAAACTTTCCCCCCCATCGCCACCTATTATAAAGATAAATAGCCCTTCCTGTGTCGAGTTTTTAGGATCATATTTTATGAGCAGATATGAAAGGAAATATTACATAGTGGTTTCTTGGGCACACAATACATTATTAATTAAAAGATTTTGTTCTCAATTTCTTCCTTTAGTAAATTTGGAAACTGAATGAATTACCTTCATCCTAAATTACGTTTTTAGATTTTACATAAGGAGTTTTGTTGTCAAAGTGGAAATATTTTTTTTTTATTAAATCTAGTTCATCAACAGCTATAGATTTACTTCATTAAATTTATATAATATGTCCTTTAAATAAACAATGTCATTTTTTTTTACGAAATCAAGTTGGACCATAAAGCAACTTCTTCGTTTGCTTAGAACTGTAGCACTAAGTTGAAGATACCTTGAAATCTAGTCAAACAGTAGCATGTCGATAACAAACAGACTTTAGTGTGAAGTAACATGATTATCGAAACAATCTTTCTTTAAACGAATTGCTTTTTAATTTTGTTGACCTCTTTAATGACATACTTTAGAGTTGTGTTCAGGCTCTAACTGAAATGTTTAGCAACCAGATATTGGCGGCGCACAGCGCGGTGCACATCTGTTACATCTGGTAATTGTCCTTTCATACGTGATAAATCGGCTGTGATTCCAGCATGGTTCCTGCACCGTCATTAGCAACTGGTAGAATATTTTAAAGGGTATTTCTTTTACTACGGACGTGCTATGTGAACACCTGGATATTGTTTATTTATTTATAAATTTTACGTAAGTCAAAAGTACGGCGTCATTTCCTGTCAAAACTAACTCATCAAACTGTACCGGGAATACCTATTTTTATAAGCTTTTTTTTTTGTTTCATTTTCTATGGGTTTCTCCTCAAATCCTGTAACTTACTCTTGAACCTGTTCTAATTTAATGAGGAGACAAAGTTTGCACATTTTTAGATTCTGCTTGGTAAAAGACGATTTTAATAATTTCGAGTTCGCGAATTATAACATTGAAGAATTACGAATTTTTTTTAGTACTGTTTATGCTGGGGTAAAGTCTGCAATGAGATTATACGGACCATAGCACCGTTGCAGATTGCAGCGAAATAGTGAAGCTTTTTTAGTCTTGTCTATACTCTATACTTACCAATTTTATTAAGTTAAATTTAAGTTTGCAGAAAAATATAAATTTAATTCTTTAAAAACTAAAATAAAAGAAGAAATAAAAAAAAATACATAAAAAACTGAACCTTCTAAAAAAAATAAGCTTTCATTAAAGTGCTCTAAAAAGTAAAAAATATGTAGGCCTATATATTTTTTATAAATTGTCATTACTTAAAGTTAAAAGCATAAAAAAAAACGAAATAATACATAAATTGTTTACACAAGCTCTAAATGCGGTTTGACGCATTATGTTGTAGTAGATTATATAATGGCAAGCGAAAATGGATGTAAAGAAAAGTCTTAACTGATCTGTGTGTAAGAGTTTAAATATTGCAACTATGAAGCCATATTCGAAGGTTGTTCACACAAGCATACATTGGTTTTATGCTCAGGTGATACAAAATCCAATCTTAAATTTCATTTAACGATGTTCTACAAAAATCATTAAATAGAACAATAAAGCAAAATTGTGTTGATACAGAGTAAAATATTCTAGAATCATTGAAATGTAACAAATCAGAACAATAGAATTCAATAGAAATATTGTTCTAAAAATCATCCAACAGCGGCGCCAATGAGAATCACAATGTATTGACTCGGCATACAAACATTAATGCATAGAAAAGCGTTCATTGAATTGAATGTAGTAGTTTAGATATTGTATCCATGAAATTTATTAGAAAATGTATAATGTCAGTATCAAAAGTCGTATAGAAATGTGCTCAGCTAGAAATGAGTTACTTCCCATTAATCAAAATTTAAAATATAAATATATATGAATCACGGTTTTGTTTTTAGAGCATTTTCGAAAAAAAATGCTCTATTGTCCCCGTTTTGTCTGTCTGTCCGTCTGTCCGTCCGTCATCACCCTAGATCTCAACAACCATAAGTCCTAGACCCATGATGTATATATCATTTTGTAGGTCTTGGCCTGCCAAGAAATGACTTTTTTCCATTTCGCGATCTGACCTCTCAGGGCCGTAAAAGGGGCCTTAGTACCGTTTTTTACTATATAAGCTATATTAATAAAGGAGCGCTATATCTCAGCAACTATAAGTCCTAGACCCATGATGTATATATCTTTTTGTAGGTCTTGGCCTGCCATGTGTACATCAAAAGTTCATTTCGCGATAGGATCTCTGAGGGCCGGGCTTCAGGGCTCCTAAGGGGCTTATATATTATACATACACCTTGTACGTTCAATAGCCCGTTCATTTGGTGCGAAATACTGCAGCACGTAGTTTCACCAAGATTTATTAAGAAACTCATCAAATGAAATAGTAAGCTTGTGTTCTGAATTAAATTGAAAGTATCAGAGCTATGCAACAATTGACGGAGTTTTCGGACGATTAATTGACTATAATTTCGAATTTTTTAAATTATGAGTCCTATTTCAGTGACCACAAACCACTTGTAGTTAGATTTAAGAGAAAATAATTTTTTTTCAAATATAAAGAAACGTCTTTATAATTATTTTTTTTACAGATATATGCATTACACAATTGAATTTATAAACATTTCCAAAATTTAAAAATATTTACTGAAAGATAGCATACGTACTGATACATAACATGAAAATGCGCTAACACGTCCTGTGTCCAGAATGGAACAGGCTTAATTGCTTGTTTTCGCTATACACTCAGATATTTACTTTTATTGTACGCTTTTTTTTAATTAATTTTAACTAGAGTTATTGCAGGTTATTCTATTTTTAACCAAGAATTACAGCAAAAATATCCTAATCCAAATATGTATCAATAGTTTTAAAACTACGACGATCGTTTATTTTATCGATTACTTTTATTCAAGAACGGGAATTCAGGTTTTTATGCAAACATACGTACATTCAAACCTAGTTATCCCACACTTGTTATGCACAAGTAGATTTGGATTTGTGTTTCACTGACTGTCCATGTAGTAAAAATAGGTAATTCCTGTATTCCCGAAAGTGAACATCATACTTAGACACAAGTATCGATTAAATGCCTTAATGAACTATATTTGCCATGATCTTGTAAATTAAATAAGATCTATTCAAGAAGAAAAATGTATTGAATTATTATTACCTGTTAACTTCTACGAACACAATCACTTGTTCATTCTGTGTGCTTTTTGTAGTAAATAATATACGGCACGAATTGTGAGTCCAAAAAAGGCAATTCGTTTATCCGTCTATAGTGCAAAAATGAATTCAAACAAAAGCTGATTCCTTAGTAACCCATGTCCTAGTATCCTGACTGAACAATTCAAAAGTTGGTGTATGAGTTAGAAATTATTTCATGGGTCTTGCTTTTCCTAATGTACTAACAGCATAAAAAATATATGCGTGTACTGTACTATTATCTCTAAAAATAGCACATTGTAGGTTTGTAAAAAGAATGTCATTCATGTTTTACTTTTTTCTCTTTTCCTAATCTCCCCCTTTCCTTGTACTGGATTATGTGTGTTTGTCTTTTTTTTTGTGTGCGACATTGTTTGTTTGTGTGTGTGGCGTATTTTGTGCGTGTGTGTGTCATTGTTCATGTGTGCCATTATTTGAATGTGCATTTGTGTATGTGTCATTGTTTGTGTGTCTGTGTCATTGTTTGTGTGTGATTGTTTGTGTGTGATTGTTTGTGTGTGATTGTTTGTGTGATTGTTTGTGTGTGATTGTTTGTGTCTGTGTGATTGTTTGTGTGTGATTGTTTGTGTCTGTGTGATTGTTTGTGTGTGATTGTTTGTGTCTGTGTGATTGTTTGTGTGTGATTGTTTGTGTGTGATTGTTTGTGAGTGATTGTTTGTGTGTGATTGTTTGTGTGTGTATGTGTGTGTGTGTTGGCTGGAGAGGAGTGTTGTCTCAATCATTTGAAAACATTATTTGACTGCAGGCTGTCGTATAGCGAGAAAACATTATTTGACTGTAGGCTGTCGTATAGCGAGAAAACATTGTTTGACTGTAGGCTGTCGTATAGCGAGAAAACATTGTTTGACTGTAGGCTGTCGTATAGCGAGACAGGTGATTCAAACATAATTGGATATATTCCATTTACTGTGTAGCATCTTTATCTTCTATTTTTTCGCGAGTAAAATGTGACATGAACAAAACATGACATGAACAAAGCATGACATGAACAAAACATGACATTAACAAAACATGAACAAAACATGAACATGAAAAAAACAGTGCATGAAAAAATATTTAATGAACCAATAATATGAACAAAACATTTCATGAACAAAAATGACATGAACAAAACATTTCATGAACAAAAATGACATGAACAAAACATTTCATGAACAAAACATTTCATGAACAAAAATGACATGAACAAAACATTTCATGAACAAAAATGACATGAACAAAACATTTCATGAACAAAACATTTCATGAACAAAAATGACATGAACAAAACATTTCATGAACAAAAATGACATGAACAAGACATCACATGAACAAAACATCACATGAACAAAAATGTTTCAAGCAAATATATTTGAAATATGAGCATTGTTTAAATGATTATAATTAAAAAAGATAATTACAAATAACAAAGTTCATTCATGTTACATAGAGCAAACAATAATTTGAGAAACAATACAGAAGTGGAGAGCTAATTATAGGATCACGTCGTTTCTGTACAATTTCTAGTAAACTTTTTAAATAACAAAATATTATGTGTGTTTTTTTTTGGGGGGGGGGGGGGGTCTATTTTTCCCCATATTGAGACCATTTTACATAGATAAATAATTAACGAAAAAAAAATTATTTATTTGTGAAATTAAGGTAACAAGGTTTTATGATACAGTGACGTCCCTTGATTCCTTTCTCAACATTACACCAGCCATAGGGACATGTATCTCTGCCCTCTCTACAGCTCCACCAGATTCACAGATTCACAGCTCAGAGTCACAGCCAGCACATACAGCCAGCAAATACAGCCAGCACATAGTCACAGCCAGCAAATACAGCCAGCACATAGTCACAGCCAGCACATACAGCCAGCACATACAGCCAGCACATAGTCACAGCCAGCACATAGTCACAGCTAGCACATAGGAGTTACATTTGATGAACGAAACCTTCCATCGTGAGCAAAATCATAGGAATAAATAAAATTTCAAATGTAAGGGATGCACCGGCGACGGAACGAAATATTTTAGGGGGGGGGGCAAGACAAAATATGACCGAAAGACAAATTTTACCCCCTTAATTCAATAATAGAATATAGTAATTCTGTAGCAAGTATTTAATCGATATTATTAAAAAATATTATATTAAAAAAATAAAAATGAACATTGAGCACTTCTGTCGTCAACTGATTCGTAATGTCAGTTTGTTTACAAATCTAATAATGAAATTAGATCAAAAAATTCTTGATAATTATCATGAATGATGATGAACATGAAACTGAAACCGGAAACGGGAATCTCAATAAACAAAAAGTATTATATGAAAAGATAATAAATAATTGTATTTTCTTTAAAAATTACATTTGCCGTCATTCGGTAGATGGCAATACTTCTCTATACTTATGAGACGCATTTGCTGTCTGTCTGTCTGTTCCCTTAAAACTCAAGATCCAGACAACCAAATAACGTGAAATTTGGTACACGTACACAAAATTACATGGGGAAGGTTCTTAAACAGGTTTCCTTCCATCTCATTGGGTACTTTAATTGTAATTTATTATTTTGGATATCAAAGACATGAAAATTGGCAAACTTTTACCCCGATTTAAGGTTTTACGAGCTACTCTCCCACATTGCTAACTTACTATAAATATGATCGGTACGGGGAACCAACTATCACATTACTTACTACATTATTACATTCCATTCCTTCATCCATAGGAATTCTCATCTTTTGATACAGTCATGCTTAAGAGAGAGAGAGAGAGAGAGAGAGAAAGAGAGGAAGGGAGGGAAAGAGGGAGGGAGGGAGAGAGGGGGAGGGAGGGAGAGGAAGAGGGAGGGATAGAGAGGGGGAGGGGAGGGAGGGAGGGGGAAAGAGAGAGAGAGAGGGAGAGAGAGAGAGAAAGAGAGAGAGAGGGAGAGAGAGAGAGAGAAAGAGAGAGAGAGAGAGAGAGAGAGGGGGGGGGGACTGCCAAAAATGTTGTGTATCACATTGCTTTAAGATAAATGTACCCTTTTATTGCATGCAAACAAACCCTTTTTTACGCGTCTTATTTTAAATCTTAATTAAACGTCAAATTACGCTTCTTAAATAAACAGAAAACCTTATTTTAAACCCGGGCAAAGCCGGGTACTTGCAACTAGTTTTAAAATATGCCAAAACAACTCTCAATAATGTGATTACTGTAAAATGTAAATTAATTATAATTTCTTTCAAATATTAAATTTAAGAAATAAATCAAATGAATTATGAAAATGATACATATAAACTAAAATGAATTACAAAGTTAAAAAAGTTCAACAAAGTTAAAATTTTAGGGGGGGGGCAGACTGGAAATTCAAGGGGGGCGCCGCCACCCCTTAAAAGTTTTAGGGGGGGGGCCGCTGCCCCCTGTCCCCCCTGCTCCGCCGCCAGTGAGGGGATGTAAGGAACTAAGTAGTCTAGTAAATTTATTTATTACGTACTATCCCACCCATAATAAATTACACCTGTATCTGGTATTTTTAAATATGTTAACGTTGCTTGAAAAATAATTATTCCTAATAATGTCATTGTTAATTCCCAAACGGTGCAATTTGTATTCATCGTTTAGCCTACCCCTGACCTATATGAACTAGGTGGAACTGCAATTACAAGTGCTGATAAGACCAGACCACTCTATTTCCACTTCACGGGTCATACAAACATGTTGCTATGGCATGGGTCTATCGTACAAATGTAGTGACTATTTAATAGGATACTATCAGAGCTAAATTATTTAAAACAAAGATAAGAGTCACAACAACATCGTGAGAATCACTGGTTTCGAGGACCTAGTATTTTCTAAAGGTAGTACACTCTATGATATGGCCCACATGGCTACTTTAATAATGACATTGAGATGAACCATTGAAATATAAAATATGACTGATGTTTTTTTTTCTGACCGTCTGAGAACCACCGATTCCACTGAATGTAAGCACCGACCCACAACATTGTTGACATTAACTATTTAAAAATTCAAACCAAAATTGCAGTGCTTACAGTTGTACATGTAACTTAAGTAGGCCAAGAAAGGGGAGACACTCTGTTGAATGAGATAGTGGAGTTATTACACAATAAGCATGATATATATATATATATAACTATGATATAGGTTTGTGAACTTGAAATAGAAAATGGCTTTTTCTTTGTTTTCTAATCCTGCATTGGCATAACTACTAAGTTGGTATCTGTCAGATTATACACAAATACATTCTTTGATCTCCGAAATATATGTTTGAAGGATACGCTCACATACTTTGAAATTTAGACATTTTTTTTTACATTAAACTGGGTTACTTAGAAAACAACATGAATCAGGTGCAGGTCATTCTAAAGGAAAACCCAACCAACTTAAATTTACAATTAAAAGCTTTGCGGTTTCGTGTTTTTAGCTTTTCTTGTATTTCTCGCAGTAAATAGATGTCACAAAAAATTTTACAACACTCATAAAATAATCCAGAGGATGAAAATATTCTTAAACCTAATGAAAGAATGAATGACTAGTCAGGGCGCCTCAACATTACTACTTGTACCGGTGACACAGTAGTAGAATGACCTATGAAATTACCCCTAGCCAAAACAAAAACTGCTGAGGTTTAGTTTTGTTACAAGTGACAAGTCGTCATATGTCATAATATGTCATCAGTATCCGCCTCATTCTGTGACCACCACAGTGTTACAGTGACGGTGTGACCGTATGGAGTTATGTCCTCACTTAGCGTGAATCAACCAATGGGATTTAAGACACATACTTATATATATATATATATATATATATATATATAGTAAAATAAATAGTAAAATTTAAATATATTATAGCAGTCTTCATTTAAATGTTAATAGACATAAAACCATAAAACCTAAACAGTCTCACGTAATATGTCAGACATGGGAAAACTACGTCAAGTCAGGCCCGTCAGGCTTTTTTTATCCGGCCCTCCGCTCTTCTTTAACACGCTCATACCTATGCAGGGGACTACACTTTCTGTGCCCAAACTATGCAGGGGACTACACTTTATGTGCCCAAACTATGCAGGGGACTACACTTTATGTGCCCAAACTATGCAGGGGACTACATTTTCTGTGCCCAAATTATGCAGGGGACTACACTTTCTATGCCCAAACTATGCAGGGGACTACACTTTCTGTGCCCAAACTATGCAGGGGACTACACTTTCTGTGCCCAAATTATGCAGGGGACTACACTTTCTGTGCCCAAACTATGCAGGGGACTACACTTTCTGTGCCCAAACTATGCTGAGGACCAGTGCTCGGTTTAAGAAAAAATCCAGTGCCGGGGTGAAAAAAAAATACTGTTGAGCCGCGGTATATGTCTATAATTTCATCCCCGGCGGGGATGAAATTAGCTAAAGCAGAGCCGGGGATGACAGTGTTCAATGCCGGGGATATCCCCGGCGGTAAATCGAGACCTGCTGAGGACTACCCTTTCTACACCCACACTATACAGCGAACTACCATTTCTACGCCCATACTACACATTGGACTGCCCTTTCTACACCCACACTATACATTGGACTGCCCTTTCTACACCCACACTACACATTGGACTGCCCTTGCTACACCCACACTATACATTGGACTGCCCTTTCTACACCCATACCACACATTGGACTGCCCTTTCTACGCCCATACTACACATTGGACTGCCCTTTCTACACCCACACTATACATTGGACTGCCCTTTCTACACCCACACTACACATTGGACTGCCCTTTCTACACCCATACTACACATTGGACTGCCCTTTCTACACCCACACTATAGCTGAGACTATCATGATCATGAAGAGTCGAAAAAAAAAGGACACAGATCTTGAAATATTACTACAAATATGTCTAAAAAGACAAAATATAGCATTACTATTTACTATTGCAGTGTTTCCAACCCTCTTCATACCGTGACCAACTAAAGCCTCTAAAAAAAAAATCAGTATACCCCCCTTTCCCGTAGCATCATTTTTTTAATATACATTTTTTACTAATCCGCCCTATTGGTTCAATGACGGTTTCTCCCAAATCGCCAATTACCGATCTTCTATTGAATGGCTGTTTAGATCAAATTAAATGAAAGTTTCTCTTCAAATTATTGTGGTAACGACAAAATTTCAAACAACGCGAGTGACCATGACATGGAATTAAATGTTGTGAAAATGAAAGTAATGGTCAACTCAACAGTGACAACAACAAAAAAAAAAAGAAACAGCAATCCTGATCAAAGGCTGGAGAGTTATTGCTCAGATATTTGGTCTCAACATTAACCAAGAGCGAAACGTGCTCAAATGCATTAGAATAACAACATCAGTGCCAGCTATGACCAGTCTTGAATCAAAACCTTTGTAAGGAATTATTTAATCAGCCTTGTGACACCCGAATCACTCCCGGCTACAGCGGAAGTTGGCATGGTTCAGTGCAGGTATTACGTCACGATACTCTCTGACGGTAAAACTCTTTAGTGCCTTCATGAAGGGAAATTGGGGGGGGGGGGGGGGGGGCATCGAGGATTCCATCCAAGAAATAACATCTGAATATAAAGGCCGTAATGGAGCATGAAACAGCGGAAGTGCCAAAACATCGATTCCACTTGTGACTACGCGACAAAGAATAGTGCGCAGTGACCACCTATATAGTGGAGTGTCTCTGTACATAGTCTTTCCAACAATAAAAATTGATCAGGGACAAATTATTTTAAAATTTAGAAAAATAACCATAGACGCGGGTCTTTAAAATTGAAATGTTCTATAACTTCTATTGAACATAACTTTTGTTTGAAATGTTCTATAACTTCTATTGAACCTACGTTTTGTTTGAAATGTTCTATAAATTCTATTGAACCTAATTTTTGTTTTTACTAAAAAGATGCGATAATATTGACGTGTGTTATTATCTATTTATCTATCGCTGTGAAATTGTCAACATATGCATCGTAAATAATTGTTTTGATTTTCTTAAATAATTTTGATGTATTAAAATAGAACCAGCGGCGTAGAGAGGGGGTGACAATGGGGCATCGACATCATGCCCCGGGCGCTACTCACAAAGGGGCGCCAAATGGTCCGCAAAATATATAATATTATATGGTTTTCAAATGGGGGGGGGGGGCTCTAAAAAGGTATTGTGCCGGGCGCGAGTTAAGCTCGCTTTGTCACTGCAAAAAACTGACAATGAACATTTTCAGTGAGTGTTAATTTGTTTGCAGTCGATATAGGCTATATATTTTTTTTAAAAACTATAGCTTATACAGTACTTGAAATAACCGGTCTAATAATTTTGCATTCTGCTGAGATTTTTTAGCGCCAATAATGTAAGCTATGCATGATGGTCACATACTGGCCTTCTTATGGGAAGAAATATAACAAACATTTCTGGAATCAAATTTGATTTCGTTGATTTATTTATGAAATGAAAGTTATTTAATTTAATTTCTAAATACGGAAATAATTTATGTTCGATTTTTAAAGAAGTTTACAAAAATCAAACACAAAAATAACTAGGTAAAACTGAAATTTTTAGAATGCCCCAACGCCCCCCTTCCCCCATACCATTTAATGTCTTCTATATAACATCCTATGTTATAGGGAATTAGTACTGGACGTACTTGTGGGTCAAATGCGGTCACTTGTTATGGCCTATCCATCAGAATAACTTTGCTGTAATGTCCATTATATTAAACCGTAATTTCTATAACTTAAGTGCAGTCATATAATATTCATATAGAATGCGTTATAATGATCATGCACGTAGTCCCAGATTGACAGACACAGTTGCTCATCGACATTGATGGTTGACATTTTTTTATAATTAACTAAGGCATGAATCACAGCGTGTCGTACAAGTCACGTGGTTGTCATGTAACGCGTGTTTCCGTGTTGTTGTCACCATTTAAAGATCTGTGTTGCCTCGTGTTTTTTTTTTGTCTTTGAGAACTAAGGGGAGGGGAGGAGAAAAAAAAAAGGGGGGGGGGGATCCATCCAACACCGCCTTGTCACTATCGACAGGTTGTGACGACAGACAATCTGAGTGAAATGTCAAACTGATGTCAAGAGACGATTTCGAAATTAGTATTTATTTAACGTGAGAACACTAATCATTACCATGTTGTAGGGTTTACAAATAGCATGTGTCAATAGGTGATACACAAATACACCAACTCATCCAACACGGTGTGCTACAGTAAGAAACCTTCTGATACACGATTCAACACGTTCAATAACTGTATGATTAATAATTAAATAAAAATATCTATACAACAGGTTGATATGAATGTGGCAACAAAAAAAGAAAGAAAAACTCTCAAATTATTTAAATACTTGCACAAAAAATCATCAGGTAGCGAGCTAATTGTATAACATCAACAACTAATTTGTTACCGTTACATCCTGTTACACGTCTTCATTTTCCAACATCCAACACAAATGTTACACTCTTTATTTAATATTAGTGAAATCGATGTCTCTCCGAAACACGTCAACAAATATCGAAGGGACAATACGGCATCCTTGTCAAAATATTATTATTATTATGGTCAGTGACCACCAGTAGCGCAGAACTGTGAACGATTTTCTAGCGTCCTTGACCGTCAGCTGACAATAATCGATTACCTCAGCTTGGCAAGTCCCGCCGACTGTGTGAGTGTTCCAGACCTGCGTGCCACTTGTGCTTTCTGTGTCCAGGCATCCACGTTGTTCGGAAATACTAGTTTTATAATGAACTTTGTATCTTTACATATCAGTTGTTTTTTTCCCCTGTACACTATACTGTCTTATTGTATTCAATGGGATGCATTGGAAGTCGTCATTTATTTTTTTTTTTTTAAATCATTATATCTGTACATAAATATAATTTTCATAAGAATGTTAAAAAAAAGTTTGTTTAATTAGGTCTGTATAATGGAAATATATAATGTTACTGTAGAGCCTAAGGCTTGTTACTATAAGGGCCTAATTTTGTCAACAATCTCTACAGTCTACTTGGGCCGATTTATTTCAGGGCGTAAGGCTATAGCCTTATTAAACTGATGATCATGATTAATCCCGGCAGTGTCTATATGTACATTTTTTTATCTTGGTTAATGACAAACTTGGTTAATGACAAACTTGGTTAATAAACTGATTTGCTGACTTGGCTAACGACGCATCCTTTGCGTTGCGACCCATCGTTGATGAGAAACATTGAAACATCTTAATCTATTTACATTTAAAAGGAAAAAAAAACGTCATTATGTACTTTTCTCTTTTATTATCGGTAGGGTCTATTTTTGTAGCAAATATAAATGTGTAAATGTTAAGTAGGTCTTTACATTTTGTTAAAAAAAAAAAGAAACTAATAATAACAAATATATAATATGTATATTTCACATGTCTGGGGAGGGGGGCGTGGGTTTTATTTATCTTGCAAATGTTATGTGTACCTTTCAGTGTTGCACTCTGGTCGTCCTTAAGCACAAGCCCTTCCAGCATGGCCGGCCCTAACAATTGCGGGCCTTATGCGAAAAGGATTACGCGGGGCCCAGTCTGGGTAGGGATAAGGATAATAAGTGAAAATTTAGATCTTGTATTAGAAAATAAATTCGTCTTTGTATTTTATTCACTCTTTAATAAGTACAAAATCACGATCAAATGAACTTTACGTGTAGCGAAGTTACACAGTATATCATCAAAATTAAAATTATGTTTCCTACATAGATCACGCTCAATAGCAAGAATTGCCAAATTTTTCAATCTATCTTCGTGAATCGTTGACCTCAAGTAATTATTGATTAGTTTGAGGCGCGAGAAGCTTCTTTCTCCAGATGCCACAGTTACGGATATTGTTAAAAATATTCTGAGTGCAACAAAGTAGTTGGGGAAAGCAGTGTATCTTTCATTAGTGGACAGATAAGCCAAATTCTAGAGGGGTTTGGGTGGTATTTGGTAGAATATGCCTTAAAGATTCCAATTCATCTGCTAATTCTCTATTGATGACGTCAATGCTTGCCCGAGGCTCGCTGTAAACTTTCATATATCATCACGCTGAAGACTCTTGAAGCTGGCAAGAAACCCAGATTGTGTTTTGATTTCATCTGTTCAAATCTCGTCTGCAAGGATTGAATCGCGGTGTCCACAATTCTGTTGAAGCAATTTATCCTGTAGTCATCTTCAGCATTTCCAGGTGCAGTGGCGTCAATAGGGGGGGGTGCGAGCCGCACCGGGGGACGCCATTTTAGGGGTGACACCGAAATGAACAGTTCTATATTTCATAGCAGAAAAACTCGGTATAGTCGGGTTTATAAAAGATGAGCAGTAGCCTAGGGTGCCACCATCAGTGGCGTAGCGAGGGGAGTAAGGGGGGTATGATCCCCCTGGCGCTACTCACAAAGGGGCGCCAAATGGTATATTTTACATATAATATTATATGGTTTTCGAATGGGGGGGGGCGCTTAAAAGGTAGTGTGCCCCGGGCGCTCTCTACGCCACTGGCCACCATCCAGAGTAGTAGCACAGGGTGTCACCATATAGAGTAGTAGCACAGGGTGCCACCATTCAGAGTAGTAGCACAGGGTGTGACCATCCAGAGTAGTAGCACAGGGTGTCACCATCCAGGGTAGTAGCACAGGGTGTCACCATATAGAGTAGTAGCTTAAATGGTGCCACCATGCAGAGCGTCTGGAGCTTAGGTAAATAACTACAGTTCAAAGCTGTTCGGATCAAAGTAGATTTTTTTTTTTGCAAACGTTCTAAAAAAGGGACGTGGTTTCAGGACATTGGAGACGTACTTTACAAACTGAGTTTAATGAATATAATGTACACCTCTCCCCAGGGAGACTACTGAACCCGCTGACCTGTAGAAGGTTATAAGTTAAAATGGTTGTATTTATAAATTTACACCTAGAATTAGCGCGGGGCCTATGAAAGTGCGGCTGCATAGGTTGCTGTGGCCTAAGGCGGCCCTGCCTTCCACATCATTTAATTTGGGGCTCCATATTATAAGTTTAGGGCCCCTTGTTCAATGATCAATTATATTTTTTTAAGTGGCATTCAACATTGACATAGTTAGATTTTTCTTTAATATGAGAACAATTTGAGTTTGAATCAATATATATATATATATATATATATATATATATATATATATATATATACATATATATATATATATATGTATATATATATATATATATATATATATATATAAATATATATATATATATATATATATATATAGCTTTGCAATCTAAAACCGGTGTTTCTATTTGATCTATCAGTCTGGTGTTTCTAAACATAATTTGATCTATCAGTCTGATGTTTCTAAACATAATTTGATCTATCAGCCTGGTGTTTCTAAACATAATTTGATCTATCAATCTGGTGTTTCTAAACATTATTTGATCTATCAGTCTGGTGCGACTAAATATAATTCGCGACTAGACATAAGTTGATAGCAGTGCCGTGGCAAGCTTAACTCGCGCCAGGGGCACAATACCTTTTTAATACCTTTTAGCGCCCCTTCCATTCGAAAAACATATGTAAAATATACCATTTGGCGCATATAGTAGTTGATGGTGCCGATTATAAATGACTACCATTGTCCCCTGCAGATGATGTAACAGAATGTTCTGCTTACAATGTCTCCTTAAGATGATTTAACAGACGGTTTGGCTTGCATTGTCTCCTTCAGATGATGTAACAGACAGTTCTGCTTGCATCGTCTCCTTCATATGATGTAACAGACGGTTCTGCTTGCATTGTCTCCTTCGATGATGTAACAGACGGTTCTGCTTGCATCGTCTCATTCATATGATGTAACAGACGGTTCTGCTTGCAATGTCTCCTGCAGATGTTGTAGCAGACGGTTCTGCTTGCATTGTCTCCTTCAGATGATGTAACAGACGGTTCTGCTTAATTGTCTTTTTCAGATGATGTAACAGACGGTTCTGCTTCCTCACTTTCTATACCGGAAGCTCAGAGAAACATGGACTCAAGAAGTTGAATACGTTTAGAAGTATTTCAAAGTGTTTAATTTGATTGGAAAGATTGTGGCTTTCATCAACTCAAGATTTCGAACTAATTGTATTGGTTGAGTAGTACCCTTTTAGGTTGGATCATATGTCATAAGTATCAAATGGAGATTCTCGCACAAACTAACAAATAGCGAGACTGTGAACCGTAATTGCTAAACTGTCTAGTAGTCTACATTCAAAATAAAACTAAAAACGCTGTCTTATGTTTTAATTGCAAGCTGTATGGTGATTCAAAATTAAAGCAAGATCGTTTGAATGGATTAGCATTGATATCAAAAGCTGGATATCAGTAAAGCACAAAGTAGTCAGATGCACTTTTAATCCAAGACTTTGTAAAGATGAAACTACGCAAATACATTTTTATTAAGACCATATAGGGGTTCCGGTGAATGTATGGGGGAGGCGGGTATGAAGGGACGAAGGGTCCATGGAAGGAAGTGTATACGAAGTAACATTAAAAACTATTGACGTGTGTGAGTTATTTTAGAGACAGAATTTTCCGTTCCACCAATGTTGAACGTACTAGTGTAAAGTTAGTCTAATACAGTAATAGGCGTCTAGTAGGGCGTTTACCAAAGTAACACTATATAATAGTAGGCCTATATAAATCTATAAATATGTTGTATGAAGTTGATTGTCGTTTAACTATGTACTTCTTTGTAAACCTACAAATATATTGTGTTAATTTGATAGACATTTACCAAAAGTACCACTGTCTACTATATAGGGGATGTCCATTATTTATGTCAACAAATTTTTGGCGATCTTTACCCCCCCTCCCCCTTGTCAACAACTTGTCAAACTTCCAGAGACCCCCCCCCCCCCATAAAATTACGTCAACATTTGATTAACCCCCCCCCCCTCCAAAAAAAAAGGTGGCTTCCAAAATGTTTATGTGACAAAATTAGTAGGAATATAGTTAGTTTAATTAAAATGCTGAATGTTAAGCGAGTGTGTAACACAGGACTACAAACGCTGCTTAATTTTCCTTTATTTAAGTAATTATATTAAATTTAAAAAAGTAACATTGTTGACGTCAACTTTTCTTGACCTCCCCCCCCCTTGTCAACAATTGTCAAAAATTTTCTGACCCCCCCCCCTTCCCCCTATTTTGTTGACGTAATTAATGGACAGCCCCATAAACCTACGAGAGGATTTTGATATAAGTTTACCAAAGTCACTAAAACACCCTTGAGTATGAGATTATTGTGTGAATGTTGATATAAGTTTACCACAGTACCACTAAAGAAACAATGAGCATGAGATTATTGTATGAATGGTGATACACATTGTCCTGTCTGTGTGTGTTTGTGTGTGTATGTTTGTGTGGTGTGTGTGTGTGTGGTCTGTGTGTGTGTGTGTTTATATGGTAGAGAACATAATCCAATTTAAAATTCTTACCAATCTAGTCAACTCTCACTATGTTACGGACACCTTGAGCTTCATGGGCCCGGAGCCATGCATCGACTGATTCAACTCTCTAATTAAGCCTGCTTGCACCACTTGCAGAACGAAGAGCTACGGCAACAAGTCAGAGCACTAGGTTTTGTGACATTTTTCTTGGACGAACTTATTGTGTGATTTCATATGGTGGTCTTTCAGCAACCAGTCATTCTTTACCCTTGTGGGCTCCTCTGAAAAGTTTGTCTTTTTGATTGCATCTTTATTTTCTATCATACTTGAAAGCATGTGTATACTTGTCACGCCAGCATTGTTTGGGTGTATCTGCCATAAATGTCAGAACGGCGGGGTATTTGTGTAGCTAATCTATGATAGTGTGTGTAAGAAAAGCCTAATTAGTCTGGTTTGAGTGTACATGACAACCAGCAAGAATGACAAGGCCTTAGTGATCCTGTTATAACTGACAGAGAGGCTAATACATTTGCCTAAAAGGCAGGCTGCAAGTAATTATGAGAAAAGATGGGTGAGTTACATGCGACTCTATTTACCAAGAAAATTGTTGGTATGTCTAAATATGCCAACTCTTTTTGCCATTGTTCAGGTGTTTTTTTTTTAATCTTTTTTCACATTGTATGTTTTATTTTGTTTATGCTTAATGGTTCACATCTCTGAATTTTTAGTTGTTGTTGTGGGGACTGTATTTTAAGATGCCCGTTTTTCCCCTTGGAAGGATGCGATGTTTATTTCTCAAATCATATTATGTAATAATAATGGAACGATTTCGTAATGCCCTCCATTCATCCCCACCATAATCAATAGCACAACGTACATGGAGGCACAACAGGAGACAGGCAGGTGACAGGCGACAGCCTGAAGATCAAACTGAAGCATGCAGATCCAGCTAAAAGATCCAGCTTAAACTTCAGGTTCTG
This sequence comes from Bulinus truncatus, assembly GCA_021962125.1. NCBI lineage: Eukaryota > Metazoa > Mollusca > Gastropoda > Planorbidae > Bulinus > Bulinus truncatus. The sequence goes on along the minus strand of JAGDYQ010000397.1, from coordinate 141,587 downwards.
TGGGGCCCTTCCAAAGTCATATTCCAGTCATAAGCCCCCCCCCCCGCTCCCTCTGAGAACAAAAGACATTTCAATATTTCACTACTTTAAAAGAAGCAAACATTTTAGAGGTGATAGAATAACTTTTTAAATACATTGTTGTTAGTTAAATTGATCTTTTATTCAATCTAAACAATTATAATAAAAAATAAATTAATAAAATATCTATACAATTTTTTCACAGTTCACTGCTTTATTAACTCATGTGTATACAACATTTTCACTGTATAATTAACAAGTTAAAAAAATTCCTTTATAAATATTTGCAAAAAAAAAAAAAAAAAACCTGTATTATAAAAAAATATTTTGATTGTAAATTTTAATTAAGCAATGGAAAAATATTTTCTTTTGGATCAAAACTCAAATGGTGAAACAAAAAAAAAATTAATGTTTCCAAACATTATAGCACTCAGTGTACAAAGTGTAAAAAGTTTCCTCTATTGCAAGATATTCAGAGTGAATTAGGAAAATTTTAAATGTCTGTCAGGAAAAACATGAGACAAAAGAAACTGAATGAAGTACATTTAATCCAAAAAAAATTTCTTTGTAAATAAATAAACCAAATGGAATTTTTTTTATAAATTAAAATTATAGTTAATGTTACAGTCGTGGTGACATCTATCTTATAATATTACCTTTAAAATTGAAAAAAAAAATTGATCATTTCCAATTAAAAATAATTATCGTGTAGTTGTGTTGAACTGCATAAAGTAGGCAGCAGTTGGTGGATTTGTGTACACCTCTTTATTAAGAAAATCAACATGGGCTTTCTGTTCTTGTGCCAGGCGACGATTTTCATCTGCCAGCGCCTTTTGTAAATCTCTGTTTTTACGTTCTAGTTCTCTCTCAATCAAAAGTGCAGCCCTGGCATTAGCTGTGGCCTGTCTATCAAACTCACGTTTACGAAGTTCTTCTTCCTGGCGTAAACGCTATAAAAAAGAATGCATTTCATTACACTTAATAAATCTAAGCAATGAAAAATGTAGATATTCATCATATTTTTGTTGTTCTCTTAGTCCAAACGGGCCATATGGGCATGTAAAGGGATTGTGTGGTTAGCGCAACGCCCAGCCGTCTTTACTTCCCCAACTTAAGTCAGGTACCCATTTAAAGCTGGGTGGACTTGTGGGATGACTTTGAAACAAATGTCCCCTGGAAAAATTCCCATGGTCTTCACCAAGGATCAAACCCAGGACTCTCAGGTCAACAGTCAAGTATCTACACCACTGAGCCATCCATCCCACCATGAAATTTTTAGAATATAAATATTAGTTACTGTCAGTTAGAGAGCCAATAGCTAAAAAACACAGACTACAAAATAAAGAAATTATTTTACAAAGTTAAATCCAAAATATATTTTGACTTCTCTTCATGGGTAGATAACAAATAAAAGAGAAATGAGAAATGTATAACTTTACAAAACACAGCATAATGAAATGTCTTTAATCAATTTTGCTTGAATGTGATCATTTAAAGGTTGACAATATAAAAAAAAACATTTGAGATAAAAAGAGTACCTTTTTGAATTCCTCTTTGTTAAGAAATTTAACTTAGGATATAACCTTTGGGATAAGTGTATAAAATGTTTATTGATCTTAAAAGCATAAACACATATATCTACTTTGTCCAATACTATCAAGCTTTACTAAATGAATTAGAGTTTGACAAACAATATTAGATGATCGGGGTAAATGTGTCATCAAGAAGTAAATTCATAGAATTAAAATTACTAAGATTTCAATTGTATAATTATATTGTAAAATTTACCATTTATAATTTAAACAAATGTTAAATGATCATAAGAGCAATACTTTAAAAATCATTTTTTTCATTTTTGTTTCAAACAAAGACCTATTGATAATGGATAATGCTTACAGTCTTACTTACATTTCACCAACTATAAAATTACAAGTTACTGTGTGCAAATAATAAGTTGCTTAATTTTTTTATTATATAAAGTTCTCTGGTGATTTACTTACCTCAGCTTCTGCCCTTTGCCGTGCTTGTTCCTTTCTGATTTCTTCTAATTGCTGTGGAGACATGCCTTTCCATCTGTCTGGAATGACTCTGTGAGGACCAAAAGCACTCTGAGCAACAGCAGGATTCTCTGTTAAAATGTCGCCAAATACATGATTGGCAATCTCAGTCATATTATCATCTTGATCCTGTTGTCTTTTCAGACGTTCTCTTTCTCTTTGTTCATTGTTCTTGTAATTAAAAAATCCACATAGTAATTTATGGATGAAATAGGAATATGTAGAAAGAAAAAAATGATATCTATTGTGTTGATCATGTAAATGCACATTAAAAAATTTTGCAGCATAATTATATTGCGGTACCATACATTTTATCATTAATTCTACGACTAGCTTTGTAATAATTTAATTTGTGATAAGTTACTTTATTTTAAATGGAAGAGACTGAAAAAATAATAATTTTTCACATTAACTTACTAATGCTTCATTATAGGCTGCTGTTGCCATATCAATAGCTTTTCTACACTGTTCTTCTGCTTGTTGTAATGCAATCGCCCTTTCATCCAGTTCTCGCTGCTTAAGCTCATAAAGGCGATCTGCTTCATCCTGGTTACGCATGGCTTGTTCTCTTTCTCTCATCTGGGATTCATGCCATTTGCGAGACTGCTCATTTTGTATCTTCTTACGAGCCTATTTTAGGAAAAGCAATAATGATAAAAAACTCCATTTAAAGATCTTCAGTTGGTCCTTATTGTTGTAGTTTATGATAGTTTTATTGTATTTCAACACATTATTTTAGATCTTGAAAAAAAATTCTATCATCAAGAAAATATACATTAAAAAAAAAATTCATTCAAGTATTTGTATAAAAGTGATAAATACTTACTTTGCTGTTTAGATCTTCACCATCAAATTTCTGTAAACTGGCTGCCCCACATCGTGGATCATCATCATGGACCCTGGCAGGTTTGTCTTTTTTAAGCCCATCTGGATCATATAGATCCCATTCTCGTCTCTGGTTTGGCTGTTGATGCAAAGCTCTAAATTCATTTAAAGCTTGGCTAAGAGCTCTAATATCTTGTTCTTGACGTTTTTCCAGCAAGATTGCTATTCTGTCATTCCTAAGCGCATCTGCCGCTGAAATTGTATCAATATAAAAAGAAATAATTTTTTTTAAAATGATTGATATTTCTATTAAATACAGATATGTGAAAGATTTGAAATATCTTAAAAATGGTAAATTAATAACAACAATATTTTGAATGCCAACAAACTCATAAGGATTTTTTTAAAATAAAGATATAATTATTATCATTTACCAAATGCTTCATGTCTTTTCCGTTCATACTCTTCCATCTGTTTCCTGTCAAATACTTGTTGTTCAATTGCTTGCTTATCAATCTGAAAATGTTATGTTTAAAGGGAATGCATTCAATTACTTGTGTCATTCAAAATAATTAATTAAACTTCTATATTCTGCAACCTTTTTAGCATGAGAGTAGGTATGTCGCATGAAACTGATATTATTATTGATTGATGGATAAATAAGCTAATTTAATAAAAAAAAATTAGTTTCTTGGTCCAATCATATTTTTAATCTTTTTATACTTATAAAGTTATCTTCATCATTAAAAAAGTATCCTTTGAATAATTAGTCCCATAACCATGAGATGCATCTAATCAGAGTTAATCAGACATTTCTTAGATTGTGGATTATTATATACAGTAAAAGTAATGAAAATATGCATATCAATGAGAACAATTATTAAACATCTTAAATTTAAAAGCCTTCACAGTAAACTATTTGGTATTGACCTCTACAGCATTATAATAGAAAGTAAAAAAATAAAAGTACTGAAAAGTAGAGTGTGCTGTCATCTTTCAGAAATGTGTGAAAAGTAAAAATGATATACTATATATGCTTATTATAATCTGATAGACCATGCCAAATGAGTAAATGAGGATTAATAAATAATTACTTATGATTTTTGGCCCAAAGAGCTAAGTTAATAGGATAAGTGTATGCCAATGTTCATGATAATACTAAATTTTCTTCTTTAAATATTAAGTCAAGAAAGAAATTATTAAATTACACATAATAACAAATTATCATTATTTTTTTAAAAGAAATCTAAACACTACAAGAGGACAAATAAACTAAACCATCCACTTTTTTATTCTTAAGAAAACTTAAAAGCTGTGTCACGTAATGTATTTAAATTTTCTAATTTACAAAATATGTTATTTTTATCAGCATTATTTTTATTATAAACAATGTCCATCACTTACACCAATCTGCCTGACTTTGGCATTAAATATTCGTGTCTTTCTTTCCTCCTCCATGGCGCGACGGCGTTCTATTGCAGCCGCCTGTTTATAATCAACAGGTAAATCCAGCTTATACATTTTTGTTTGTTTAAATAATTATTTCTGCTATTAAAAATGACAACTTCACTACAAAGAATGAGAAATGTAAGCCGGACTAGGCCTTGGGAAGCGGTTGTCAAGTTTACACTGTGGTCGTCATGCAGTGCACTCAATAAATTGACTAGTTATTATTGGCTATTAACATTCAAGATGTTTCGAATTTTTTTCACTATTTATATTTACTTACTTATACAGTTATAATTACAAAAAAGCATCACTATGTGCATATATGTAAATATTTATAATTTCAAAGACACGTTATTGTAATATTGTTATTTTTTTTAAAGTATAGTTTCCGCGGAACTAGCACTTCTATTCATACAAAAATATGCCTCAAACGATTGCGTATAATATAATACAGTTAAAATCGTTTTTTCCTGCTATTAATTTCAGATAAATATATTTCAACATATGAATGGTTGGCTCTAGTCTCTAGATAAAAACACATGGTCATGGCCTATAAAAGAGTATTTATATAAATTACGATAAAATTACTATGACTTACATTTACATGAATATGAGCGGCTGAGAAATTCATATTTATTGAGACACAGAACCGTTCTTTTGGACAAAGGCGTACCTAGGGTGGAGGTCCAAATTCGAAAGTCCCCCGGGCCCCATCTTGAGGGGCCCCCAAATTTTTTTTACATTAAATATTAAGTACATTATCTCATGTCTTGGTGTTGAATGTCAAAATGTAGGGACCACCAAAGAGGCCAAACACCCGGGCCTCCAAATCCCTAGGTTCGGCACTGCTTTTGGATAAGTAATATACTTTATATACATGATGTTCAAGAGCCCCTTGTAGGTACACCTATTACTCAGGTCACATGTAAGGGCAATCTGAACCCTTGACAGGGTCCCAGGCTAAAATGATTAATGATTGGTGGTAAATGAAAATCCAATATTACAAGTTTTTTTTTTTCTTTTAGAGTTAGTCAGGGTGCCTATAGCACTACGAACGGCCATAGGGGACTGCTACTGACTGAGCACACTTTCCAAGTGAGTGTTCATCATTTTGTTTCACATTTTTTTAGGCTACTTATGCCCGTCACTTCTATCAGAGGAATAACAAAAACAGTTCTCTATCCTGGGCCAGGAATCCTTTCCATCTGATTCCGGCTAAACACCAACATGGTGATGGTCGGTTTCAAGGTCGTGCCTCCAGGTGTTTCTTGGATGGTCTTTCTTTTTCCTAGAGATTCCACTCAACACCTGACTGGCAATTTTTTAAAACTCGAGGCCATTTGATACTTCTGTACATTGAACCATACCTCTCAGTCTCATGTTTGGGAAAACTTCTATTTTAAGTCAGAACCAATTTTTATATCATATTTATCATTGTCAGACGGTGAACAACTCAATACTTTATAGAAGACTTCTGGGCTAATTGGAAGGAATACCTTTTTTGTCTTGGCTACAAAACTTAAATACATTTCGTCTTCAACTATGGTTTTGAAAGAGGCAAATGTCAAGTTATAGACACAGGTAACTTGTTAGGCCTGTAATTTTTTAATACATTATTCCTTAGCCACCATACATTTGTATTAGGCCTACTATTAACTATTATTAGTTCAGTTTGAGTCTTAGAAATATATTGAAGCTTTAAAATCTTTTCAGCTTCAAACATGGATCTCACAGATTCTAAAACTGGTAATCAAGTAATGTAACAGACATAAATGATTGAAGTGTCTGAATACCCTATCAGCAGTGGATTATGTAACCTATATGCAACTTTTAGATAAATAAATCAAATATACACAGTACACTGAAGGAGTCTGTTCTTTCAAAAAGAATGGATTTTTCATTGATTTTTAATGGTATTGTATTAAACAAAAATTTTCAAAATTTTGATAAACAAACTAGTGTACCTTTATAAAGAGATAGATAAAACCAGTATAAAACATTTAGAAAATATTTAAACTTTTTTTTAATCTGAGGATCAATATAGGTTCGAACTTAATTCCCTTAATAAAAAAGATGTACTTTGTCAAGAAGAAATTAGAGTTAAAATCACTAAATGTTCAAGATAACATTATCTCTAAATAAACTTAAACAGCATGAATCAAAATAAAAACATGTTTATAGAAACCTCCAGAAATTAACCTTTATTACTATTAGAGGCTTTGAAAGATGAAATTCATCTGAAAAATCTTTTTCAATATCTACCATTTAAAAATGGAAGGGGGGGATAATGTTGATTAATTAAAGGGTACATTCATAACTCATTTACAGGGTTCATGATACAACTAACTAAAAATACATTTTGCAAGCTACACTTTTTTAGATGAACTCTTGCACTGGTAAAATGCAATTACTATAATTTATTTGTTTGCTTTCCATAAAACATTTAGAATAGAAATGAAATGTATGCATTTTATGATACTGTTACTAATTAAACTTTTGGAAAAATACTAATTTAATAGGGGATTTTTTTCCAAATGCAAAGTATTCTTTGTTGATTTTGTACCTACTTTGATTAATCCATCCAAGGATGCTTTATTAATTTAGAGCTCTATATATTACATTTAATTTTTTGAAAATGACAAATTTCTTAGTTTTTGTCTACTAGTGTTGTTTTCGTTGACGAAAACTAAGACTAAAACCTTCGTTGACGAAAATGTTGACTTTTCGTCAACGAGAACTAAAACTAAAACTAAAATTAGCAGCAAGACTAAAACTAGACGAAAACTGAAATAAAAACTGAAACTAAAATATAGTGTTGCTTTCGTTCACGAAAACTAAAACCTTCGTTAACGAAAATGTTGACTTTTCGTCAACGAGAACTAAAACTAAAATTATAAGCAAGACTAAAACTAGACGAAAACTGAAATTATTACAAATGAAATAAAAACTGAAACTAAAATATGACCTGGGACTAAAACAACACTATTGTCTACCCTACTGCTTTTCTAGCCTTCATTATTTTTAAGATAAAAAATTGTTTGATATTATGACTGTTTGAAGAGCTCAATCAAAGTACCCTAACATTTGATGCATCTGTTTTTTATGTGTGTTTATAACACTATCTTTTGAAATGTCACAAATTCTGAGTTTTTATCTCCCCTTTTTATTTAAAAAAAAGTGAGGTAAATCTATTTTCAATGCAGTAAATTGTACAATTATAATTTTATACCCCTGAAAAAAATTGAGTTTGTTCTATGCATATATGTATTTGTATTTAGTGTGAGTTTGTTGACAGCAATTACTTTCGCAGTTAAAGTTTGGCAAAACCGGCACTTTTGAAGGTGTAGAAAAAAATGAAAGTCACATTTAAAAAAATTTATGTATCAAAAACTAATTGAGATGCTGGAAATTTTTTTGTATCAATGTAATATATCTTTTGAGTGTGTGTGATGTCACTGTAAGGATGAAATGGAATCTTAGATCCTCTAATCAAGGGGTCGGTAACCTTTTGAGACAGAAGAGCCAAAAGTTTTAATTTACATTTTTCTTAATTTTTAAAGAGCCACTTAAATTGTTGTTTCAATAGTATGGTATTTGATCAGGATTAGGTATATAAATTTGATTTTTGATTTAAAATAAATGGCTTTAAATACCAAATAATATTTAATCATATAAACAATTTAAACTTTAAATAAATGATTTTAATAGATTGCAAAGGGAGCATTGGCCTTGCATGCTTTTTTGAAAGTTTAAATCTGGCTCATAACTTGTTATTTTCAGTTTCAAGTACCCCTCTAGATTTTTATTTGTTAGTTGGTTTCTTACTTGAAATTGTATTATATTCATGCAAGAGAACACTTGCTTGCACGAATATGTTGACCCAAAGATCTTCAGCACTCCAAATGCCCCCTTCTTCACCTCACTGTAGAACTGTGAAAGACTCTTCTATGCATCAAATATGAGTGCCTCAACTCGCTGTATTTCTGTTAGATCTGTTCACTTGTGCAGCGCAACATGTTTGCTTTTCTGGACCCCCTACTCTTATAACTTGCTCTAGAGTTCTGTGAACTTGCCACTCCACAAGTGTTAGGTTTTCAAATCCAGCTATTGCATTTGAAGCAAACCGGCATCAATTCCATATGGCTCAATGTTGATCTCATTTGTATTGAGAGGATTTAATATGAATGCCAGAGTACTTGCATTTATTTTGAACTGCTCAAATTTCTCTGCAAATCTATTATTCATTTTGTTTATAGTCATATTAAAGTAATTTGTGTCAATAGTTTTTGTAAATAGCAAGGCACTTTCTGTATAATTGGTATTCTTTGGTGCTTAATACGATGATATATTATAACGTAAGATTTGTTGAATTCCTAACTATCTCGGTAAATTGAATCCAAATATGGTTACTGGACTTACCAGTCTTCTGCAACACTAACTGCCTCAGATTTTTGAAATGATTTAATTTACCAGTCTACAGGTCTTCGACAAAAAGAAATAATTTTCTTTCGAAACAAACCATTTCTCCAAGCAAGGCATAGGTTGGGTTTCCTTTTCCTTGCAGTTTTATATTTAGCTCGTTTAGTTTCTTAGTGATATCCACCATGACATTTAACTTTTGCAGCCATTTTTCTTCTTCCGATTCAGGATGGACAATGCCTTTTCATTTAGAATTTTTTTATTTTACTCAAGCAAGAAGCAAAAAATTTCAAAACGTTATCCCAGGAAAGCCATCGCACATTGTGGACATTGAAAGAGTCGCAACGTGACATCGAAAGAGCCGCATGCGGCTCGCAAGCCACAGGTTGCCGACCCCTGCTCTAAACCACTAATAGGGACAGTTTTTAAGGTGCCCTTTTTTCTTCTTCACCATAACCATTAGTGGCGTGCAATGGCCATGGAGGCACCATGGGAGATATAGGGGGACTTTCATCATAACCTGAAATATCTATTAGTTTTCACAGGAGATCAAACAGGGACCTTCAGGCCGATAGTCCAGGGCTTTACCACATGACCATCAGTCCCCCACCTATCTTTTGAGTAATTCAAAGCATTTCTTTAATTAGCATGATTTGTATAATTGATAGATTTCTTGTTAAAATTTATAAAAGGACAAACTATTTCAATCATCAACTATTGGTTGTAATGTACATTAAAACAATTAAAAGCTTCCTCTAATGTTAAAATATAATTTTTTATAAATGCATTTTTAACCCTATGATGGCTTAATAGATTTTAAGTGTATTCAGTATTTTAAGAGAAGTTTAAACAACTTAAATAATAATTACAGCAGGCTGCATGTTGATATAATCTCTTTAAGTGTTTTAGATAATTTTTAGTGAATTTTTTAAATCTGTAATGCATGTGCTGTAGTTTGTCAGATAATGGCATCCAAAAATTATACTCTTAACAGTTTTTTTTTTTTAATATTAAGAAACCACTTTTTACAAGCTCATAAAACTTTTTTAAATATATACTGATACATTTAGTATCCACCATAGACAAAAATTGTCGCATTGCATTCAGACCAAGTGCAATGTACCACATCCTCCTCCCAGTCACATCTTATCCTTCAGCCCCAACCCCAGCCATTCCCTAAGGTGCTAAGAAATAATTGAATGGTTCCTAAGGGGGTATTGTGAATTTGAAATCAACAAATCTATAAATGGTACTTAATAAGAAATTTAAGATTAAAATTTGCAGGTACATGTATAGCCTTTATTGATGAAACATGCATTAATGTCAATACAGCTGAAAAAAACATTTTTATGACAAATTAAATATATCACAAAATAAAATTAACAATATATGATTTTCATGAACATCAGAGCCCTAGTTATAAGTACAGGTAATAGGGTATTTCACATGAAGGGAAAATACACTTTGAGAGAAGTAATAATTAATCTTTTTTAGTTATTTCCCTTAGGCTCTCAAGGGAAAAAAAAGGCTAAAAGGGATGGCAACAAGTAATTTGACCATGAAATCAACATTACTGAAAATAATTTTTTTTTGTTTAGCATATTTTCTGCATGATATATCACTTTAGATGTGTTTTTGTCATTTACTATAATTAAAACATGAATATTTACATCAACAACCAAGTCAGTTGTTGTCTTCTCTCATCATTTGCTCTATCAGTTTCTTTCTTTCTTCAGCTTGTCTCATTCTCATCAAAACTAAGTTCTCATAGTCATTTGCTGAAGATCCATTTTTGGCTGAAGATTCAGATGAAAATCCAAATGTTTTACTTAAACTATTACTGCCTATGTAATCACCATTACTGTCATCACAACTATCTTTTCTTGGAAACAAATTTTCACATGGCTTACCAGACAACCAAATAACAGTAAATGGATTATCTTGGTGTCCGATTTCAGATAGTATATCAGATGATACTTTGTCAAACTCTACTATCGCACTACCACTTCGTTTATCAGAAACAAAAAGAGCACTGATTTCACCATAACAATTCAAAATACTTTGCAAATTTTCAGCATTATATCCTCCATTACTTTTATCTCCTTTCTGTACCTTCCATTTGAACTTAATGCGCGGTGGTGAATCTGTTGGTCTCTTGTCAGCTACACCGTTTTCAGGGCAATTAGTTTTCTTTAACTCTTTTTTTAAATGCTGCTGTTCTTTTTCCAGTAAGCTGTTGAAAAAAAATGCATTGTGCAAAAATTAAAAAAAAATCTTAAAGACCTTTTCAATTTAATTCCAAAATAAAATATGTACAATACAGACAAAATGTCATGTGTTTCTTACTGTACATCAACTGTTCACTCCACAAATGTTTTCCATCCATCATGGAGTCACCATAATTATAAAAAAACTTTAAATTTGCATAAAAAGGGCTTTGATGCTTATATATGAAATTTTATTATAGTGAGCTCATGTCTATCTGACTTTGAAAACAAAAACTGAGAGAAGGGAAAGTAATGTAAATGCACATGCATATGAATCTTCTCTTGACTTGGTATTAAAAATGAAATAAATAACTTTATAAAATTAATTTCTGTGGTTTCAAATAAAACATTTTAATTCTAAAGAATGAAATATTTCTATTAAATTTATAATTTCTTTACAACATATTGCATATTTCATTGATAAAATGACATTAATCATAATTAATGTTTCATATTAAAAATCACAGAACTCCTGATAACTAATTACAATCTATGTTTTTAATATTATGTACTAATATCAGTTTTTAAAGTCAATCTGATTAAAATGATTAATGAATTAGCAAAAATGTACATAAAAATCCTCAATCATGATATCATTTCTTTTTGATTAAATATAGCAGTAAATGGATATACTGATGGGATCTATTATACCTGAAATTTAATTTTTCATGAAAATCCAAGCCCTAGTTATCAGGAGATAAAAATAGTCCATATGTGTATTTAGATAAAATAATGCGTATTTAATTTCCATTATTTACAAAAGTGTATAATTATTGTAATTGATGAAGATTTAATTAAGTTGTTATAATATGAAAATGACCATTTTTTTATGGAAGGGCAAGGTTGCTGATTGTTTATATTGTAAAATTATTTGACAACTACAAACTTTAATAGTATGATCTATATACCAAGTATTGTAAATTAAATATTTCTAATGAAACATATTTCTTAAACGTTACTTTTATAGACAAAAATTTGCCAACATGGTGGGTCTGGTTTATACCCGTTATTAAATAATGGGATAATTATACAAATAACCCAGATATTCACATAGATGTAAAGTTGACATTCATGCTGCAATTAGGTGTGTGCGATCTTTCACTAGAATCAAAATCAATAGTCACTGAAAAATTGTTTTTAAGTTTTTCTTAAGTCGAAAAAACATTAGCAATCTATTATTCAGTTTCTAATATGGAACCTCTAGGGGTAGGGAGCAAAGAGTTGAAGGTGTAGCTAGATGTTGATTGTTGTCTATTGTTAATATAATAATCTAAGAAACATAAGAATAAAGATTATTTATGGTAGTAAGATATTATTGATACTAACAAAATAAAGCTTGAACAATTAGGTAAATGAGTTTGAGACAATAAATGGACTTGGGGTTGGGTAAGAGTTATTGGCTAGCACATCCAGGACACAATGGATTTATGCCATGGAAGTTGATGCCTTTTCATGCTTTTGAATTACAACATCTAAGCCAGACTAAGGCGTCTAAGGTAGTCCAAAGTAACATACAAAGGATTAGTTATCTCTCCTAAAAAGTCATGAATATAAAATTTCAGTATAAGCTTAAATTACATTTTACCTAGAACCTTCCTTTCTAAGTCTTTCGATCTCTGCTTTGAGTTTTTTTTCTGCTTCTAAATCTGAAACCACTTCGGTGTTTTTGAATGCCCTCTCTCTAGTTTCTAAATCTTCTTTGAATTTCTTTCTTTTGCTGTCTAAAATCTGATTTCTTTCTTCCACAGCTTTTTTCGCTTTCAAACATTTATCATAAGCCGCTCTAGCTGCTGGATCAGTTAAGATTTCTAAAGCTTGTGACAACTCATGGAATAGTTCTGCTGCTTTAGGGTTGTCTGGATTTTTATCTGGGTGACATTTAAGAGCTTTTTTGCGGTATCCCTTTACAATTTCTTTTTCCGATGCTTGTTCTGTAACACCAATAATGCTATAAAGGTTTTTCTTGTAAATTTCCTTCGACATTATTATGTGTACAGATTACTACTTTTGATATCAAACAAAGTTTATTAAATATTTTCGGATTATTAAAAATAGGAAGTGGAAATTTAGTTGTTCAACAACGAGTGTGGGCACAATAAGTGTATAAATAGATTTATATTTACTTCCGCTAAAGTCTAATGTATTTTCCTGGCGGGGACGAAGATTTGTAATTGTGTATATCGGCTTAATGATTTATGTAGATTTTAAATTATTCATGCTTAACTGAACTTAAGTGGAATTCTGTATTATTATTTGTAGGATATTCATATTTCGAAAATGCATGGAATGCTTAAGTATATCGAAGTTGAAAATTTTAAATCCTATAAAGGGAAGCAGAAAATTGGACCTTTTAAAAAATTTACTGCTATCATTGGCCCTAATGGATCAGGTAATATTCTTTCATTAATCATTACTATTATTAGTTAATAAATATTAATTTGTAAATATTATTAATCACTGAAGTTCTGAGTGCAGCAGATTATATTATTAAAAACATTGATAAGAAACATTTGGCCAAGAGCTGAAGCATTGTAAAATGTAAACACTAAAAGTTAACTACAACAGCAAAAATGAGGTTGACATATCATAATTATCGATTTCAATCGATGTCTTTCCTTTAAGAATGGAAAAATAAGGAAAAATAGTAATGATTAGAACGAAAATAAAACAGTGGTAAAATCTTATTTTAGAGGCAGAAACCAAAACAGTATTTGTGTTAACACCTAAGTGAAGTACTGAAGAAAAAATGTATTACTTTGTTTTTGTACAGTTCCAATCCTATGCCTAAGGCAGTAAGTGTGATATCACTTATAGAGCCTCATATATATTTAAGGGTGTAACAGTAGAGCACCAGCAGTTATTGTTTTGGGTAGTCTTTTTGAAGTTTTTGAGCTGGGCCATGACATCTCTGCCTCTTATTTTCCTTTTGACTGATCTTCTCCATGTTTGTTTTGGCCACCCTGTTTTTCTCTTGCCATTGGGTTCCATTTTAGTGCTTGTCTAGTGACATTGTCACATTGTTTTGAAGAATGAGTCTGCAATTTTTTAGTTTTCTCTCACAATGTGGTGTTTGGAATCTTATTCAGGCCACCTGATCATCACTGATGTTCATGATTTGGCGCAGGCAACAATTAACAAATGCCTTCAGCTTGTTCATTATGTGGTTTGGCAGTCTCTGTTTCAGATCCATATAGGAGAACAGCTTTGATAGTTGTGTCAAAGATTCTAATTTTTACATTTAGCAAATCTATTTTATCTATGATTTTGTGTCTCTCCCACTTCACTGACAATTCTTCCTAGGTAGGTGAACCAGGATGTCTTGTTCATGTTTACTAATTTAAGTTCCTGTTAATTATTTACCATTATGATTTCAGTTTTTTCATAGTGTTTATCCTAAGCCAGTCTTCTTGTAAGGGAACTTTCCTTTCTCTTATATAGTTAGTAAAGCTCACAGTTATAAGATAATAAGAATAGGTTTTGAGTTAGAAGATTATCCCTAAGCTTAAAATAGATAGTTCGTCTGAACGGCTGGTTTGTCGTATAATTTTATAAATAAACAAATAATGTTGACCTCAGTGAATGATGATAATTTGCAGATGATTTTCCATTATTAAAATGTGAGCTACTCTCCCATTTATTAGATGTAATAATAAATATGTTATGAATAATTGTTAGGTTGACTTTTCTAAAATGAGCAGTAAATAACTTTTATATTATTTCGATACTTGAAAACTGGGTAAATTAAAAGTTTTATTGAAAGGATCTTGTGAAGGTTTTGTTTTTTTAATCTCATTATATTAGGTGAATTCTGATCTATTTTATGTCATTTAATATTTCAGGAAAATCTAATCTTATGGATGCCATCAGCTTTGTTATGGGTGAAAAGACAACTAATCTTCGATCAAAACGTCTAGGGGTAAGATATTTTACTTGTGATTATATCTGTAGTAAGAAAAATATTTCTTGAATTCATTTAAAATTTATATATTAGCATCATATATTATATTATGAAATAAAAGTCTTTTTCTACTTAGGATTTAATTCATGGAGCACCGATAGGAAAGCCTGCTTCAACAAAAGCCACAGTGACAGCAGTGTATGGAGAAGAAAATAGTGATCGAGAGATGCATTTCCAGAGAATTATTAACAATAATACATCTGAGTATAGAATTGATGGACATGTAATTATAACTTTAGTATATATGAATAATGAGACACAGTAATATTTTATCTTTTTATGAATTATTACGACAACTTTCAATAAATGAATAAGCTGGGAGGTGGAGAAAAATGTGGCCAGTATTTCATTCAAAGACACTCTTTTATTTTAGTTATTTACTTTTTCTTTATTGTGAATGTCATATATCTCGGAGAATCTGATTCTTTTTTTTAAAATACCATACTTTTTCTTTCAAGACTGTAACTTCACAACAATATACAGAAGCCTTAGAAAGAATAGGAATCCTCATTAAAGCCAAGAATTTTCTGGTGTTTCAAGGAACTGTGGAAAGCATTGCCATGAAGAATGCTAAAGAGAGAACTGCAATGTTTGAAGACATATGCAAGTAAGTGTTATTTTTTTTTATTTAATTTGATTAAATTCTTGATAATATTACTTATTTTATTTTAAATAAAAGAATCTGACTGATTTAAAGCATTTAATTTATCTGATTATTAAAAATTCAAAAAATTATTTCTCTATAGTGCTTAGTATATTTTATTTATTTACAAATATCTCATTAAAAAAAATAGGTAGATGCTTCATTTTTTTAATGCTGTTAACAAGAAGATATAAAGCAATTATAAAACAATTGTTAGAAATATTAATCTCTTTATTAATTTTAAAAAAAAAAGGAATTTTGTAAATTAAGTTCCATGTTAATTAGAGATTGTTATATTGTTTGTTAGTTTTTATATATAATACTGTATATTAAATTTTATAAAATTTTAATGTAAAATTGAACAAAAAAACTAATAATAGGATGAAATAGTCTTTGCAACTGTTATGTTGTTTTCCTTATATTTTATTGAACTTGGAGTCTTGAAGGACAGTTGTATAAAAAATATTATAAAATGTATAAAAAGGGGCACGAATAATTACAAAGTCATGTTAACATTTAGGTTAACATTATTTGTTTTTATTTATGAAGAACAAAAAAATGTCTTTGTTTTTCAGGTCTGGTGAAATGAAAGAGGAGTATGAAAGGGCCAAAGCTGAAATGTTAAAAGCAGAGGAAGATACTCAGTTTAATTTAAATAAAAAAAAGGGTATTGCCGCAGAGAGAAAAGAAGCGAAGCTTGAAAAAGAAGAAGCTGAGCGCTATCAACGGCTGAATGAGCAATTGGTAAACAGATCTGCCTGTTTTAAAAGAATTTAATTTTAAAAATCTTTATTAGATTTTTTTACTTTAAATGTCATTACTGAAAAAAAATTTTTTTTTACAAGTTGGAAATACCATATCTCATGTGTAAAATAAAAGTATAACAAGATTTAAATTTTTCAGAATTATTAAGGAGCATTTTTTTTTTCACGATAGGTTGAAAAACAGTTAGAATTGGCCCTGTTTAAACTATTCCATAATGAGAAAGACATTGAAGAAATTTCTGAAGAGCTGGCTAAAAAGACCAGAATTTTAGAAAAAGAAAATAAACGAAGAGAAAAGATTGAAACAGAAATAAGAGAGAAGAAAAAGGAACAGGGTACAATTAGCAGAGAGTTGACAAAACTTGAGCAGCAAATAAAAGAATCTGTAAGTTGTAAAAGACATTTATTGCAGTACTAGTAAATTTTATTTGTTTATAAAATTGTAGAAAAAAAAATCCTGTATTTTTCCTTTTTTTCCCCAATATGCTTGGCTTCAGAACAGATACACCATAACATAATTTGCATTATTCTTTCATAAATTCTTAGGAAACAAATCTGAACAAAAAGCGACCTCAGTATATTAAAGCTAAAGAACAGACATCTCACATGACTAAAAAACTGGATGCGTCCAAGTGAGTAATTTACACTAACATGAAAAAAGTATTTACCGTTATCATTTATACCCTAAGATTATTTGTATTACTGTGCAATACTTTAAGTAATGAAACTAAAAGTGTTTAATAATTCTAAATTCTTTCAGAAAATCATTGAAACAGGCTATAAAAAAACACGAAAATCACAATCAGACTGTAAGTATGATTAGTGATTCTTTAAAAAAAAATTAATCTCGTTAATCAACTTGTAAAATTTTGCTGTATTTCTCATGTCACTTAATTATAATAGCGATGCTTATACCATTGGTTGTGAAGGATTGGGCTAATCATGTCTTAAATGTTTAGTTAGCAGAAATCCAAGAACAGTTAGATGAAGTCATGCACAAACAAAAAGCTTTTGAAGCTGAATTAGAAGAAGAGTCTCAGTCTCAAGGAAGATCTTTACAGCTAGAGGAAAGTCAGGTAAAGTTGATACCTTTTTTTTGCATTTATCTTATCAGATGAAGACATTTTTGTATTGTATTTATCTGGTTTCATTAAAATTATCTATTTGATATTGATTACTTTCTTTGAGTATCTAAAGCAGGGATGGGAAAAAGCATTTTATTAAAGTGCCAAAACTTAACAGAATTGAAATGAAATTTCTTTTTACATGCCAACACCTTATTTTTTTATAGCAGCTTTTATAGTATCATTTTTCTTTGTATTTTAAACAATTCTATGGCATTTTTTTTATTCGTTATAACATTTGTAAATAGTATTTAATTTTTTAAAGATATTTTATGCATATAATAAGTTAATAGTGCAGTTTGTATTGAATTAAAATGTTTCATTGTTTGTTATTCCATCTAAAAAAAATTTAGAATATTTCTCGGAGCTTAATCTTTTTTAGTCATTAAAACATCTCTTGAAGCGAAAATCTCAATTAAGGATAACTAATTCATATCTGATTCAGTTTTGACAGAAAGTAAATTCATAGTTTTTTTAGTTTTATTACCAAATATTTCTTTATGCTTTCTAGGTGCAGCAGTATAACAGGTTGAAAGAAGAAGCAGGCCGTAGAGCAGCTGAGTACATGCAAGAACTAGATGCTATCATTCGAGAACAGAAAATGGATCAGGACAGACTAGACAGTTGTTTAAGAGACATATCAGCATATGAAGCTAAGCTGAAACAAAAACAACATGAACTTGAAGAGAACAAAAACAGAGTCTCCAAGTTGGAAGATTATATTACGTAAGAAACAGAAAAAAAAAATTTTTTTCCTACTTTAATTTCTGGATTGTCTCTTTAATTTAATAACTGTGATTTTTACAATTTAAAATAATTGTAATTTTTTTTTTAGAGTTATTGGCTTAAGCTTAAATATCTAGCTTAAAAAAAGTTTTAAATGCCAGTTTTGTTTTCTGAAACAATAAACTAATCACTGCTGCCCTTGTTTAATGACAGAACTAGTCGTGCAGCTCTTGAAGATCAGAGGAAAGTTGAGCAGGAATTAGCAAAAGAAGTGAATGAATCGACTTACAGAATTGATGAAATAAACAGAGAACTTGAGAGCATTACAATGCAACTTGGGGAAGCTAAGGCAAGTATTTAGACACCATATTCTCATACATTTGCTTTTTTTTTCGTACACACTATATTTAGAGCTACATTCATGTAGCTGTTAAATATTCAAAATAGCTATAGGGTTTGATGTTGTTTTTTTTAAATGTTAATAATTTACCAGATGGAATATCTGCAATTGATGGTAGCATATATTTTAAATATTCATTAAAAAATAAAAGTTGTTTGTAATTTGTAGGTTGATCGGCAAGAGTCTTCTAGAGCTACCAGAAAAGCTGAATTAATTGATACTTTAAAACGTTTATATCCAGGCGTGGTAAATCACTTTTTTTTTTTTTACTGTAAATTGTATTTTGCATTTATTTAAGAAAAAATACAAATTTTCATCATCATATCAGAAAGAGTGCACTATAATGTAAGTTAATTTTAAAACACAAAAAAATATTATTCCTTCAGCACGGTCGCCTCATAGATCTTTGTGAGCCGAGCCACAAAAAGTATCAGATAGCAATTACCAAAGTGCTGGGCAAACATATGGATTCCATAGTTTGTGATACTGAGAAGACAGCCAAAGACTGCATACAGTACATGAAAGAGCAAAGGATTGAACCAGAGACATTTCTGCCTCTTGATTACTTAGAAGTTGGGCAGATCAATGAAAAATTGAGGTAACAGACATACTTATAAGCTAGAAACAAATTTATGCTAAACTTGAAAATTAATTATTATTTTAAAAAAATCCTTAAGTAATATAACTCACATGGTATTCAACCCGTTCCATCTCAGAGCAAATTCTTGACAACACTCACTAAGTGGACAGAACTACAGGAGCATATTTTTGACATTTCACTGCAGCAATAGATTTTTATACCTTATTCTAAATATATCACAAAGAAACCTATATATTCTTGTAAAGAAATCATTATTACACAATTCTTTTTTTGGTTATATGGGGTGGGTGGGAAATGACACCTTTTTTCAGATAAAATATTGCTGGAATTACTTTTAGTATTCACTTTCTGTCTTACTGTCTCTCCCTCTTACTAAGTTTCCAACGTTATCTATATATGTGACAGACGTAAAAAAGGGTCAAGTCGCCATTCTGGCGCAATATTACACACATGTAGTATCAAAGTGAAGATCTACTTTTAGTCTACTTGAATATCTAGAGCATTTGCATAATCATTCCATTGTTTAATAATTAGAGGTATCAGTGGATATACTTCAGTTATGGTTTTTTAAAAAATTATTTTAATGAGCTAAATCATGTTACCTAACCAACATTTAGAGCATTATATTTTTCTGTGCTTGTGAAGGAGATAATTTTATTTAATCTTAATTTTCCATGTTTTTCTAATGCAACAGAGATATAAGAGATCCCAAAAATGTCAAGTTAGTCATTGATGTCATTCATTATGACCCACCTGTCATCAAGAAGGCCTTACTATTTGCTTGTGGCAACGCTCTTGTTTGTGAAACTGTTGAGGATGCTAGGAGAGTGGCTTTTGGTGGAGTCGAAAGGCAGCGAGTAAGAACGTTACCAATAATAACTGTTACACTTCTGATCTTTTTACCAAATTTTACTCTCACCTAAAAAAATGCAACAACTGTGATAAAAGCAAATTCTGGAATGCTTAATTAATTTGTAATTGTATACTTGAACAGAGAAATGTGTTCTATGTAAATAATACCTGTCCCTCATAAAAAAATACTTAAAATACTAATACCAAAAATTCTTTCACTCTAGTCTGTTGCTTTGGATGGTACAATTTTTAACAAGTCTGGTATCATATCTGGAGGAGCCAGGTACAGTCTTAGCTTGTTTATATATGACAAACATTTTTTTTATCGTGATATTAACATACACTCGTTCTTGATGTAATACTTCACATCACATATGATTGTTCTTAATGTAATCTTCTACACCCAATACACAGTGATCTGAAAGCCAAAGCTCGTCGTTGGGATGAGAAAAGTTTGAGCCAGTTAAAAAACAAAAAGGAGAAATTAATGGAGGAGCTGAAAGAGCAACAAAAAAGAAAAAGAAAAGAATCTGAGCTGAACACAATTAGGTCACAGATTAAAGGCTTGGAAACCAGACTCAAGTACAGTGTTACAGATTTGGAGAATACGGTTTGTTTTAACTTTCATATTTTTTAAATTACTATCCAAATTTCAAAGTACTGCTTGCAGAAGCAATTTTTAACAGAATGGCTGAATATTATATTTTACTACCATAACTGTGTACAGTAAAGTATGTTCATTTTGTAATGAAGCTTATTTTGTTACAGAGAAACAGAACCATAAGACACAATGAGAACCAGATAGCTGAATGCCAGATGAAAATTGAGAAAGCTTTGGTAGGTGGAGGACTTAATTCATTTGTTGGAAATTATTGTGTGTGTGTGTGTGTTTTGAAAACACAAAATTAATTCACTACTGTAAGTGGGTTGAATACATAATTGCTTACTGTCATTTTGCTTTATTTCGTTTCAAGCCTGATCAACAAAAACTAGAAAGAAGTATTGATGCTAGGGAAGTGGACATCAAGCAGTTAAGAGATGAAATGAACAGAGTTGAAGATGCAGTGTTTAAAGACTTCTGTGCTGTCATAGGTGTCCCAAACATTAGGTTAGAAACTGTCATGGTCAGATTTCTGCATAATCATATAGAGGCTATATCTAATATTTTTTTTCTTATAATGCATTGTTTTCCAAATTTTTGTCTAATAGACACTATGAAGAGAGAGAACTTAGGGCTCAGCAGGAGAGAGCAAGAAAACGGATGGAGTTTGAGAATCTTCGTCATAAGCTAGAAAACCAGCTGGAGTGTGAAAAATCCCAAGACACAGAAGGTTGATATATTACAGTAGTTGCTTCAATTTTAAAAGATAATATGTGATTTAATTTTTTTTAAACTTATTTTCTCTTGTTTAACCGTTTTGTTGGCTGGATTAAAAAAAAGTCTTTCTTATTATTCCACACCACAGAAATTGTAAAAAAATGGCAGGAAACGGTTCACCATAATGAGCAAGAAGTTGAGGCTGTGAAAGAAGAAGAAGCCAGGCAGATGCAGGTACGATACCACTGATGTATTTTTATTTTGAATTATTTTAGAAGCTAAGAAGTATGTCAAGAAAACTGATTAAAGTGGCTCTACTTTGTGATTTTATAAAACTACAGATTATAGAAGAAGAAATGCAGCGTCAGGAGAAGCTGAAACAGAACAAATTAACCTACAAGTCACAGGTGGATGACATGGAGGCGGAGATCAATGAAGTTCGTAAACGTCTGACAGTACAACAAAAAGAAATAGCTGCTGTTCAAAAAGCTATCAATGCTCTTGAGGTTAAATTAGAACAGAAAAGGGCAGACAGGCACAGTTTATTGAAAAGTTGTAAAGTAAGTTATTGTGGACATTTTCCCCACAAGTGTGATTTTCTACCTATTTCATTAAAAATAAATAAATCACTAAAATTACTAATCTTCATTTTTTGGATTGACCCATTCCTAGATTCACTCAAATTCAATTTTTCTTCTAAATATTTTTTTTAACTAATTACTGCTGCTATTTAATAACAATCATAAGCTATTTCATTTGTGACAATTTGTTGTTAGTATATTTATCACACTTTTTAGGTAGTAAAGTATAATCTGTTTTTCGCCAAGTTAGATATCGGATAAAGATACTAAATTATTTATTTCATGTTTAAATATCCCATTATAATCATAAGTACTGAAAGAAATACGAGAATACAGAAATAATTTTCATGTGTATGTTTTGTCCACTAGATGGAAGATATCCGAGTCCCCATGAGACGAGGTACAATAAATGACATTACTGAAGGGGAAACCGTTGAAGGCAGCCAGGAAACTCCATTAGATTCAATGTCAAGTCAAGGTGCTAAAGCAATTTATGAACGTGAGGCAGCATTGGAGATTGACTACAGTCTACTGAGTGATGAGCACAAAGAAGTTAGTCTATTTAGTATATTTCTGCCAATAATAGTCTAATTAGTACACTAACACCAATGATTTTCTCTTAAGTGCAAAACTTTTAATGATGTCCTCTTTAGTATATTCCGGAGATTTTTGTAAATATACCCTGGGTTTCAAAACGGAAAATGTTTGTTTTTACACGATTGAGATTTTTGTACAAAATAAAGGCCTATGAGCGTTTATATGGAAAATACAAATCAATGACACTCGCATGTAATTTCTTTGTATATTTTTTCTGTTTTTCAGCCAAAGTCTTTGCCTAGTTGAAAATATGTCATAAAAAATTTAAATCGTTATTTTAGTTTGTAATAAAGATCAGTCATAAGTAAAGTGAAAGGATCATTTTTTAAAGATGTTTTTCTTTATATAAATCAGATTACCCGTAGATTTAAATGTAATCATTCATCCAACAATCTTCTTGAGAAAAGAAATACTGGTAAATACTGATAAATAAAAATAACATAGTTAAAATAATTTACTTTAAAATTTTGCTGTTTGAAAATATTGAAAATTTAAAAATAACATTCTTTAAATCAGAGTATGTGGGTTGAATAATTTTTTAACCTAATATAAGCCCATGGGCCTGTATACAGACTCTCCATATACATTTACGGAAATCTCCGGTAACAGTCAATACATGTAATAAAATGATAATCATGATTGAATTATTTATGCAAGTGTAAATATTTAAAATGCAGTTATTAAAAATATGTTGTGAAGTTTGTATTTGTGTTCATCATAACAGCTTGACGCTGGTGAGGAAGTGAAGGCAGCCCAACAAACTATGGCCAAAGCAATCACAGATTTACAAACAACGTTACAAAAAATAAATGCTCCCAATATGAAGGCAATGGAGAAGTAAGTACATGTATTGCAATGTCAATTTTATGATGTTTTATTGCCATGCAGATCTTTTGGAGGAAACTCTTGATCCATAATAAGGGGCCTTAAGTTTTTTTTTATAAATCTCTATCACTATTAAATAATTATATTATACCTAATGTGAATACTATTAAATAATTATAACTAATGGGAAGTTACATTTTTCTGTGTGTTTGTTGGGAACACACAAAGTGGCTTGAACTATTGACATATTTTGTTGACTAAAACTGGACATAAGTTGTTGACTTAAACCAGTGGTGGGCAAAGTTTTTCTACTGAGGGCCACATAGAAAACTTTTTTGTTATCGGCGGGCCGCATATATATTTCGTCAACTTCAATTACAATTTACAATGTATGAAAATATGAATTAAAGATAATATCTATGTATTTGTCATTTTATTTCACACTCACATTCTATTACACATACATATTACATTTTAAAATTCGAGTTTAATCATTTGCTAATTTGGTAATAAGACTTTACTATTCATAATTACTTTAACAAAAGTTGATTGTTATCTGTCATAATAATTATGAAGACAAAGGAACTTAATTTATATACAAGTGTACCACAGAGTACAATTATAATTAAAAAGAAGTATGTAACTGTTCACAATTTTGGATAATGGAACCAGTTTACTGGTTTTGATTAGCATGAATGAATTCAAATTGCAGTCAGTCAACATCGATCTGTTCCTAGACTTGTTTATTTTCATACAAGAAAACGCTTGCTCACAAATGTATGTGGACCCAAAGTTGACAGCAAAGTTTCTTAGATGTGGGAATGCCACTGCTTGCAAACATCCTGAAAACTCAAGAACTGACTTGAACTTCCCCTTCAGGTCTTAATCTGCTTATAGGTTAAGCAGCTCTAATATTCAGGAGCCATAACACTGATTTAATATCCCTAGATTCGAATCAAATTAAAAAAAAATAGCTAACAATCTAATCAAAAAGAATTAACATCGACATAGGACAGCAACATGCACTCGCATTTGGGCCGCATAATATACTCTGACAGACCACATGCAGCCCGCGGACCGTAGTTTGCCCACCCTGACTCAAACTGTTGACACATGTTGTTGACTTCAAAATTTTGGACTTATATTGCTGACATCTAGGCTGGACGGTGTGAAAGAAAGATTTCAAGAAACATCAGAAGAGTTTGAAAATGCTAGAAGAAGAGCCAAATCTGCAAAAACAGCCTTTGAGCGAATTAAAAAGAAACGTTATGATACATTTATGCACTGTTTTGAACATGTCTCAGTTAAAATAGACGAAATATACAAGGTAAATTTAAATTCATTGCATGGACATTTAACAACTAACTTAAAGATGGAAAAAAATTACATCTTTTTAAATTTATCATTCTTTCTGTAAAAAAAGAACTAAAACTTAATGACTGACAAAAGTTTAATTAATTTTCATTATATTTAGTCTCTGTCAAGAAATCAGTCAGCACAAGCATTTTTAAACCCAGAGAATGCAGAAGAACCTTATCTGGATGGCATCAACTATAACTGTGTGGCACCTGGCAAACGCTTTCGACAGATGGACAACTTGTCTGGTGGTGAAAAAACTGTTGCAGCTTTAGCACTTTTATTTTCTATTAACAGGTCAGTAACTTATATTTTTATTGGCTGTGTATGCTAAAATATTCAGTGAGGGTTTCGCTCTGTTCTTATTATAAATGGTGTATTAACCCCATGGGCAATGTTGTTATAATTACCTTGAAATACCTGTGATAATTCTGTATTAACAACAGTTTATCAGAATGAATTATTAAAGCAATGGGAGTTTGAAATTAAAGTATGAAAACTCTTCTGTTCTATATAAGTGGACTTTCAGAATCTAGTTTATTTACGTACTTGTTTCGTTTACATTTTTATTTTCACAATTATGAAGTGTAAAATACAGTTATTGTTTTTGATTTTTACTAACCTCATTACACTTTGATACTTGTTTAACATTTCCTTTATTATGGTTTTTATTCTTTTTCTTTCCAGTTATCAACAGTCGCCATTTTTTGTTCTTGATGAAATTGATGCAGCTTTAGACAACACTAACATTGGAAAGGTAGGAACTTTTTATAGAACAATACATTTATTGAATTTTGATGACTTCCAACTCGTAATTTAATGTTAAAATATTATTGTTCTAGATGTACCCTGCAAAATCTTTGAATAGAGATAGACTATTGTTTAGCTTTGAGATCTATTTTTTTAATGTTGAGAACAAAATTAAAAATCTAACTAGTTGTTGTTTCTTTTCATGAAAATAACCTATAGTATAAATAATTTTAAAAAAAAAATAAGAGTTAAAAGAAAATATCATCAGTGAGAGGGGGGAATCGAACCCAAGCAGCCCATCAAGGTATTCAATTAGCTTAGCAATACAGCCACCATGCCATGAAAGAAATGATAATATATTTTGATTACTTGCTAATATTTAAGAGTTTTACGTCTCATTGTTAAAACCACAGAAACTTAAAAACTGCAGATAAAAAAAAAAAACATCAATCAAGACGCGAGCAAGAAGCAAGGAAACAGTATTCTTGATTCACATTCTTACATTTGATCTAATGCAGACAGGATGAGTTGAGAACACTATTACTATTATAATTTATTATCATTGATATGTTTTAGGTAGCTGCATACATCAGAGAGCAGTCCAAGACAAACTTTCAGTGTATTGTCATTTCTCTGAAAGAAGAGTTTTATAACAGAGCTGATGCCCTCATAGGTATCTATCCCGAGGTTAGTTTTTAATTATATTTTCTGTGAGTGCAGTAGACTCTGACATTCCAGCTAGAAAATGAATAAACAAATTAAATAATAAATTAGGGGTTTTTGGTTATATAAAAGGTTGTTTTTTATTGGTTATGGTGGGACCAGAATTTATAGAGTTCAAGCCTACGTGGCTTTGACAGTATTTGGCCTAACCCTTCCACAATATTAAACTGGATAAGAATCTATTATTTCATTAGGGCCACCTTTACTTCACCCAGCCGTTACTTCCCTCAACTTAAGTCAGGTAACCATTGAAAGCTGGGTGGACTTGTGAGATGATCTTGAACCAAATTTCACAAATTTGAACAAATTCTATGGTTCTCACCGAGGATCAAACCCAGGACTTGGCTCGACAGTCGAGTATCTACACCACTCGGCCATCCATCCCACTATTCCTGAATTAATAAACAGGTTATTGTTCTTTGAGCTAGATCCTCTATCCCAAGATCTTCTCTTTTTTTCTTACAACTCATCTCTTGCCATGATGTGGCACTTATGATGTCCCAGAAATTTCAGATTTTCTAATTGCTGTTTCATTTTCCTCAATGGCTCAATTAGTGGATTCACCTAAATTAAAATGTTTTCCAATCACAGTCAATCTTTCCTCATTGTCTAATCTGTCTAAAATGGCAATTTTCACTGATGGTGAAATAGCCTGCCTTCTATGCTTTTTATTCATCATTTAGAAAATGAAATCTGAAATAAAAACCCCACTTAATTTAGTATAATACAAAAATGTACACATTACATCTATTACTTGCTTAAATTGCAGAACAATTGCAGTTGAATGTTTTCCATGTGAGACTTAAAATTTATTGAATAAAGACAAGTGATTTATGGGATCCTTGGGAAATTCCCAAGTTGGGATTGATTACTTTTGTAATATTAAAATCTGTCAGACTGAATTTTTTTTTCTTTTGTTTTTGACAAAAATACTAGTACATGTAATACATGTAGATACCAATACTTGTAGATACCAATACATGTAGATACCAATACTTGTAGATACCAATACTTGTAGATACCAATACATGTAGATACCAATACATGTAGATACCAATACATGTAGATACCAATACATGTAGATACCAATACTTGTAGATACCAATACTTGTAGATACCAATACTTGTAGATACCAATACATGTAGATACCAATACATGTAGATACCAATACTTGTAGATACCAATACATGTAGATACCAATACATGTAGATACCAATACTTGTAGATACCAATACTTGTAGATACCAATACTTGTAGATACCAATACATGTAGATACCAATACATGTAGATACCAATACTTGTAGATACCAATACATGTAGATACCAATACATGTAGATACCAATACTTGTAGATACCAATACTTGTAGATACCAATACATGTAGATACCAATACTTGTAGATACCAATACATGTAGATACCAATACATGTAGATACCAAATCTGAGTCATGTTGGTTAAATAAAAACATGCACTGTATTTTTTTTTCCTTTTCACTCGCTTAAACTATTTTTTTTACCTTGAAAATTTTATTTTCAGATTCAGAACTTGCTAAGCCACAACAAACTAAATTATAAACTGAATCAAACAATTTTTTTCCATAGATATATTACTGAGAGTTATTTTGCTAAAATTATTCTTTTTTTTGATGATTCATCCATTTAATGTTAATATTTATATCTGTTCTCAGCAAGGCGACTGTGTGATAAGTCGAAGTCTGAGTCTAGATCTGACAGATTACCCTGACCCGCACGCCCATGAACATGATGAAAACTATTACCCCAGGTAGAGAGACGGGAGGCACCTGTTTGTTTCATATTACTGTTTAACATGGATGGATGTTTTGGTTTTGTATTCCATTGTATTCAGTATATTTTTCTCAATCAAATTACATTTTGTATTGTGTGGTTGATAACTGTTTTTTTTTTTTTGAGACAATCTCTGCACACACGCACACACACACACATAAATCTTGTATGGTATGGGTTAGTATTGAACTTTTCATTTTTCTGCATTTCACAAAGTTTTTTTTTTTTGGGTTCCTTATTACAGAAATCTTTGTTATGTATTGAATCAGTTGGTTTCAATGTGTACATTGTATTATAACAGAATAGTTTAGTTTCAGAACTAATACTTTTTCTGTGTATTTTATGTTATTTATGGATTCCTGGATTTGTTCACTTATTTTATCATTTATATCATTGGTCTAGTTTTTACTTTTTATGTTCATTCATTATATAAATATATATTAACATTCATAGTTTTGTTTGTTAATTATTTGTCTTCATGCTATTATAGTTATTATATTATTTTTGACATTTTGATGTCATCACTCATCACATTGACATAAAACATTTTAGTCAATTAAAATTCTACGCCACAGTTTTGTTCCCATCTGTTGAACCTCTAAACAGGATTGTTGAGCTCAATAGAATGTAGTCCGTAGGTGTGATTTGACTTGGGGCTTTGATAAAATGAGTAATGTAGTCCGTAGGTGTGATTTGACTGGGGCTTTGATAAAATGAGTAATGTAGTCCATAGGTGTGACTTGACTTCGGACTTTGGTAGTATGAGTAATTTAGTTCTGAGGCTTTCTCAATGTGTTTTAATATTTAGGAGTAGTTTATACTGGTATTTGACAGCCATTACATCAATCAATGTCATGATAAAGGCAAGTGTTGAAGTAATCACAAAGTATACTGACTACTCAGTCACACAAAGCATACTGACTGACGAGTCACACAAGGTATACTGACTTACGATTCACACAAGTTATACTGACTGACAAGTCACACAAGGTATACTGACTTACGATTCACACAAGTTATACGGACTGACAAGTCACACAAGGTATACTGACTTACGATTCACACAAGTTATACTGACTGACGAGTCACACAAGGTATACTGACTGACGAGTCACACAGTCACAAGGTATACTGACTGACGAGTCACACAAGGTATACTGACTGACCAGTCACACAGTCACAAGGTATACTGACTGACCAGTCACACAAGGTACACTGACTGACTGACCAGTCACACAAGGTACACTGACTGACCAGTCACACAAGGTACACTGACTGACTGACCAGTCACACAAGGTACACTGACTGACTGACCAGTCACACAAGGTACACTGACTGACTGACCAGTCACACAAGGTACACTGACTGACGAGTCACACAGTCACAAGGTATACTGACTGACCAGTCACACAGTCACAAGGTATACTGACTGACCAGTCACACAAGGTTTACTCACTACTCAGACACATTCATTATATTTCAAGTATTTATTTAACCAATAAAGTATTTCATCTCCCACAATATATATCTCAACGATAGATTTAGATGAGAGATTGTGTAACTATAATAATAATAATGATGCAGTATTATTGGTTCTGAACATTTAAGATTTACTGATGTAGGTTCGTGGCATTTTTTCCGGGCTAAACTCTGAATTATCTACTAGGACTTTAATTTGCCGTATTTTACATAAAAGAAATCTTATCGCCATTACACTATCGGCGATGGTGGGGATGAAAGAAATGCACCATAATAACTCTACCATAAGTGGTTTATAGCAGTGGTCCCCAACCCCCGGCCGCCAAAGAAACATTAAATTAGTTTCATTTTATTTACTGTGATGTACATTCTCAGAATTAGGCTACTTAATTAATGAGGACGA
The DNA here is from genome assembly GCA_021962125.1 of Bulinus truncatus. Classification (NCBI taxonomy): domain Eukaryota; kingdom Metazoa; phylum Mollusca; class Gastropoda; family Planorbidae; genus Bulinus; species Bulinus truncatus. The sequence goes on along the minus strand of JAGDYQ010000397.1, from coordinate 111,644 downwards.
GAAGTCAATCGAGAGTTGAGTGGCTGCAAGTGGCAGTGTCCTCCCCAAGGACTGCCACCTTGCCGCGGTGGGGGGGGGGCTTGCGTGCTTTGATAACCCTGAGAGCTAAGTTGGCTGGAGCCTCGTGCTCCTGGTAGGGCCTCCCATGCCAGACAGGTCGACGGGTAGAGGCCAGACGAAAAGCAGTCCACTGGTCCTCCAGGTTGGGGGTTAACAACCCACTCCCGTAAAAAAACAAGCTTGTTATAGAAACCAAAACAACGAACTTAGAAAGCAACTTAGCTGAGGATGAAGATATCTCTCCAGTAGAGCTTATGACGCGAGCTGGTGAAAGCCTTCGGGAAGTCAGTGCGCCGACCTATCTTCTGACAGCCAAGACCAAAACCAAGATCGGAACCTGGAACATCCGAACCCTGTATGAAAGTGGCAAAGCAGCACAAGTCGCAAAAGAGATGAAACAATATGGGCTCCAAATTTTAGGACTGTGCGAAACCAGATGGAATGGAAATGGACAAACCAAACTGGCAAGTGGAGAAACTTTCATCTACTCTGGGCCAGAAGAAGAACATGTGCAGGGAATTGGACTGCTCATGACACCAGATGCAGCCAAGGCACTGATAGAGTGGGAGCCTGTCTCTGCAAGGATACTGACAGCACGATTCAAATCAAAGGGAAGAAACGTCACCATCATACAGTGCTACGCCCCCACCAACACGGCAGATGAAGAAGAGAAAAACAACTTCTACAGTGCCTTGCAAAATACCATTGACAAAGTGCACAGAAGAGACCTCAAGTTACTGATGGGGGACCTGAACGCCAATGTAGGCAACGACAACACAAATAAAGAGCTCATCATGGGCTAACATGGCATCGGAGATATGAACAACAATGGAGAACTGTTCACGGATTTCTGCGCTTTCAATGACCTAGTCATTGGAGGCACCATCTTCCCTCACAAAAACATCCACAAGAAGACCTGGATATCCCCTGATGGAAAAACAAAGAACCAGATAGACCACATTTCCATCGGCCGCAAGTGGAGGAGAAGCCTTCTGGATGTGAGGGTGAAACGAGGAGCAGACGCTGCATCAGACCATCACCTAGTGCAGGCTACCGTGAAACTGAAACTGAGAGCCCACAAGGACAAAGCACAGAGTCCCTCCTTCAAGTACAACGTCCAGAGCCTGAAAGACACCAGAAAAACCACAGAGTACCAATGCAGCCTGAAAAACCGCTTTGAGGCACTAGCTGACTTGGCTGAGAAAACAATAGAGGAACACTGGCAGGAGATTAAAAAGAGCTGGACAGATACCTGCAAAGAAGTCCTGGGAAAGAAGACAAAAAAGCGCAAGGAGTGGCTGATCGCAAGCACCTGGGACCTCGTGGAGGAGAGGAAAACATTGAAAGAGAGGATCAACCACAGCCATGACCAACAGGAGAAAAGAGACCTGCAGGCAAAGTACTCGGAAATAAACAAGAAAGTGAAGAAGAGCGCAAGAGCAGACAAGAGGAAATTCATCCACGACCTAACGGAGGAGGCAGAAACAGCAGCAGGCAAGAGAGATATGAAGAGGCTGTACGAAATTACCAGGACCCTGGCAGGCAAGAACACGCAGCAAATGTGCTCTGTGAAAGACAAAGACGGGAAAACTAACTGAAAGTCAGGAGAGAGAACGTAGGGCCCAGCATTTCACAGAAATTCTGAACAGACCCCCACCAAAACAACCCCCTACTATACCACCAGCAGACAGTCTTCTAGATGTCAACACCAACCCCCCCCCCCCCCCCACTAAGGTGGAGATCACTAAGGCGGTGAAGAATATCAAATCAGGCAAAGCCGCAGGTCCAGACGGCATACCACCAGAAGCCCTGAAAGCCGATGTCCCCACAACAACAAACATGCTTCTCCCTCTGCTCCAGAAAGTCTGGACGCAAGAACAAATACCTGCTGAATGGAGACAAGGGCACCTCGTCAAGCTCCCGAAGAAAGGTGATCTATCCAACTGTAACAACTGGCGAGGCATCATGCTCCTGTCTGTTCCCAGCAAGATCTTGACGCGCATCATGCTAGAGAGACGGAAGGAGGCTTTAGACAAAAGACTAAGAAACGAACAGGCAGGCTTTCGGCAGGACAAGTCGTGCACCGACCACATCGCCACCCTGCGCATCATTATAGAGCAGTCCCTTGAATGGCAGTCTCCAATCTACTCAGTCTTCGTGGACTTCGAGAAGGCCTTCGACAGCGTGGACCGGGATGTTGTCTGGAACCTCATGGCACACTACGGGATCCCACCCAAGTTCATCGCCATCATCCAACAAATGTACGCCAGTTCCACATGCCAGGTTATCCACAAAGGCAAGCTGACGGAGCCTTTTGAGGTCAGGACCGGAGTGAGGCAGGGCTGTTTGTTGTCGCCGACCATCTTCCTTCTGGTAGTGGACTGGATCATGAAGAAGTCCACTGAGAATGCAAACACAGGAATTCGATGGACCTTCACCAAGCAGCTTGAAGACCTCGACTTCGCGGATGACGTCAGCCTACTGTCACACCGGCAACAAGATGCACAACAGAAACTGAATAGGCTCGCAGACGAAGCAAACAAAGTTGGGCTCAACATCAACACCAAAAAGACAGAAACCATACGGATAAACAACAAGCAACAAGATCCAATCCAACTACAAGGATCCAACATCGGTGAAGTGGACAAGTTTGTCTACCTGGGCAGTGTGGTGAGCAAGGATGGAGGAGCAGACGAAGACATCAGAAGCCGCATCAACAAAGCCAGGCACACCTTTAATACCTTGCGTCCCATCTGGAACTCTACCGCACTTTCTGGGCGGACAAAAGTCCGCATCTTCAACACCAACGTGAAAGCAGTGCTACTATATGGTTCAGAAACCTGGAGACCACAAAACTGCAGGTGTTCATTAACAGATGCCTCCGCAAAATCTTACATATCAGAAAATGGGGCTGGATTGGCCACACTCTGCGAAAGAGCCCAGACAATGTCACAAGGCAGGCGCTAGAGTGGAACCCGCAGGGAAAGTGAAGAGCAGGCAGGCCAAAGGAGACATAGAGACGCTGCACTGAGCGAGAGATGAAGGCAGCTGGATGGACGTGGGCTCAGCTGAAGAGAGACGCCCAAAACAGAGTTCGCTGGAAGAGCGTTGTTGAGGCCCTATGCTCCCACGTGGAGTCAGAGGTTTAAGTCAAGTGGCAGTGTCGTTGTAACTTTGGTAGAGAGAATGTGTGTGATGCTGGTCTCTCTGTTCACCGGAAATTTCTCATGTTTAACAGTTCTCTGTGTACGTGTATTGTGTGTTTTAACTTTCCCACCTTTTTTAGTCCACATTTACTATCTGAGTTTAGCAATGACGTCATTATAAAGTTTCCTTGAGAAAAATAAAAAGGCCCAGTGAAGAGACAGAATAAGAGCCGTCAACATCAGAGAAACATAAATCTTTTAAAAGACAATACCATGAGTCCTACTTGAAATATAGATTGATTTAGGCAGGTGATTTTCACACACCAACCCCGCCCTGCATAGTTTGTAGTGACCGGCTATCTAATGAGGCCATGAAACCTTCAAAATTGATTCGCTGCTTGAACGCCAAGCGCCATGGATTATAGAAAAGCCCCTGGTGTATTTTGAAAGAAAAAAATGGAAACATGAAGGACAGAAGACATTTCTGAAGGCCACCACATCATGGAATGAGAATGTACCGAGAGCAGCATATTTGGTGGCTAACCGTACTGCTAAGGAGTGGCGTAGTGGGGGGGGGGGGGACAAGTGGGATCACCATGCCCCGGGCGCTACTCACAAATGGTATATTTTACAAATTATATGGTTTTTTAATGGGCGGGGGCGCTAAAAAGGTATTATTCCCCGGGCGCGAGTTAAGCCGACTACGACACTGCTGCTTAGGCTAAAAATCCTTTCACTATCGGGGGAGAACTGATTTCGCCCTTCACTAAAGACGTTTGTAGTGGACTAATAGGAGAGGTCGCTGGTAAAAAAAACCCCACATGTTGGCTAGCACTGTGACTAGGCGCCTTGAGGAAATGGCTGAAGACATTGAGACTAGGGCTGTACCGGAATCCGATTCCGGTTCCTGTTAAGCCGGATTCTGGCAGTTTTAACAAATCCGGCTCCGGTTCCGGTTAAAATGTGCCTGATTTAAGCCGGATTTCTTTGTTGTTTGAAATTTGTAAGAAATTTTTTTTAGCGCAACATAATTTTGAAATATTTAGCGCTATACAATTAAATTAAAACAATAACTTCCTTTGCTTTTTTATAACTACAATAACGTCGATCGCTTTTAGTTCTATATGTAAGTACAAATATATTAAAAGGAAGATTTGAATCGTATTTAGTCTAGTACAGGGGACGCGGCTTGATCAAATACCGTAATATTGAAACAACAAATTTAGTGGCTCTTTAAAAATTGAGAAAATTGTAAATTATAACTTTAGGCTCTTCCGTCTCAAAAGGTTGCCGACCCCTGGTCTAGTAATACGACACCTTGTCTTCCGCTACTTTTGATTCCGTGTATTCTATAAACTATATTTAGCTATCAAACTTCTTTAAAGAGCAGACAACGATCTATTTTTGGGTGTTTACAGTTTAAAAATAGTTCAATAATTTATTTTTCTGCACATTTTTTAATTTAATGGATTTTGTCACGATTTGGATAAAATTCCTCGCAAATTTAGATAAATAACTTGAAGATACATTTTTAATTAAACATTAGTGATATTGATTTAGATTTGAAATGCATTTTAATTTGCGTTTTTATGGGAAATAGTCAGATAATGGTTTAAATGAAAGTATGAATGAAATAACACGGTTCGATGACGTCACTATGGAAAACTAAAGAAAAATAAGCTATCAGGTGGTGCCACATTATATATATATATATATATATATATATATATATATATATATATATATATATATATATATATATATATATATTAGGGTGATAACTATTTTCATTATTTTTCGTAACGAAACTGAAGCCCCTCACATGCGAGGAACAATTATATGTAAATGACAGTAGCAACATTAATTTTTTTTTAAATTGAAAAAAGTTCCCCCACCTTTTCATTTTTGTTTTCACATATTGCGCAGTTTGACTATCGGTTTCAATTTAACTCTGAATTTTTACATGACTTACTAGACTGCTTTGAAGCACATTCCAGTCAGTTGTTTCCATTTGTTTATAAACAAGGCATCTACCCTCATATTCTAAACAGAAGAGGGATCCGAGAATTCCATCTGTCGAAAAGCTAATCAATCTCACACGTATGCCCACAAACCGTCAAATTCTTGGAAACTTCACTTTTCTTTCAATAGCCAGAAACGGCGACTGGATCGAATCAAAATTATGATTAGGGATATAGAATATCTCTTGAGGGAAATTCTAGACTTTTCTCTATTATCAAGCTCACTAATCAGAAAGAAACTCAATTGTCTGTTTGATTTATATGACAAAAACAAAAAGAAACCGTCTGATAAATGTACTACAACACTTTCTAAGTTATTTGATGTCACCAACGTCAATGGAAAATGGAAAAGCAAGGAGGGTAAAGAGCTCTACCAGAGGCAAGTTAAGAGTGGAGGAAAGATTGGTTATTCAACGGTCAAACAAACCCTTTTAGAATCAATCCACCCAAGAAAACGAATCCGACTAACCAAAACTCAATCTCAAGCCAGCTCTTCTCAATCGCAACATTCACAAACACATACAACTGTCTCACAACCTACACAAACACATACAAATTTCTCACAACCTACACAAACACATACAACTGTCTCATAACCTACACAAACACATACAATTGTCTCAGAATCTTCGGATTCTGAAACCTCTGCTTCTTCAACCGACTCGACAAAATTTTCTTCCACGTCATCTTCTCCTGAATGCAAACCAAAATTCCAAAGAGCAAGCACTACAACAGCGGGTTTGCTAGTACTGAAAAACAACATTTCTACACATAAAGCATATGACGTTCTTACAACCATTGCTGAACAGGGTCATGATGTGCCGGTTCCAAGTCAGGCGGGTGTTTGGAAACGAGTAATCTCTGAAGGACGGAAAATGAAAACCAATTTTTTTCAAAAACTTCAAAGCAAAGAACCCTATTGTCTCCAGTTTGATGGTAAAAGAGTGCAAGGGGAAGAGTATAAAGTAGTTCTGCTAAAATATAATAACCGTAATAAAACCCGGTACTCTTAAATGTGAGATTGTTTCTGACGCGGTCATTCACAAGGAACTACATCAGCTAATTGATGAATATGATGCTTGGAAAAATATTTGCGTGATAATATGCGACACATCCGCAGTAAATACTGGTCGTTTGCATAAGATTGTAAAGCTCATACAGGATGATGTCTTGAGCAATGACTTTCAGAAGCCACAATATACTGACTGTCAGCACCATGTACTTGACCTCTTTCTGAAACATTTCATGAATTTTCTTATTTAAGAGCCAACGAGCAAACCAGAACTCAACTATTCCTTCAATGACAATTAACGCAAAACTATGCCACTCTTCAGGCTGATTACCGCCTCGTTGTGACAGATGATGTTAGCACAGGCGAGAACCCTGGATGGCGAGATGATTTCAAGTTCTTTTTATGAATTATGTCAGGCATATCGTCATTACAAAACAACTTTACGTTGGCATCGCATCAGCTGGAAGAAACTACCAAATTTATACTAGGCAAGATGAAACTCACATGCGATATATACTATTATAGCATTATTTCTGATACCAGAGTGGCACAACATCCTCGCTCCTGCTTGCAGCTTCATCTGCTATGAATGGACAAATGCTTGATTCCATTTGCAACACTACAATGAAGCGTCCTTCAATGAACTGTTTACCTCACTCATCAGGGTAAAATGCAAGAACGTGCTGTGAAACTGATGGAGGAACTTCATACAAAATCGAGATAATTTGAATTTTTGAATCTGAAGTTCATAGAAAAATATGTTTTACACATTTCTTGTACATTATGTACATATTACTAACTGATCTGTATATTATTTGTTAATAAAATTTGCTTAGTTATTATTATTACTCTTTTGAATTAAGCTAAAAAAAAACTTGTCCTTTTTTTTTAAAAAAAAAAAAAATATTTTTTTTCACTTTTTTCTTCCGAAAAAGGGGGAGGTGGGGGAACTTTTTTTAAAAAAATCAAAAATGCGATTGATATTCTTAAATTACACATAAAAGTTCCTCAATTGATATTCTTAAATTACACATAAAAGTTCCTCAATTGATATTCTTAAATTACACATAAAAGTTCCTCAATTGATATTCTTAAATTACACATAAAAGTTCCTCAATTGATATTCTTAAATTACACATAAAAGTTCCTCAATTGATATTCTTAAATTACACATAAAAGTTCCTCAATTGATATTCTTAAATTACACATAAAAGTTCCTCGATTGATATTCTTAAATTACACATAAAAGTTCCTCAATTGATATTCTTAAATTACACATAAAAGTTCCTCAATTGATATTCTTAAATTACACATAAAAGTTCCTCAATTGATATTCTTAAATTACATATAAAAGTTCCTCAATTGATATTCTTAAATTACACATAAAAGTTCCTCAATTGATATTCTTAAATTACACATAAAAAGTTCCTCAATTGATATTCTTAAATTACACATAAAAGTTCCTCAATTGATATTCTTAAATTACACATAAAAGTTCCTCAATTGATATTCTTAAATTACACATAAAAGTTCCTCAATTGATATTCTTAAATTACACATAAAAGTTCCTCAATTGATATTCTTAAATTACACATAAAAGTTCCTCAATTGATATTCTTAAATTACACATAAAAGTTCCTCAATTGATATTCTTAAATTACACATAAAAGTTCCTCAATTGATATTCTTAAATTACACATAAAAGTTCCTCGATTGCAAGTGGTTTCATAAAAATTTTTTTTTTGTTATCACCCTAATATATATATATATATATATATATATATGTATATATATATATATATATATATATATATATATATATATATATTGGAATTCATTCATTTATTAGTAAACATGTTTATTATACTTTCAAAGATATGTTACCCATTTCTTTGTTTGATTGTGATAGAAATCAAGTTAAATTAAGTACAGCTTTATTAAAATAAATTTTTAAAACAATGAATCTGTTATTTTGACAGAGTTATCTTTCTTAACTCTAGATTGGGGAAGGGGTTTTAGTCACAGTCTTCAAGATCTAAATGGTCAATACTGTTTTTTGCTATCTAGAACTTAAAAACTAAATTTTTATTCTATTTTTCATTCTTATATCTTTTTTATATTATGCGAGAAAGTACTACTTCGTTCGGAAAAAATTACTATTTAATTCAGTAAAATCCGGTTCCTGTTCCGATTCCGGCAGGATTCCAATATTAAATCCGATTCCAGTTCCGATCCTGCAGGATCTAAAAAATACAATCCGGTACAGCCCTAATTGAGACACAATCGTTGGAGAGGACTAATACATTACCGTGGTACGACACTCAGGTTAACGAATCTACAGATATCGAACACAAGGCAATACTGCTTATATCTGTGCGATATCTTTATCAGGAGGATGTGAGTGAGGATTTGTTATGTGCACTATATTTGCCAAACAACACCAAAGGAGCTGGATTGTTCAAGTCACTGGATGTTTATATATCAGGACAACTAAAATGGTGTTTTTATGTCGGCATATGAACAGACGGAGCTGCTGCCATTACTGGTCGACTGTCTGGATAAACTGCTCGGATTAAGGAGACAGCACCCGAGAGTGACATTGTATCTTTCACAGGAAAATGATGGCAAGTCGAAAAATGTCACAGTAATTTAACAGCGTATTGATTGATTTCGTTAAAGTTATTAAAATACATAAAAAGTAAAAAAAAACACCTGACCTTAATTCGCGCTTATTTGAGCAGCTTTGTGAGGAGATGAACGCAGAACAAAAATGCCCTACCTTGTACAGAGACATGAGATGGTTATCCAGGGGAAAGTCGCTAACCTGAGTATTTCAATAACGAGAGTCGTTGCAAAGATTTCTCTCCAAAAAAGTCACTGCTGGCAGCACAGTTTAGTGACTAAATATGGTCGCAAAAATGGTTTACCTGCGTGACATATTCAGCCTGATCAATTAACTGTCTCTTTAGGGGAAAATGACAACTGTTTTCAACTTGGCACATAGCTGCATTTAAAGCCAAACTGGAGGTGTGCGGACGGCACGTGAACAGAGACAATTGGACATGTTTCTAACATTAGCGTGGATCTTAGGCGAGACTGAAACCTGATCATTCATGCTCCCAGTTGGTTCACAATCATCTGTGTTTGCTTTAAAAAGAGTTCGAGCGCTATTTCGTAACCACAAAAGACCCACGAACTAATAAGGAATGAATCCGCGACCCATTTGTCAACCAACCAGGCGAATCTAGCATGTCTGTGGTTACCCGGCTGTCAAACAACCAGGCGAATCTAGCATGTCTGTGGTGACCCAGCTGTCAACCAACCAGTCGAGGACATAGCAGAATGCAAACAGGACATTTTGGGGTCTTAGAAGTATGCCAAACCAACTTAGGATTGTGCAACCTCTACTTACACAATACCTAAATATAAAATGAGGAAAAAGGCTTGGTCCAATCTACCACAAACATCTAAATACATAGACTGGGTCACATCTACCACAAACATCTAAATACATAGACTAGGTCACATCTACCACAAACATCTAAATACATAGACTGGGTCATTGTTACGATGTAGGTTATTTTAGCACAATAGTTTACAGGTTTCGGAAAACAAAAGAGTGCTTAAAAGGGGAGGGGTGCATCATGCTGACCAGATAGATGAATAATTTACGCGAGAGCACGCCCTATCCTTCCCCCATGTTAATTAAATGTGAGTCACCGGTGGCACTGAGCTCACGGAGACAATTTACCTGGGAAAGAATGTTCGTGACCGTGACACGTAGGATGAAGTTGGAACCGTTACGAAAGTCGTGGGGCAGAATCTTCTCACGAGGGATAACTGAGTTGGAGGGTGTCATAGGGTCCCTTGTTACATGTCGAATCACGTTCCCACCCCCAGACATAAATTATCCCGAGTGGAGAGTCAGTTGGATTGAGAATTAATTACAACTAATTAATCACCGATGTCACAGCCAATTGTGTACTGTATATAAGCAGGACGTTTTTGTGTGGAAGTCAGAGAGGAGGTGAGAGGAGAGAGACTGAGAACAAGATAGTCGAGTGAGATAGCGGAGTGTGACGTAAGCTGAAGTACTGTATGTGAGAACTGGCGTCTACATAGCTACATAATAAACTTGTGTTCTATCAGCAAGAAACCGGTATGTTGTTGACTTATTAGCGGAGACTGAAAGTGAGCTGTGAAAATAGAAATATTGTCACCAGAACATCTACATCTACTCTCTCATACTTCTAGACAACGATCTGTTCGTGGCAAGGATTAGCATTAGAACTATCCATCCAACGTAACAGTCATATCTACCACAAACATCTAAATACATAGACTGGGTCATATCTACTAGGGATGTGACGAAGATCGAATTCGAATCCGACGACATTCGAACTTCGACGTTTTTTGAGCAAATCCGAATCCGACGGATTAAAAAAAATCCATCAGATTCGAGTTTGAAAAATTATCGTTTTCAGATCAAACACGGCCGTAGAAATCGTAACTAAAATTTAAAAACCTAGAGACTTTCGAAAACCCGAAATAAAGAAAACAGATAAAACTAAACTCTTGGACCCTTACTCAGCTGTCCATAGATTAGACGTCGTATTTGGTCATGAACGTATTTTAGATACACCCCTCTCGCCACACAATGTTTTCATCCGAGCTTTCTAAACCTCGGAATGGATATGCGAATGGGAATGGCGGAGTGGATGTGTGGATTGGAATGGCGAAAAGCTGGTTATGTGTGACCAATTGGAGTGAGTTGGAATGACATTTGGAATAATTTGGAATGAGTTGGAGGAATGACTTTTGGAATGAGTTAAAATGACATTTGGAATGATTTGGAATGAGTTGGAATGACCTTGGAATGACGTTTGCAAAGATTTTAAACGAGTTGGAATGACGTTTGAAATTATTTGGAATGACATTTGAAATGATTTGGAATGCCATTCTAAATGATTTGGAATGGTTTGTTATGAATTGGAATTACAATTGGAACGATTTGGAATGATTTGAAATGACGTTTGAAATGATTTGAAAGATTTGGAATTATATATAGATTTAGGTATATTATACACACACACATACACGCACACACACACACACACACACACACATATATATATTGTTGCGTGCTGGATTAAGTGCCAATTCTACTGTGTATTTAGTATCTTGTCTGCCTAGGATTCTTTCACTCTGTAGCCACTCGTTCTATTATAGATAGTCTAAATACAGACGCTTTCAAACTCCGTACAGTAGTATTTATAACAGAGGCACTTGGATTAAGTGTATATGGTAATATTTATTATAAACACAAGGTACATCACATGCAATATGGCCCAACATCAATTTCACTACGTACAATAACGTCAATATCAACTGAAAATCTACTTGTGTCCACCCTCGACTCTATCTATAAATCTAATGTCCTTTCACTCTGGTCACTGGCTTATATCAGAGACCGAAGTCTTGACCATCGTCCTGATGCTGGCGCCAATTAGGGGAGGGGAGCGACAGTTGTTTCACCCCCATAAAAATTAGTTAAGAAATACGACAGAAGTAGAATTACAGAGAATTTTATTTTATGCAAAGCATCTTGTACCGATGATTTGTTAACAATGTGGCTACCTGTGCTTTGTAATAGTTTATGCTGCTGTTCATGCAAAAGAAATGCTATAAATCCTCGTTTTCATGGGGGGGGGGGGGCACGGGACTGACACCTTGGTATACCAAGCGTTTAGCCAAGTGTTGACCCAAATCCGAATCCGCATTCGAATCCGACGGATTTATATTTGCCAAATCCGAATCCGACGGATGCGGATTTTCATCAGCTCCGTCACATCCCTAATATCTACCACAAACATCTAAATACATAGACTGGGTCATATCTACCACAAACATCTAAATACATAGACTGGGTCACATCTACCACAAACATCTAAATACATAGACTGGGTCATATCTACCACAAACATCTAAATACACAGATTCTCAATGACCACATGCAGTGCCACCCCTATACTAAAGTAGGCCAACCCTGTACTAGAGTAGGCCAACCCTGTACTAAAGTAGGCCAACCCTGTACTAGAGTAGGCCAACCCTGTACTAAAGTAGGCCAACCCTGTACTAGAGTAGGCCAGCCCTGTATAAAGTAGGCCAACCTTGTTATAGAGTAGGCCAACCCTGTACTAACGTAGGCCAACCCTGTACTAAAGTAGGCTAACCCTGTACTAGAGTACTGTTTAGTAGTACACCCTGTTAAAGTAAGGCCCATAACACAACGTGCTGTTTTTAGTTCATGTGGTCAACTTCACTGCACGCGAAGAAGTACTAATGATGTTTCCAAACAAAAAGAACTAAAAATTCCCAAGCATTACGAAAATTAAAATAAGTAAATAAATGTTGACACACCCTAATGCTTAGTATGACTGACATTATTTAAGTGTTGCAGTGTAAGGGAAACTACTGTAAAATAAACTCCTGAAAGAAATGCAGATAGCGGCTAATTCCCTTGTTTTTTTATTACAATGAAAGGAACGTCATGTAATTGACATAATAAATAATATAACATGTTACTTAAAACCAGGCCACGGATTTGTGTAGTTTAAAAAATACATAATATGTCGTAAAAGTACAAAACCCTTTCCCCGTCCTTTAATAACATGTATGCTTACAAATAAAATATGGCACATTTCATTTTATGAATTTAAAAGACAAAATATGTTTTACCAAGTGCAGTACCATGTAATATGTTTTATCTGGTTCAGTGCAGTACCATTGACATTGTATACAAATGAAATAAACCACTATGAAAGTTAGAGCCCTTCTCATAGAGTTCTTTTAGATAGGCAGGTAATCACTTAGGGCATCAACTGCGGAGCTGGAGCCCTTTTTATTTGCTTTAAATCTAATTATTAAATATGATGCTGGAAGGGGCCCGACAGATAACTTTTCAAAGTTCACACCGCTTGCCTGTAAGCCTCTGCCTAGAACCCCCAACCATGGAAGTCTCAGTCTATGGCCCTAACCATGGAAGTCTCAGTCTAGGGCCCCAACAATGGAAGTCTAAGTCTACGGCCCTAACCATGGAAGTCTCAGTCTAGGGCCCCAACCATGGAAGTCTAAGTCTACGGCCCTAACCATGGAAGTCTCTGTCTAGGGCCCCAACCATGGAAGTCTCAGTCTAGGGCCCCAACTATGGAAGTCTCAGTCTAGGGCCCCAACCATGGAAGTCTCAGTCTAGGGCCCCAACCATGGAAGTCTCAGTCTAGGCCCCCAACCATGGAAGTCTCAGTATAGGGCCACCAACTATGGAAGTCTCAGTCTAGGGCCCCAACCATGGAAGTCTCAGTCTAGGGCCACCAACTATGTAAGTCTCAGTCTAGGGCCCCAACTGTGGAAGTCTCTGACTAACCCCACTATTGGTCCATACCTTGGTCCTCCAAATATCTGATAATGGCCTAACCCACTTATAACACAAAGACTTCATAATGTATTATTCATTTAGATATTCCTTAGTGTAATACTGACTTGGATATTCCATAATATAATATTCACTCGAATTAGGAATTCTGAAACCCCATGCATGCTAAAACTGACACATGATCACTATGTGAACAATCTTTCGGTCAGTCTGACGCGTAAAGATATGTTTGTGTGTGCATGCGTTTTTGTTTTGATTAAGCACAATAACTTCCTCACCAGGATGCACTTCCCCATAAAAAGTAACAAGCTCCAATGTATTTATTTCAAGAGTACGATCAACATGATTCATCTCTGTTGCGTGCAACATTTTTAAGTTGGCAGCTGTTGTTTCAACGACCCAATAAATAAGTGCTACTGACTGTTGACATCTCTGTGGAGGGAAGTGCAGGGTGGGGGTTGACATAACACAGGCCGTTAGTTTGATACAAAGATTGTGTGTGTGTGTGTGGGGGGGGGGGGTCAGTGAAATAATCAGAACCTGGGCGGCTGCAAACCGGTATTCTTATTTTAAAGGTGGAGGGAAAGTCTGTGACCTTCAGTAGCGGGGAAGGGGGAGGGGCGGTCCGCCTTGCCCGTAACCTACTTTTCCATCGGCTACTTTTTGGCTGGTGATGGGCGGCATTTTTACAGTCTGCCCTCGGTGCCACTATCGTTAGTTAAACCACTGGGAGACATAAAATTACAGACGAGCGACCTCACCATCTTGGATAAGATCCAAACCAGGGGTCCCAGAATTTAAGATTATTACAGTTCTCAATGATCTATTGATGCGCTCTTCATACTTTTTGTGTATAATGTTAATCCTGGCGTGCCACATTCTGTTGATCGCTAAAGTTGAAATCATTGAAATGAAGGATCCCTATGTCTATTAAAATGTCAAATCAGTGACCATTTTATAACATAAATTGAAACAATTGTGTGTGTGTGTGTTTTCTTAATTCAAGGAACAACTAGACTTTATTGCACAAATCATATAATATTTTATTGCACAAATCATATAATATTTTATTGCACAAATCTTAGAATATTTTATTGCACAAATCATAGAATATTTTATTGCACAAAATCATAGAATATTTTATTGCACAAAATCATAGAATATTTTATTGCACAAATCATTTAATATTTTATTGCACAAATCATATAATATTTTATTGCACAAATCATAGAATATTTTATTGCACAAAATCATAGAATATTTTATTGCAAAAATCATAGAATATTTTATTGCACAAATCATAGAATATTTTATTGCACAATTCATAGAATATTTTATTGCACAAATCATAGAATATTTTATTGCACAAATCATAGAATATTTTATTGCACAAATCATAGAATATTTTATTGCATAAATCATAGAATATTTTATTGCACAAATCATAGAATATTTTCGTCCGATTAAAACAAATTACTTCGAAAATAAAATTATAAAACCATAGACAGCATCTACGGATTTCATGCAATTAATCAGTTATCCTTTTTGATATTTACAGACTTGATGCTGTGATATTTAAGCATATCATGCATCGTAAATTATTAATTTTATTATCAATCAACGGGGCTTGTTTTTTAAGCTACAAAAGATTTGCTTTAATAGACAGTATAAACACTTGATTTAATGTATTTTTTAATATGTAATGTCCACTTTGATATATATTTGAGATGTAATCCCCTGTCATTGGAAGAATCCGAACTACCTATTATGTAGTTTATTCTGTGATATGAAACTTTTGTTATGATTGGTCTTCCACATTAAGTAGAAAGTTGAGATACCACCCTACATAAGTGTATAGTTAATATAAGTTGCGATAACTTTAATATAATTAAAGTAAGAATTGAGAGGAGTGAGTGAAATTGAAGTGGTCAACAGAATCAAGAGCAATTTGTTAAAAGATTGTTTCGAGTTTCACAAAATCTTTATGAAAATTACGAAGTCTTTGATCGCTATTCGCTACAGACTGAAGTCTGTTGGTTGTCAAACGTAGACTGTTTGACTAGTTTTTATATTATCTTCTACTCAGTGCTACATTCATATAAAACAAGAATAGGTGCTGTTTGGTCCAAGGAGCTTGAATTACTGGAGGCGGCATGACGTCACTAGGCTGAAACCAGTGGGCGTTGCCTGTCGCCGCCATGTTCGACTCAAAACGTTGGTAGCTGTGTAGTGTGTATGTTATATTATTGTACTATTTTGAACGTTATAAAACACTGTGTTATAATTTTTTTTTAAAGTAATAAATGTCCTCTTGTTTGGCGTACGGTTGTACACAACGACGACAAGAAAACGGGATATTTTATTCATCAGTTAGTCACTATAATAATAATACTAATTAGTTAATTTGTTTGTGCTTAATACTGTTGCTGTAAAGCAGTGCTGTTGGATATGCAATAAACATCTAGATGATGACACAATGCCGTTGGCAAAAAGAGAGCCTAACGTTTATGATTGTTGCCGTCAATGGTTCATGTAAGTTGCCTGTTGGCTATGCTTTAATCGGTGGATTAGGTGGCATTGAGAGAATGAAACAGAATGTACCAGAATGTCCCAAAATGTACCACAATGTCCCACAATGTCCCACAATGTACCACAATGAAACAGAATGTACCAGAATGTCCAACAATGTACCACAACGTCCCACAATGTACCACAATGTCCCACAATGTACCACAATGTCCCACAATGTACCACAATGTCCCACAATGAAACGGAATGTACCATAATGTCCCACAATGTACCACAATGTCCCACAATGTCCCACAATGTCCCACAATGTCCCACAATGTACTATACAATGTAACAGAATATCCCACGATTTCAACAACGTTTCACATTGTATTAGAATGTACCACAATGTCCCACAATGTACCACAATGTCCCACAATGAAACGGAATGTACCATAACGTCCCACAATGTACCACAATGTACCACAATGAAACAGAATGTACCACAATGTCCCACAATGTACTATACAATGTAACAGAATATCCCACGATTTCAACAACGTTTCACATTGTAACAGAATGTACCACAATGTATCAGAATGTCCCACAATGTCTCACAATGCACCACAATGTACCACATAATCCACAATGTACTACAATGTAACACAATATTCCAACGATTTCAACAACGTTTCACAGTGTACATAAATATTGATACGGTGCAATGCGAAGACATACATAGCTGGTTTACGTGAATCGCCAAATGGCAGGCTCATGTTTGATTCTTGTCGTAAAACAGGTTTTATTGGCTTTTTAAATGTGCATCCAGGCCCACTGACAGAACTACAATTTTTACCCAGGCTTAATTTCGATATAACGTATAATATAAGCTTTATAGGCCTCTATCAGCTGATCGTATAAATAGCTTTACATAGACTACAGCGCTTTGTAATTGACACATTAGAATAACTAGTCCACTAGAAATTAACTAGGGCCTTAGCAGACTTTAGAAAAAAAGTGATGACAAAATACAAAGCTCATTGGAGTCGTTTCTAGAATGAGAAAACTGGTATCGTAATGAAAGCTGGTGGTATGTTTTGAGTCGAACATGGCGGCGATAGGCTGCGCCCACTGGATCAGGAGGCACTGACTGGATTCAGCCGCTTGGTACCATCTGATTGCAGACGCCGTCTCCATGTATTCAACCTCCTTGGTTTGGTCCAATTTGAATTTTTCCAAAAATTAGATTTCATATTTAACGAAAAAATTCAATAAATTTAATGAAGCAAATCTGCAGATTCAGTGTCATTAATTAAATTTACTAAACACAAATAGTGTTATTTCTGATTTTATAACAACATTCATCAAGCAAAAACGAAATTTTGGACGTAGGGAATCAAGCCTCCTTCATGATGAAGTTGTAATCACTTATTGTCATTCAGACTTTATTTAAAGATTCGAAGATATTGAAAACAATTATTTGAATACTTGTATACCTTGTTGGATTTAGAATCTTCTTTCGGCTGCAAAGCCACATGAATCTATAGCCCTGCGAGAGGTATTGAGAGAATAATCAACAAAGAAGAACTAGAAATACAATTTTAATTCGGTTATCAACATCTCTGGCTAAACCTAGTTTATACTCAGGATCAGGGCTATAGAACAAAAGTTCCAAATAGCATTCAAACCAACGCATTTAGTAGAGCGTGGATTTAGTTCTGTCAACAATCTATTATCAAGTAAACGACTACACATAATTATCGAAGATTTTTCTGATTTTTCATATTGGACATTTTTGAGTCTTTTGTTTTTCTAAATTATACACCCTCTATAAACATATGATTTAAGTTAATTATATCTCAGTAAATTATACACCCTCTATAAACATATGATTTAAGTTAATTATATCTCAGTAAATTATACACCCTCTATAAACATATGATTAAAGTTAATTATATCTCAGTAAATTATACACCCTCTATAAACATATGATTTAAGTTAAATCTCTTTATACTCTATTTTTGCACTTAAAGAAAAACCAAATATTTATTTTTTATCACTTTGTGAGCATGAATGTGACTGTCCTGTTTATTTATTATAGTGAGTATGTGTGTGTGAGTATGTGTGTGTGAGTGTGTGTGTGAGTATTTGTGTGAGTGTGTGTGTGTGAGTGTGTGTGAGTATTTGTGTGAGTGTGTGTGTGTGTGAGTGCGTGTGTGAGTGTGTGTGTGAATATTTGTGTGAGTGTGTGTGTGTGAGTGTGTAAGGAAGTATTTGTGTGAGTGTGTGTGTGAGTATGTGTCTGAGTATGTTTGTGAATGTGTGTGTGAGTATGCATGTGAGTATGTGTGTGAGTAAGTGTGTGTGTGTGAGTATGTGTGTGAGTATGTGTGTGAGTATGTGTCTGAGTATGTGTGTGAATATGTGTGTGTGAGTATGTGTCTGAGTATGTGTGTGAATATGTGTGTGTGAGTATGTGTGTGAGTGTATGTTTGTGAGTATGTGTTTGTGAGTATGTGTTTGAGTAAGTGTGTGAGTATGTGTGTAAGTGTGTGTGTGAGTATGTGTGTGTGAGTATGTGTGTGAGTATGTGTGTGTGAGTATGTGTGTGAGTATATGTGTGTGGGTATGTGTGTGTGAGTATGTGTTTGAGTAAGTGTGTGAGTATGTGTGTGAGTGTGTGTGTATGTGTGTGAGTATGTGTGTGAGTATGTGTCTGAGTATGTGTGTGAATATGTGTGTGTGAGTATGTGTGTGAGTGTATGTTTGTGAGTATGTGTTTGTGAGTATGTGTGTGAGTATGTGTGTGTGAGTATGTGTGTGAGTATATGTGTGTGAGTATGTGTGTGTGAGTATGTATTTGAGTAAGTGTGTGAGTATGTGTGTGAGTGTGTGTGTGTGTGTGAGTATGTGTGTGTGAGTGTGTGTGTGAGTATGTGTTTGAAAAAGTGTGTGAGTGTGTTTTTGAGTATGTGTGTGTGAGTGTGTGTGTGAGTATGTGTTTGAGTAAGTGTGTGAGTACGTGTGTGAGTATGTGTGTGTGAGTCTGTGTGTGAGTATGTATTTGAGTAAGTGTGTGAGTATGTATGTTACTGTTTCTATTTACGATTATGTTTGTCCATGTATGACATTATGATGTATAATGAGGGTGAAGGTAAATCCACCAAATGCAATCGAATTAGATAGAAAATAGAAAAATAAAGAGAATATAGGGACAGTGTGATAGAGAAATAGAGAGAATGTCTTATAGAGTGATAGAGAGACAGATACCGATTGTGTGCGTGTGTCTGTCGATCATTTTATGTGTGTTTGTGTGTGTGAAAAAGAGAGAGTGAGAGAGAGAGAGAGAGAGAGAGAGAGAGAAAGAGAGAGAGACAGCCCAATCTCTGTTTCTCCAGGAATAAAAAAGGCTGAGCTGCGATCGCTTAGCTTGATTGACATATTTGTGACGCAGAGACCGTACAGTAGTCCACGTAATTGGATGGGGGAGGGTGTGGGTGGGGAGCTCACCCGTGTTAGACCATTTCCTGCTGGATGATGTTGTCATCCATGTAAGTGGTACATACGTAGTTCACACGGCTCACCATCGAGGGATGCTACTGATGATACTGCACACATGTCACAAAGGTTAAGAGGTTACTGAAGCCACCGTTACCTTGGTGTGTAACAACACCACACCTGTCATGTTACAGTGTGTCTTTGAAAGTGAAAGTATTACTGAACATGGCAGACAGTGTTATATTGTCACGTGTGTTCAGAATGACGTATGTTGGCTCCTTGTAGTTAATACACTGGACATGAACATTAGACCAATACTGTAAATATTTTTGTCAAGCCTTCATTACAATGATTAAATCACTGATGATTATAATACACTTGAAAAGATTTTATTTTACTGTAACAACGTTATACTGTGTTGGTAACGACTTCACCATCAACTGACTTTTGCAAGAAACACAAAACAAACAACAACTGACAATTTGTCACGTGATATTTTGAAGTAATCCTCGAAAAGATTTAAAAAAAAAATCTATAAACACGAGAAATAAAATTAATATCGATCCCCCAATTAATGTTTTTTTTTTCAACTTAAAAAAAAATAAAATTCTAATTGTGTAGCAAGTGTACTGATTAATAATCAGTCTAATAATTCTGGGTAAATAAATCCAATGTTGTTTATTGATTGACACGAGGTATCCTATTACCGTACACTCAATTTGTTGATCTGAAAATATTACTTATCTTTTTAGGTTTTTATTGGGGCAGAATTATTATAAATTTTAACATCACCAGAATCTGCCTGGTAAATTATTTATTCGCTAACGTATTGATGTGTTCTACAAATATATTGATGTATTCTACTAATATATTGATGTATTCTACTAATATATTGATGTATTCTACTAATATATTGATGTATTCTACTAATATATTGATGTATTCTACTAATATATTGATGTATTCTACTAATATATTGATGTATTCGACAAATATATTGAAGTATTCTACTAATATATTGATGTATTCTACTAATATATTGATTTAAGCTACTAATATATTGATGTATTTAACAGTTTTCCTAAGGGAAATTTGTTTTCTTACTAAGATTTCGTGTTTAGTTAAATTGTATTAATTAAATAATATTTCATGACAGATCTAGTGTTACACTGTGCAACAAAATAAAAAAAAATTTCTGTAACTTGAACAACATAATGCGAATTTTATTATATGCAATTTTCTGATTACAGTGATACCTTTGGAATGTTACTAACACGTCCAGAAGTGAAGTTAATCCATTTTGAAAATTTAGTCCTACTATGTAATAATTAACATGGAGTCATTCATTATAACATGTCTAATTTGAGGTCCTATAAAGACTCCTTTGATTTTGGTATCACTCATCCTTGGAAATGTCTCTTTGAGGTACTGAAAAGCATTGGAGTTCCCTTTAAGAGCTTTCACAAAGTTTTTCATTAATTCCAACTTGATGTGAAGAGGTGGGAGGTAAATTTTGTCTGGTTGTGCTAGTGGACTGTGCTTTACATTGTGTTTTCCTGGGACATATTCAGATCTCACCGGCCACTGCTTCTGTGAATAATGCTACTTATAAGCACGGTTGTCGCACAAACACAGGAAGCAGCAGTACTTTGTGTAACACTTTGCCTGCCATCACTAACCCAATAACTTTAAAGTCAGCACAAATATTCCAGCTAAATTTCCTATAGTTGATTAACTCAAAAATTTTTTCCATGCTCTCATACGATTCTTTCATAACTGCAGCATAGAATATTGGCACTGAAGGCATTGAGTTGCCATTGTGAAGAAGAATTGCCTTAAGGCTTGTCTTAGAGGCATCTATGAACAGACGCCATTCATGAGCTTTGTGATTACAGCCAAGCTCATTCATAAGACTTTCTATATCTTTGCAGTAAGAGCAATTGTCCTGTTCTTCAAAGAATTGTAAAAGATTTGCACTTTGTTTTCTGTAAACTGTTACCTTAGTGCCTTTTGACAAGAGATTCCACTGTTGAAGACGAGACGCAAGTAGCTCTGCTTTATCCTTCGGTAAATTCAGATCTCGTACTAAATCGTTGAGTTCAGTTTGCTCGATGAGATGAGGTTTACCGTCTTCAGGTGCATCAAAGCTGTCATAAGTTTCATGAACGTAAGGAATAGATGCTGATTCATCACTTTCGACAATGTCAATGTCACTTGGAGGCACAGGAATCAGCAAGGTGTCGTCATGAGACACAGGTCTAATCGCAGGAGGTACATCAGGATATTCAATCTTTTCCTTGTTTTTACCAGAAAATCCTCCTGTCTTTGTCATGCAAAAGTAACAATCGTTGATATGGTCTCGTGATTCTCTCCAAACCACCGGAATTGCAAATGACAAACTTCTTTTGCCCTTCAGCCACTGCGTCAATTTCGAGTAGCATGACCCGCAAATGACGTGTGGTGCCCATTTCTTGTCTCGGTCTCCAAGCTTCATACTAAAGTAAGCATTATAAGCAAATTTGACCAAAGGGGTGATATTTTTTCTCTGTGACTTCATAGTGAATAATCCACAAACATAACAAAAACTGTCAGGATGGTTTACACATCTGCGTCTCTCAGCCATCTTTTTAAACAAATTATACTTATTACTTTAACTAAACACGTATAAGTTCCGTCAAGACGGACTCCGTATTATTTTTTTCGGGGTCCGTCTATAGATGTGCGCATGCGCGACAATCGAGATTTTTTTTTTCGGGTTTTTCGTTTCATAATCTTTTTATTATTTAGTAAATTTGAAATATGTAGGCTACTCTAAATTTTTTTAAGTGTGACGCAAATTTTTTTTTATAAACAAAAAAAAACATGTATAATTCTTTATAATCTTTATCAATAGTGCATGCGGACTTCTTTACTCTTAATCTCAATTGGCGCGCATGCGCACATCTATCGACGGACCCCGAAAAAAATAATACGTAGTCCATCTAGACGGAACTCTAGCCACAGCGAGAATATAATGCATTGCAAAAGTTTAATGTAACATAACTCAAAATCCTGACGTGCTAGAAATATTCTGACAACATATTTGAAATCAGCATCACTAATATATATATAAAATCACTTTATATCTTATAATTTACAAAAATTGTGTTGCACAGTGTTATTAAAATTTGTTTTTTAATCTAGACAAAATAACTATGAAATTCGTTTCGTATTTTATTTTAAGTCCCTTAAAGGTGTGACGGCTAAAATAACGATAGTCCTAGGATTGTATTTACACTATAAGCACCGATTTATATGATCTCACTTATATTCTACCTTCAAAAACAACTGGTTTAATTGATCTCACTTATATTCTACCTTCAAAAACAACTGGTTTAATTGATCTCACTTATATTCTACCTTCAAAAACAACTGGTTTAATTGACCTCACCTATATTCTACCAACAAAAACAACTGGTTTAATTGATCTCACTTATATTCTACCTTCAAAAACAACTGGTTTATTTGACCCCAACTATATTTTGTTTACACAAACCACACTTCACATGATTTCACTTTTATTCTTTCAAAAAAAAAAATCACTAGTTCTGCAGGTCAAATTTATAGGACGTATAGAACCAATTAAATAACTCTCAGTAGAGGCTTATAAACATTTATTCTCTACGTAATAAAAATAAACTGTATTTAAAGCTGCACAGCCACTAGACATAAGTATATACTGGGACTCACCGCTTATACAATGTATTAAAAACAGACATAATAATACATTTCTCTTCATCAGCGTGCGACAATTGGTGTTTGTTTTATCTTATTGTATGTTTACATACCATAATATGAGACAGGGATACCTGGAGTTACCAATTAACTCGAGGCGGGGGGGGCGTTCAATAATTACACACCATTATGATAGTACACCACATATCAACGACCCCCTGATTGTGGTGACTTCACGTTCATTGTGGTGACTTCACGGTCATTGTGGTGACTTCACGGTCATTGTGGTGACCTGGCACGCCTAGAGGGGGGTCGGGGGGGGGTCATTGCCAGGGACCCGCATCTGTAAGGGGGCCCGGCCGCCCCGACCATGTCAATTTTTTCACGACTCATTGTTTATTAAGGGGCCCGCAATGATGTCCTGCCCTGGGGCCCTTTTTGGCTCTCGGCGCCCCTGGTGGTGACATCTCTTTCATTGTGGTGACTTCATGTTCATTGTGGTGACATCTCGTTCATTGTGGTGACATCTCGTTCATTGTGGTGATATCTCGTTCATTGTGGTGACATCTCGTTCATTGTGGTGACATCTCGTTCATTGTGGTGACTACACGTTCACTGCGATGCACATGTCACTGGTCTTTCCTCACTTTCTTCATGTCAAAAAGTTAATAAATAAAACAAGGCCGTCATCAGGGGGTTTGAGCCTAAGTCCACATTGCCTGTAGCCTGTAACGGCCTTGACATTATACAGCTAATGTTTTGTGTGTGTGAGAGAGAATTAAGTGACAAGCTAACAGCAGATTTTGATCTTTTTATTTAAAAAAAATTCCTTGTAAACTTTAGCAACAAAAATAGAGTTACAAACTAGAAAAAAAAATGTTAGTGATTAAATTAGGAAGCAAAGAGTTTTTTTTTTATCTTTTCTTTTCAAAACTTGCTCTCATTTTTTCCCATGTAAAACCAAGATTAATCTATAATGACAAAAAAAAAATAAAGATGGATTAGTGTTCCTTGCAGGAACTCTTCAGCTTCATGAGAGTACAAATATAGAAACCTCGCGATCAAAACAAACACATTTTATGGAGAGTGGAGTGCTGTGGTATTGTGTGTTCATGTGGGAGACAGAGTGAGAGAGAGAGAGAGAGAGAGAGAGAGAGAGAGAGCAGGTTGGGATTGCATCAGTCAATGGTGAGTAGGTACCCAATTTCGTGCTCAACTTTGTGGTATTTTTTTTTATATGACAGAGTTGGAGTGCAGCCAAACCACCTGACCCCCCTCCCCCCACCACACCATATATTTGAAGTTATTATTAGCGAAAAAAAATCCAAAAGTAACAAATAATATCACACTTAAGGCTATATAAGAAACACATTAAAATAATTGTTTGTTAACTTATCAATGTATAGTCATAGTGACTCAAATGTCTTTTAACTATTCACTTGTCACGGTTTAAAAAAAAAAAAAAAACTAATCAAAGATACATTTGTATGTATATAATTTACAGCTTACTAACAGATCTCTAGTACTGTCGTCCAGTCAATACATCATACACAGTAATGTCGTCTAGTCAATACATTATACACAGTAATGTCGTCCAGTCAATACATTATACACAGTAATGTCGTCCAGTCAATACATTATACACTGTAATGTCGCCCAGGCAATACATTATACACAGTAATGTCGTCCAGTCAATACATCATACACAGTAATGTCGTCCAGTCAATACATTATACACAGTAATGTCGTCCAGTCAATACATCATACACAGTAATGTCGTCCAGTCAATACATTATACACAGTAATGTCGTCCAGTCAATACATTATACACTGTAATGTCGTCCAGTCAATACATTATACACAGTAATGTCGTCCAGTCAATAATTAGACACAGTAATGTCGTCCAGTCAATACATTATACACAGTAATGTCGTCCAGTCAATACATTATACACAGCAATGTCGTCCAGTCAATACATTATACACAGTAATGTCGTCCAGTCAATATATTAAACACAGTAATGTCGTCCAGTCAATACATTATACACAATAATGTCGTCCAGTCAATACATTATACACAGTTATGTCGTCCAGTTAATACATTATACACAGTAATGTCGTCCAGTCAATACATTATACACAGTAATGTTGTCCAGTCAATACATTAGACACAGTAATGTCGCCCAGGCAATACATTAGACACAGTAATGTCGTCCAGTCAATACATTATACACAGTAATGTCGCCCAGGCAATACATTAGACACAGTAATGTCGTCCAGTCAATACATTATATACAGTAATGTCGTCCAGTCATTACATTAGACATAGTGATGTCGTCCAGTCAATAATTAGACACAGTAATGTCGTCCAGTCAATAATTAGACACAGTAATCTCCAGTCAATACATTATACACAGTAATGTCGCCCAGTCAATACATTAGACAGTAATGTCGTCCAGTCAATACATTATAAACTGTACTGTCATCCAGTCAATACATTATACACAGTAATGTCGTCCAGTCAATACATTATAAACTGTAATGTCATCCAGTCAATACATTATACACAGTAATGTCGTCCAGTCAATACATTATACACAGCAATGTCGTCCAGTCAATACATTATACACAGCAATGTCGTCCAGTCAATACATTATACACAGCAATGTCGTCCAGTCAATACATTATACACAGTAATGTCGTCCAGTCAATACATTATACACAGTAATATCATCCAGTCAATACATTATACACAGTAATCTCGTCCAGTCAATACATTATACAGAGTAATCTCGCTTAGAAATTTTTTATGGGACCTTACTAAAACAAATTTCTCTCCAATAGTCCAGACCCCTGACCCCTGGCCCCCACTCTGGGCCTCGCACCAAACAATGACACACTGAGTATATTTTTCTGTCTTTATCTACCCGAATCATAAGATCTCCGTAATACATGTAACTATTTATGTTGATGTCTTATGGTACATGTAACTATTTATCTTGATGTATTGTGGTACATGTAACTATTTATATTGATGTCTTATGGTAAATGTAACTATTTATGTTGATGTCTTATGGTACATGTAACATGTACCTTTATGCATAGTGATAAATATAATTATTTATGTTTATGTATTTTTATACATGCAACTATGTATGTATACAACTTTAAGAATGAATCAATACTTTAATGATGTTTGACCTGATTTAGGTGTATGTATTGATCACTTATTACACACTGTGTGGTTGGATCGAAACAAAACTAAAGTAAAGAAAAGAAAATACGATCAGAGTATGATCCTCTAAAACTGTTTTCCACTAAACTTAAGTCATTTGGTCTGAATAATACACTGCCATGTAATTAAACATATCATATGGTCTGAATAATACAATGCCATGTAATTAAACATATCATATGGTCTGAATAATACACTGCCATGTAATTAAACGTATCATATGGTCTGAATAATACACTGCCATGTAATTAAACATATCATATGGTCTGAATAATACAAAGCCATGTCTTAAAATAATCCCAAATAAAGCTAACTATGGGGATCTTAGGTATAAAACTTGTCAGCAAAAGTACCGTAGTGTGTGTGTGTGTGTGTGGTGTGTGGTGGAGGCTTATATATAACTATCAATATATTTGTGTTCATAATTATTCTATTTGAAAAATATCAGGGGGCTTCTTTGCCCATGGGGGAGGGGGGGCTAGGCGTTGATTGTTCGACTTGTGCCTAACGAAGGTTTCGAACAAGGACTTTAACAAAATGTCAGGGTAAACGAGCTGCAAATCAACAACAATAACAACAACAACGTAGACATAATTATGGCAGTGTAAAAAGAGTAACAGGTGTATTGACGGCTTGAGATGGACAGGAGGGGGGTGTTCAAAAATAATCAACGGGGAAAAGTACAACCCGCAGAGGATGGGGTAAAAAAAAAATGGAGGTACATTGGAAGAGTAGTTGAATGACATTTAATATACCGATGTTCGATTGAGGGTTACTGCACCAATCAACGTGTTTTATATGGGTTAGGGCAACTGACACTGAGTATTCCCATCAACGGCCATTACGTCCTCATTGACCTATGTAGTACGTATTAAGTTAATATGACTATTTTGTGTAATTTAGAGGTGCTGTATCCAGTGAGTAGTATATTGCTGATAAGTATTGGCAATAAAAAATTTGTGTATTAGTAGATGTGGACTAAAGTTGTTATCAATTGATTGGTTTTAGTGCGATTTTTTAAAATGTTTTTATTCTAAGGCACTGTTGTAGTATTTACAGTCAGGACACTGTTTTAGTGTTTAGAGTCAGGACACTGATGTAGTGTTTACAGTCAGAATATTGACGTTTCATTCTAGCCTTGTGTATAGAAGCCGCATACAAACAGCTACACATTCGCTACTCAAATACAAACAGTCACACATACACTACTCACATACAAACAGCTACACATACACTTCTCACATACAAACAGCTACACATACACTTCTCACATACAAACAGCTACACATACACTTCTCACATACAAACAGCTACACATACACTTCTCACATACAAACAGCTACACATACACTTCTCACATACAAACAGCTACACATACACTTCTCACATACAAACAGCTACACATACACTTCTCACATACAAACAGCTACACATACACTTCTCACATACAAACAGCTACACATACACTTCTCACATACAAACAGCTACACATACACTTCTCACATACAAACAGCTACACATACACTACTCACATACAAACAGCTACACATACACTTCTCACATACAAACAGCTACACATACACTTCTCACATAAAAACAGCTACACATACACTACTCACATACAAACAGCTACACATTCACTACTTACATACAAACAGCTACACATACACTACTCACATACAAACAGCTAACATACACTACTCACATACAAATAGCTACACATACACTACTCACATACAAACAGTTACACATACACTTCTCACATACAAACAGCTAACATACACTACTCACATACAAACAGCTACACATACACTTCTCACATACAAACAGCTACACATACACTTCTCACATACAAACAGCTACACATACACTTCTTACATACAAACAGTTACACATACACTACTCACATACAAACAGCTACACATACACTACTCACATACAAACAGTTATAAATACACTACTCACATACAAACAGTTACACATACACTTCTCACATACAAACAGCTAACATACACTACTCACATACAAACAGCTACACATACACTACTCACATGCAAACAGCTACATATACACTACTCACATACAAACAGTTACACATACACTTCTTACATACAAACAGTTACACATACACTACTCACATACAAACAGCTACACATACACTTCTCACATACAAACAGTTATAAATACACTTCTCACATACAAACAGCTACACATACACTTCTCACATACAAACAGCTACACATACACTTCTCACATACAAACAGCTACACATACACTACTCACATGCAAACAGCTACATATACACTACTCACATACAAACAGTTACACATACACTTCTCACATACAAACAGCTACACATACATTACTCACATACAAACAGCTACACATACACTTCTCACATACAAACAGCTACACATACACTACTCACATGCAAACAGCTACACATACACTTCTCACATACAAACAGCGACACATGCACTTCTCACATACAAACAGCGACACATGCACTTCTCACATACAAACAGCGACACATGCACTTCTCACATACAAACAGCTACACATACACTTCTCACATACAAACAGTTACACATACACTACTCACATACAAACAGCTACACATACACTTCTCATAAACAAACAGTTTCACATACACTTTTCACATACACACAGGTACACATACTGGTACTCGCAGCTGGCAGTGTTGATGGATGTGGTCAGCACACCCAATTTATCACACTGAAACACAAAAATCTCACAGCTGGCATATCTGGCAGAGGAGTTAGGCACAATACTCTCTACCCCTCTGCCCATGATGGCAGGAAAAACACTTGCCTTGTCATTCTGGTCGATCCATAGTGCTCACACCTTTGATCTGACCAGTCTGGGCAAGTTCTAAAGTTTTTACTCTGCCAAGCCGGCAGATGTAGCGGGTACACTCACGTCGCACCCATTGTAGACATGATAGACATGGAATCTTTAGTAAAGGCCACAATACAAACTGCCCGTATAGTGAGTTAAGGCCACAGTACAAACTGGCTCTATAGTGAGTTAAGGCCACTGTACAAACTGCTCCTATAATGAGTTAAGGCCACCGTAAAAACTGCCCCTATAGTGAGTTAAGGCCACAACACAAACTGCTCCTAAAGTGAGTTAAGGCCACAACACAAACTGACTCTATAGTGAGTTAAGGCCACAATACAAATTGACTCTATAGTGAGTTAAGGCCACAATACAAACTGACTCTATAGTGAGTTAAGGCCACAATACAAACTGACTCTATAGTGAGTTAAGGCCACAATACAAACTGACTCTATAGTGAGTTAAGGCCACAATACAAACTGACTCTATAGTGAGTTAAGGTCACAGTACAAACTGCCCTTATAGTGAGTTAAGGTCACAGTACAAACTGCTCCTATAGTGAGTTAACTTCACAGTACAAACTGACTCTATAGTGAGTTAAGGCCACAATACAAACTGCTGCTATAGTGAGTTAAGGCCACATTACAAACTGCCCTTATAGTGAGTTAAGGTCACAGTACAAACTGCCCCTAAGTGAGTTGAGGTCACAGTACAAACTGCCCTTATAGTGAGTTAAGGTCACAGTACAAACTGCTCCTATAGTGAGTTAAGGCCACAGTACAAACTGACTCTATATTGAGTTAAGGCCACAATACAAACTAACTCTATAGTGAGTTAAGGCCACAATCAAACTGACTCTATAGTGAGTTAAGGCCACAATACAAACTGACTCTATAGTGAGTTAAGGCCACAATACAAACTGACTCTATAGTGAGTTAAGGCCACAATACAAACTGACTCTATAGTGAGTTAAGGCCACAATACAAACTGACTCTATAGTGAGTTAAGGTCACAGTACAAACTGCCCTTATAGTGAGTTAAGGTCACAGTACAAACTGCTCCTATAGTGAGTTAACTTCACAGTACAAACTGACTCTATAGTGAGTTAAGGCCACAATACAAACTGCTGCTATAGTGAGTTAAGGCCACATTACAAACTGCCCTTATAGTGAGTTAAGGTCACAGTACAAACTGCCCCTAAGTGAGTTGAGGTCACAGTACAAACTGCCCTTATAGTGAGTTAAGGTCACAGTACAAACTGCTCCTATAGTGAGTTAAGGCCACAGTACAAACTGACTCTATAGTGAGTTAAGGCCACAATACAAACTGCTCCTATAGTGAGTTAAGGCCACAGTACAAACTGACTCTATATTGAGTTAAGGCCACAATACAAACTAACTCTATAGTGAGTTAAGGTCTATGTTAGCCGATTATGTATATAGATTTATCTACGATAATTGTTATTTTATCTTTATAACAATAATTTCACAAGTTAAAAAACATTTTCTGTTCAATTGTATTTTTATCTCTCGCGACCACAGAATTTTGTTTAAGAAGCCCTGGTGTAGATGAAAGAAGAGCAATATAGTAACACCAAACAACATCTAAAAGAGCAATATTGTAACACCAAACAACATCTAAAAGAGCAATATTGTAACACCAAACAACATCTAAAACAGCAATATTGTAACACCAAACAACATCTAAAAGAGCAATATTGTAACACCAAACAACATCTAAAAGAGCAATATAGTAACACCAAACAACATCTAAAAGAACAATAGAGTAACACCAAACAACATCTAAAAGAGCAATATTGTAACACCAAACAACATCTAAAAGAGCAATATAGTAACACCAAACAACATCTAAAAGAGCAATATTGTAACACCAAACAACATCTAAAAAAGCAATATAGTAACACCAAACAACATCTAGAAGAAATGTGAGCATTATGACCAATTTAAACTGATGCAGTACAGAACAAGTATACAGTACATGTAAGTGTTGCCGCGATTTTTGTGTGACAGATGAAAGGACAGAGCAGGAATTGACTTTTTGTATTATAGATAATTCCCCTTGTGATTATAATTTAGACATAAAGTGCAGCTAAAATATATCTAATATAGAGTTCAAGCTAATTTTCAAGGATGTCAAAAAACAAAGACAAATTTCATAATTCTAATGATAACGCAATGTTCCTACAATGATAATCATATCGCACACGACACACACACTGATAACATGGAAAAAAATAAAACAAAAAAAACAAAACACTAGAGCAAAGATAAATGTTCGTATAGATTGACTTGCAACAAACAACACTGTTGTGTTTCCATACATCACATATTGCACTACCAACGGTATGAGAACTACTGATGTAAGGAAACACAACAATGTTGTTTATTGCACTACCAAAGGTATGAGAACTACTGATGTATGGAAACACAACAGTGTTGTTTATTGCACTACCAACGGTATGAGAACTACTGATGTAAGGAAACACAACAGTGTTGTTTATTGCACTACCAACGGTATGAGAGCTACTGATGTATGGAAACACAACAGTGTTGTTTATTGCACTACCAACGGTATGAGAGCTACTGATGTATGGAAACACAACAGTGTTGTTTATTGCACTACCAACGGTATGAGAACTACTGATGTAAGGAAACACAACAGTGTTGTTTATTGCACTACCAACGGTATGAGAACTACTGATGTAAGGAAACACAACAGTGTTGTTTATTGCACTACCAACGGTATGAGAACTACTGATGTATGGAAACACAACAGTGTTGTTTATTGCACTACCAACGGTATGAGAACTACTGATGTAAGGAAACACAACAGTGTTGTTTATTGCACTACCAACGGTATGAGAACTACTGATGTAAGGAAACACAACAGTGTTGTTTATTACACTACCAACGGTATGAGAACTACTGATGTAAGGAAACACAACAGTGTTGTTTATTGCACTACCAACGGTATGAGAACTACTGATGTATGGAAACACAACAGTGTTGTTTATTGCACTACCAACGGTATGAGAACTACTGATGTATGGAAACACAACAGTGTTGTTTATTGCACTACCAACGGTATGAGAACTACTGATGTAAGGAAACACAACAGTGTTGTTTATTGCGCTACCAACGGTAGTGGCTATAATGTGATACTTTTTAGCCACTTTATTGCCATTTTATAGCCATTTCATTTTTTGTATTTATGTAAAGTATTGGGAACGTAGACCATTATATTCAAGGAATATTTTTTTATTTTGTTGCCGATACAAACGGGGAGGTCTGGTGTGTATGTGTGTGTGTGGAGTGGGGGGAATGTCTTGAAAAGGAGTGATCCGACGGCGGGCTTGACTTCCCCTCCTCCCGTGCTAAGATAAACATAACCGACAAAAGAAAGTGAAAATCTTTTAACAATAAGAAGAATAAAAAATATAAAACGACAGATTTAATTCTTTGTTCTCAAACTAGGTTCATTATTATAAATTTATATTAACTGTTCAAACAAAAACAAGAGAAATAATTTTGACATGAACAAAAGTAAAAAAAAATAAAAATAGACTTTTATTAAAATGTACCGAAAAAGGAAAAAAAAAATGTGGTTCCTCACAAATGTATTTTTAGAAATTATATTGACTAAATAAAAGTGCGAATGCCAGAAATAAATGAAATAATTAATCCATATTGGTTCTTACGGTTTTTTTAGTCAACATACTTTTTATAAATATTTGTAATATCTTAGCCTAAGGAAATCTATTTTTACCTTATAGTACATTTTAATAAAAGACCAATTAACAAAACATGTTTGTAATTAAATTATAATTAATACGCAAAGGAAAAAAAAATAAGTTGTACAAACAATATTTCAAATGAAAATTTAATTGGACATTTTGAAGTTTTAATCTATAAAAGTACTACTACATATTTAATACCACAATTGTGGCCGAATAACGCAATTGTGGCCGAATAATGTAATTGGTGCAGCTCCCAATAAGTCAGTCTTTTGTATTTTTTTTTTATTTTTGTTCACTTATTCTTGAACTTTTTAACCAGTGATGTCATTCTAAGAATGAAATGTTCATCTCCTAATCTTTTAACCAGTGATGTCATTCTAAGAATGAAATGTTCATCCCCTAATCTTTTAACCAATGATGTCATTCTAAGAATGAAATGTTCATCCCCTAATCTTTTAACCAGTGATGTCATTCTAAGAATGAAATGTTCATCCCCTAATCTTTTAACCAGTGATGTCATTCTAAGAATGAAATGTTCATCCCCTAATCTTTTAACCAGTGATGTCATTCTAAGAATGAAATGTTCATCTCCTAATCTTTTAACCAGTGATGTCATTCTAAGAATGGAATGTTCATCTCTTGATATTTTAACCAGTGATGTCATTCTGAGATTAAAATGTTCATCTCCTAATCCACATTTTGAGACGTGAACAAATAAACGGGCAAGTCTGTTTATGTGACACCGTGATAATTGGTTTCACTAGGGTCTCTCGACTATGTATCACTAATTGTCACTGATAGTTAGACACTCTGTACATTTAATTTAGCTAAAATCTATGCTGTTCTACTGAAACTCCTACATATCGCTTCAAACTGTGCCCTAGACTGTGTTCTTCTATGGAAACTTTTACCTATCGCCACATGAAGTCAAACTGTGCCCTAGACTGTGTTCCTTCTATGGAAACTGTTACCTATCGCCACACAGAGGACAATTTAGTCAAAGCTCACAAACATTGTCATTTAAAAGTTATAATGACCTCCCCCCCCCAACCTTTCTAGCTGTTTTACTGAAATATTGCTTAGTATCTGGACCGTTGACATACATGACCATTGTCTGTGATGAAGTGTTCAAAAATGCCTTGACCAATACATAAACAGGACCATTACACGTCATTTTTAATTGTTAGGTGTTAATTAGTTGGTTGCACAACGATTTGGGTTAAAATATACAACAAATGTAGGTAATGACTTGACATTTTATACACATATTTATGAAGGCTACACAATACTTCTCCCTCTCTCTATCTATGAAGGCTACACAATACTTCTCCCACTCTATGAAGGCTACATAACATATCTCCCACTCTCTTTCTATGAAGGCTACACAATTCTTCTTCCACTCTATGAAGGCTACATAACATATCTCCCACTCTCTTTCTATGAAGGCTACACAATTCTTCTTCCACTCTATGAAGGCTACATAACATATCTCCCACTCTCTTTCTATGAAGGCTACACAATTCTTCTTCCACTCTATGAAGGCTACATAACATATCTCCCACTCTCTTCTATGAAGGCTACACAATTCTTCTTCCACTCTATGAAGGCTACATAACATATCTCCCACTCTCTTTCTATGAAGGCTACACAATTCTTCTTCCACTCTATGAAGGCTACATAACATATCTCCCACTCTTTCTATGAAGGCTACACAATTCTTCTTCCACTCTATGAAGGCTACATAACATATCTCCCACTCTCTTTCTATGAAGGCTACACAATTCTTCTTCCACTCTATGAAGGCTACATAACATATCTCCCACTCTCTTTCTATGAAGGCTACACAATTCTTCTTCCACTCTATATCTCTCTCCCCCCCTTCCCTCTCTCCTCTTCCTTTAGATCCAAAAATTGTGCTAGAAATCTTTTTAATCATTTTAAAAAGAAATGTTCAAGTGAACTCTGCCGTAGTATTAGATTAAAAAATAAAAAAGATATAACAAATTTTCTTCTTCTAAACAGTCTGTCATGCTGAGAACAATCGATACCATCAACATTGTTTATCCTACCCCCACCCCACACCCCAGCCCATTTCCAAAGATTCTACCCGTTACACACACTGCGATGAAGTTTACTTTTTTTTTATTTCTTGGGGAGACTACTCAAAAATTATCTGAAAATGAATTATTTGCTCTTGGGTAAGGGAGATAATATTTTAGCTATAGCCTGAAACGTCATTGATAAACAATTCAGTGTTGAGTATTTGCTGGGTCAGCGTGACATCTCCCGACGAACCAAACGTGTTCATGTTTATGCTTTGAGTGGGAAATAAGACTAATTTATTCTTTCTATTCCCCAGCTCACGTCCGTTCTTACGTTGTCGGTGGCCTGAGCCAAAGGTTATTTGGTGGCCTGAGTCAAAGGTTATTTGGTGGCCTGAGTCAAAGGTTATTTGGTGGCCTGAGTCAAAGGTTATTTGGTGGCCTGAGTCAAAGGTTATTTGGTGGCCCGAGCCAAAGGTTATTTGGTGGCCTGAGCCAAAGGTTATTTGGTGGCCTGAGTCAAAAGTTATTTGGTGGCCGTAAGCCAAATCGCTGTTAAGGTCGCAACACATTTTTGGGCCCCTTATAATTTTTGAAAAAAGCCTCCCCCCAAATATAACCCCCTACCAGTTACAAC
This sequence comes from Bulinus truncatus, assembly GCA_021962125.1. Classification (NCBI taxonomy): domain Eukaryota; kingdom Metazoa; phylum Mollusca; class Gastropoda; family Planorbidae; genus Bulinus; species Bulinus truncatus. Next base: position 75,724 of record JAGDYQ010000397.1, on the reverse strand, counting down.
ATTTCAACAAGGGGCCACGACCAATGCTCAGGTGGCCCTATCAGGTGACTGGCATCATAAAAGCAGTGGCGCCGAGAGCCAACACGGGCCCCATGGCAGGACATCATTGCAGGCCCCTTAATAAACAATAAGTCGTGAAAAAATTGACATGGTCGGAGCGGCCGAGCCCCCTTACAGATGCGGCCCCCCTGGCAATGACCCCACTGCCCCCCTCTCGGCGTGCCTGCATAAAAGTTCCGAAATTGGCCCCCGTTTAAAGGAGGGACTAGATAACCACTTAGTTTGACTATAAAAACGACTGTGCTCCAACTTTTATAATGTAGATGATCCACAAAACTATTATCCATTCTAACCTAACCTTTCCGTGGGTTGGATTTGTGTCGTTTGACACGCTTCATTGATTATTATATACTTTTATACAAGAGGCTTTGAAAGCCAGATTGTACAATACCATACAAATGCGAAACTCGTAAATAGATGTTCTATAAATAGGGCGGGTTGTGATAATTATGAAATGTCCAAGAAATTTTGTAAACTAACTGTGCGAACTAACTGTAAATTAAGTGTGGGAATAATTGTGTAAATGGGACAACTAAATTTGACAACAAAATGTGAACATTTTGGGAACTAATAATGGGAATACTTATCATTATCAACTCATTAATTGATGAAGTAACTATATTTATACAAAATACACTTTTATATAAATTTAGACATATTCTGTAAAAAAAAAGTGACATTCGGTGATTCATTTCCCAGATGTCTTAAAGGAGTCCAATAAAATAAACCGTTTTTATTCTCATGTGAAATTTAGTTGTCTAAAGTGTCGTAGATTTCACTGATAATATTCAGTGATCAAATAAACTATTAATTTCTCATGTGACATTCAGTGATCATTTGAACCATTGATTTCTCATGTGACATTCAGTGATCATTTGAACCATTGATTTCTCATGTAACATTCAGTGATCAATTGAACCAGTGATTTCTCATGTGACATTCAGTGATCAAATGAATCATTCATCTCACATTGTACTATTGTTTTTCTATCCGATTTTTTAAATTCTAATTTCGTTTGTCGTCTAACAATAAATCAAAGGATTTACCGGTGTTGACCCAATTTACTTCCATGTACTTCTGAGATAATCAACCAAAAACAACAATGGCTAGTGAAGTATGGACGCAAGGCAAACAAAATGAGAAATTGCGCAGTTTTTTGTATTACGCCGCACTTTGTATGTTGGTATTGTTCTGTTTCAGATGCGCAAATAATTTGTATTGATGCATAGAGGAGTTCTACATCAACCTGTTTGTGTCTGTCGCGCTGTGTCAGAAGTTTTGTGGCTTTGTGATACTCTTTATTGTGTGTTGTTGTATTTTGTATTCTGTGTAGCTGTATTTGTATTCTGTGTAGTTGTATTTTGTATTCTGTGTAGCTGTATTTGTATTCTGTGTAGCTGTATTTTGTATTCTGTGTAGTTGTATTTTGTATTCTGGGTAGTTGTATTTGTATTCTGTGTAGTTGTATTTGTATTCTGTGTAGTTGTATTTGTATTTTGTGTAGTTGTATTTGTATTCTGTGTAGTTGTATTTTGTATTCTGTGTAGTTGTATTTGGTATTCTGTGCATATTGTATTTGTATTCTGTATAGTTGTATTTGGTATTCTGTGCATATTGTATTTGTATTGTGTAGTTGTATTTGTATTCTATGTAGTTGTATTTGTATTCTATGTAGTTGTATTTTGTATTCTGTGTACTTGTATTTCTACTCTGTGTAGATGCTCTTGCAATCAGAAGACATGAACAGAAGGAATCACAGTTTCATCACAAGATTTCATCTCATTATTTTCTCTTGCCCAATCAGATCGATGCCTGTACAGCTCTACAAGATGGAGTGAGTGAATGAAAGACTGAATGAGAGAGAAAGATAATGAGAGTACACACACACGCAGATAGATAGACAGATAGAGAGAGAGAGAGAGAGAGAGAGAGAGAGAGAGAGAGAGAGTCAGAGATAGAGATAATTATACCAAGCTGCAGAAAAGCTTTGCTTGTGGCATTTCGACTTCACAGTTTTATTTTAGTTCTCAAAGAACTATGTGTGGTGTATTTAACAGTATACAGTTAGTTCTCACAGAACCATATGTTGTGTATTTAACAGTTTCACTTTAGTTCTAACAGAACTATGTGTAGAGCATTTCACTGTCTCGCTTATCACACTTTGGTAAATGTTAAGTTTGATACAGTATTTAGGACAACAAAGATATACTTTACATGATAGTTTCAATAGGTTATCACACAACTTCCCAGTAGTGATTTAACTCACCATGATGAAGTGAAACATTTAGTAAGTCTCCGGGAGATACAAATGATTTGATAATTTCATTTTTGTAAAGATCTACACAGGGAAATATTTTTCAAGTGTTTCCACTCTTTGCACAGTGGAAATACAATTTGAATTATTTTTTATTACGAATAATATATTTTTTTCTCTGTAAGAATAACACAAGTCTCACTGGCGTGACCTTACTTGAAGAAAATGAACCATTTGAATCTGTTTATTACTTTAAACTTCAGCTGACACAATGTCATACGGTACAAAACGTGTTCCCTCGCAACCAACAACATACAAACATAATGCTATATGTGATCCAACTACATAATGCAATATGTGATCCAACAGCTTAATGAAACTTAATGAATTAAAAAAGAAACGTGACCTACAGGTACGTTATGTCGAGACCTGGTTAGTTTCATATGAAGCATGACTCAGAGGTTCTGTTATGAATACCCGATTGAGTTTAATAAGAACCGAGAGTTAGCATTCCTTACCCTGCAGGGGTCTATTCATTTCAGAAATCAAAGACAAGGAATATTTGCACGGAGATTTTCTCGTTCATTTGTTTTTTTCTGAAATCAAACACGTCGCTGGTGAAATTACACAAGTAGCTGACTACATTACACAAGTAGCTGGCGGCATTACACAAGTAGCTGGTGAAATGATACAAGTAACTGGTGAAATAATACAAGTAGCTGGTGAAATTATACAAGTAGCTGGTGAAATTATACAATTAGCTGTCGAAATTACACAAGTAGCTGGTGAAATTATACAAGTAGCTGTCGAAATTGCACAAGTAGCTGGTGAAATTACACAAGTAACTGGTTAAAATTATACACTTAGCTGGTGAAATTATACAAGTATCTGATGAAAATAAAAGCCTACACCTTTTAAATATTATCAGTTAATGTAATCAAAGTAAATGTTATTACACTTAGTGTGTTCATACTTATTATGGTCAATAAATGTGTCTGTCGTCATGCCCGCTATCTACATACTTCCTACATACCGACCAGCCTAACTAGTCTACTATCTACCAGTCACTAGCCTAGAGACCAGCCTAACAACTAGAATACTATTAACTAATCACCTACTTGTCCACCTGAGTGTCTTTTTGTCACCTCTGTGCGCATCAAATTTTCCTGTCGGAAGTTCACTTATAAGCTCTCTCTGCTGCAGTGATATTTGAGAATTCACTTTAGGTTCTAGAAATAATTGGTTGATGTATGTCTATAGTCCAAACTAACGTTCGTCTTTTTTTTGTTTTAAGGATACATTTTGTACACTATCCTTGTGATTGTATAACTTTGAATTCACATTGAATACACTATGTCTATTTTTATCTTTTTTTTTTTTAATCTTACCTGTACGTAGTCTCAAAAATCAGCTAGAAATTGCTAAAAATTAGTTTTAAAACGTGACATTCTGTGAATACAGATGTGTCTCTGTAATCTGGGCATAAAACAACAACTGATATATAGACAGATAGAGCAGTCAACCTGCACTGAAGTAATGTCACCATGACCCAAAGAAAAGTAAAGTATTAAAAGAAATATGGAGGTTTGATGTAACTAGTTTTCTCCTTCTCTAGCCACCTCGCTCCCACTCCATCACGCTCGTCCATCTACTTCGTTCTATCTTTCAATCACCTCCACACTGTCTACAAATGTTGGGGGGGGGGTCGAGAAATCTTAAGGTCACTGCAGACATTAAACTGAACAGTTCAGGAAATGAGTTCAATTATCCACTTCTATTGACCTTCCACCACTCACACACACACACATATTCCTAGCTCGCGACAATGTTCCGTCCAGTTGAGTCTGTGGAGCTCAATAATCCACCCTGCTTTCACTCTGTCCACTCCTATCTACACTAGACTGCACGGAAGTCTGTAGTTTGTGTGTGCGTGTGTGTGTGTGCGTGTGTGTACTGTTTTGACGGATTTTTCTAATTTTCTCATCACTTGTAAGTGGGCAATGTTCCGACATGCAGCCTATATTAGCAAGTGTTGTTAACTTCAGATTTAACATGACAAAAGAGCTCGCATAATTGACTTTGTTTGGGCTTTCGACAAGTTTTCTGGGAATTTTTATGTGCGCATTAAAAAAAAGTAAAATCTTAGCCACTCTCAGGAATGAACAAGCTGTTGGCCACCTAAGGTCAAATTTCCCTCTATGCTGTGCGGACAACTCACCTTGCGCGCACATTGAAGGTAAACGTACAAACATAAAAGTCTAATTTTGAGTTTCACTCTGAAACGATCTACAGGGCCGGATGAAATAGTCCGGCGGGCAGTATTCGGCGTCAATGCAAACTTCACTTTAGTTGAACGTTTATTTATCCAGCATGTGATTCAAAGAAAGTAAATATGAACTCCATAGAGTGGTTGGGTGAACAACAAATATTTATTTACATATTTACATAATTACATAATACTAGTTTTCTATCTCTCGAGATGCTCATTTGTTCTTCCATTTAACTCAATTTCATCTATTCTTTCTATTTTTCTCCACCAATATTTTAGAAAGAGACTTCACAGAATGCATGTTTCAAATTCCGATGTACAGATTTCAATGGAACTTACCACTCCCGTCTCTTAATTGGTGAAGAATTGGCTATACGAGCTATTTAGTGAGGTTCTAAATAATGTTCAACACAAGTCGGCTTATGATATTATCATATATATTCATCTGAAATGGTACGGTACAATGGTACGGTACAATGGTACGGTACAATGTAATATTTATGAAATTACTCAAGGCACTGGACGGTCTTTTTGTGGTTATTAAATCAACAAACAACAACAACAACCAACAACAACAACTACAACAACAACAACAACAACTACTACAACAACAATAACAACAACAACATCAACAATAACAACAACAACAACAACAACAACCAACAACTACAACAACTACAACAACAACAACTACAACAACAACAACAAATACAACAACAACAACCAACAACAACAACAACAACCAACAACTACAACAACTACAACAACAACAACTACAACAACAACAACAAATACAACAACAACAACCAACAACAACAACAACAACTACAACAACAACAACAACAACAACTACAACAACAACAACAACTACAACAACAACAACAACAACAACAACAGCAACAACAACAACAACGTACAACACAGCATGAAATGTTGTTACCTAACAATAACCTAGCGCTAACAACTACAAGCAACAACAACAAGCAACAACCTACAACGGCAACAACTAAAAGCAACAACAACAACCAACAACAAGCAACAACAAGCGCGCAACAACAAACACGCGCGCAACAAGAATAACAACAACTACAACAACAACTACACGCAGGTGACTGTCGTTCTCTGCTGACGGAACGCCTGGCACAACCGTCAACTTTATTTGTCAAATGGAATGTTAGTTTTAGGAATATTTAAAAGTGGACAATAATTAATTAAGATTTACTCTTCGCTAAACATTTAGTCACTGACACCAATGGAGACTTAAAATCCCCGGTGCCCAGATAATTTTTCCCAGTTTATTTTTGAATGATATTACGTCACGGAGGATTATTAATTAGGTAATGAAAAATATTTAGGGATACATTCTTATGGCTTAACTATCAAGGCGACCTCATTGAGCCCAAACTGACAACGGATCCTTTCAACTATTTATGACTATTGATGACTATTGATGACTATTGAACCTTCAGCCATGAGGCCCCCAACTATTACTTTTACATAGCCCGCCCCCCCCCCGGCCCTAAACAACTCTGGGTTGAATTTTCTACTTAAGTTCCAAAACACACAAGAGCGGTACTAATGATTGTATTCTTATTTGTTTCAAATACCCATATTTTAAAATTACACAGGTAAACAGTGAATTCATTGCCAGTGATATTTGAATCATTTTATACAAAGTCAACAATGCTGATTTAGAATATGTAAGTGCTTTTGCTAGATTGGCTCTATTTTTCGAGATAATTAAAATTAAGGAAATAATGTGCTTGCATTCGATGTTTGAAAATAGTAGGTTATACCCACAAGCAAAATAGTATACTAACAATGAGTAGTGAAACTGTTCAACAATGGTCATGCAGAAATTGGTTCAACTATAGTATTAGTGTTATGAGAGGAAAACATTTTTATTTGAAAAACTAAATTATTGTCTAAATTAATGTTAATGCTATCACTGGTTGTCGATTGGTAATGCTATATGTATTGCAAATCGCTGTTTGCTCGAGCTTCTTTTTGGTGTGTCAGTTGGGTTCAATGGCATTGCTGGAGGCTCCAACAGTTGTTACTATCATATATATGTCCATCTTTCTTGATATCTCTACCCTCCATTACCCTCATATCCTGATGAAACCTCTCACATTGTTCCTCACTTTCAGAAGTCCCCAAGGTTACCTGGAAATTCGTCTAAAAGACAAATGCAGGTAGTGTATCCAGATGTTCATATTTGTTCCAATGTTTCTGAAGTTAGCGAGCATATCTTGCACCAGTTCTTCGTAATTCTCTGATCTGTTATTACCTAAAAAGTTCCTGACAACTGAAACACTGAAACAACTGTTCCATGAAGAAGCTTCAAGGTGATCCATGAAATTAGTAAAATTCCGATCGTTGATGAGTTTCCGTATCTGAGGACCGTAAAAAATCCCAGCTTTCAGCTTCTCCAGGCTCAATCCAGGAAATGATCTGCAAATATACTTGAACCGATTGCCATATTTGTCCAAAGCCTTAACAAATTGTTTCATTAAACATAATTTGATATGAAGCGGTCCGAGAATTATCTTATTTTTGTCAACCAGTGCCTTGTTGATGATATTTTCTTTACCTACAGTCATGGTTTCCCTTGCAGGCCATGTCATTCTTGTCCAATGATCTTGCCTTGCCCTGCTATCCCAAAGGCACATGCAACATGGGTATTTAGTGTATCCTGACTGCTGCCCAAGCAAGAAGCTTACCATTTTTAGATCAACACAAATTGACCACTGATGCTCATAATAACGGACTTTCTGCTATAGTATTTTGATATTCTCATACTCTTTTTTTAAGTTTTGTTGAGTGGGCAATGGGAAGAGATGCATAACGGTTACCATTATGTAACAGAACACATTTCAAGCTTATAGTCCCATTTGGAGCAGAAGTCCAGGAATGTCATTACAGTAAACAAGATCTTCCTCTTGGTTGAATTATGGAAGAAAAACTCTTCTCTTTTCCGATAAAATGTTATTTTAACTTCTGGTTTGAGAAAATTTCTTTCATTGAGCCTGGACGCTTTAAAGCTCAGATGCTTGCTTGGACAGATTTCGGTTTCGTATTAGGTCATTGAGTTCTTCTTGGCTGAATGGTTGAGGTGTTGAAGAACTTCCTTCATAATCGCTTCCACTGTTTTCACCTGCCAAAAACTCCAGATCTTGCCCCCCGTCGGAGTCTGATGGTGCAAACTCTAATAATCCAGAAAACACTGGTATAGGAACTTCACTGCTATGTGGAATTGGTCTCCTTGCAGATTAAAGATCAGGATAATCCCACTTAGATTTCTTGTGGCGATTGAAGCCTTTAACATTCACAATACAAAAATAACAATCACCAAAATGGTCTTTCGGCTCTCGCCATACCATTGGTACACCAAAACTTAGATTTTTCTTCTCACCATTTGTCCACTGCCGTAGGATCTCCACACAGTTTTTGCAGACCTTATGGGGAACCCAAGACTTGTCTTGGTCTCCCAGCTTCACACCAAAATAAGCCAAATATGCCTGCGGCACAAAGTCGGTTATATTTCTTCTTTGCATTTCAATCATGTATTCTCCACAGATGTAAACAGAATGTTATTCAGGATATTTTTGCAGCATCTTCGTGATGAACTCATGATGTCTTAGAAAGCAGCATAAAAGAGAAAAAAATAAACCAAGTTATAACTTGGTATAGTTAAAATAAACAAAGCCACCAAACTTATTACATTTGTTTTACACAAAGGGTATAATCATATTTTGAAGGATGTCCAATATCTCAGAAACTAGAGCCAATTTAGCAAAAGCAGTGGCAGTTTTGAAATCAGCACCCATGAATTGTTATAAATTCATTCAAACATTCTTGGCAATTCGCAAAAAAATTTTTTTTGTTGAGCTGTGTTATTATCCATAGGTAAAAAGTTTAATAGAATAAAAGCGATTTGGGTTCTGCGTTAAATCGAAAGTTAAGAATTAATACAACAGTATTCCAGTTTAAAATACAATCATGAAAAAAATCGGATCTGCCCGAAACCAAAAATAACCTAGCCTACCGATCAAGCATAAGGGGATAGAACTCTATGGAAAGGTTTTTGCAGGGAACAGCTAGCTCATAATTTTAGCATTATACTACTCAAGCTACATCTAGGTATCGCTGCAATAAAACCAACTGCCATGTTCTGCATATGTTTCGTACTCCATATTTCATAAACATGTTCGTTAGAGGACAGCATCCTTGCAGATGTATGTAGACATGTGGTATCTAGTTATCTTTCGTCACTATCATGTCAGTTATAAAGGCAAAAATAAGTCAACTAGTCCCGTTAGTTATCGACATGACCAGTTCAGATAATGGTTCATACATGAAGGGGATTCGACCAGAGCCAGTCGAGTATAACATCAAACACCGAGGAAAACTCGACCCTCAGGTACTGACTTCTAATCGTCACATAATCTCCCCCCGAGCTTTTGTTGATAGATTGTAACAAGAGAGAGAGAGAGAGAGAGACACCAAATGTTACAGCGCTACGACATAGTCACGTAGTGGCGCTGGTATAGAGATGATAATGGGGGGTAACCACTCATCTATTTTGGTTATTACGTTCAACCATCTCAATATGTGCCGGATTGTGTTCAGGGGTTGTTACATGATTAACTGTCTGAAATATACTGTTAGAGGATTACATCAGGAGTGATTTCCCTTTTGTGAAAAAACAATACATTCGGATTTATTTTGTTTACAACAGAAAGGAAATACTTCTGTGGATTTATTTTACTGCCTGTAAGATATTTAAACTACAATTATTTATTTCATATTCTCTGAGTTTTTACTCTAATTAAGAAATTTTTTCATACACGCTGTCATGTCATCTTCATTTACTTTGCATATATTTCTAATAACCACATCATAATATCGTCCAGATAAATAGTGCGCCCAATTACAATGTGTCTGTCTTGGACATGAGACAAAATTCTCCGTGCATTTATTCATAAATGTGTGTGTATTATTATTATACATTTCTAAAAATGAAAGATAATTTTATAATTTAACATGTATTCGTATTGATGTAACATGTATTCGTATTGATGTAACATGTATTCGTATTGATGTAACATGTATTCGTATTGACGTAACATGTATTCGTATTGACGTAACATGTATTCGTATTGATGTAACATGTATTCGTATTGATGTAACATGTATTCGTATTGATGTAACATGTATTCGTATTGATGTAACATGTATTCGTATTGATGTAACGTGCTTTAAATACTAAACAAGTATCGTACACACCGGACTTGACGGACAAGTAATGTTACTACCGAAAACGGCATCTGGGGTGGCTGTAACAAATGTTTCCTTTTTTCCCTTTGATAAAATTTATAAAAGTTGAAAAAAATTCAGCCCCGTTGCTAGTGGGAAAGTACTAGCCGTCCGCAACGGCCGCCATGTCCATCCCGTTCTTTAAGTCACTGACCCAAGCCTAGCCATAAACTTTGTGTTGGGTTTCATCTTTAAAGTAAACCTAACAGAGTTGTAACTGTTTACAATACATCTATCATTCAATGAGTTATCATATATGTTTATAAGCAGCAAAACCGTTTTTTGTTAAAACTTTTGGCCCCTTACCTACACATTGTCATCTGTTTAGATGACAACTGACCAGTACTGTCATGTCAACTGACCAATACCGTCATGTCAACTGACCAGTACCGTCATGTCAACTGACCAATACCGTCATGTCAACTGACCAGTACCGTCATGTCAACTGACCAATACCGTCATGTCAACAGACCTGTACCGTCTTGACAGCTGACCAGTACCGTCATGACAACTAACTAGTACCGTCATGCCAACTTACCAGTACCGTCATGTCAATTGGCCAGTACCGACATGTCGCTGACCAGTACTGTCATATCCCTATGATAATGATGAAATACAGTTTAAATAACGGACGTTTATTTTAGAGAAAGGTTTAGTCTTAATTAATTAGATCAAGAACAGAAAGAACTCATTGTGAACATAAAACTACTGGTCTTTAGCCGCCATTTTCTGCACAGTTCCGGTCATGTGACTTGTATCCCCTGATATACTTGATGTATATAATATATTGTGCTCGTTATTTTTTAACTACTGTTTCTAAAAAGCTAACTACATCTCATGGACTGGATCAGAGAAGATTGTGACATTCCATGGTTCCGAGAAGACTACGTCATTCCGTGGTTCCGAGAAGACTCGGTCATTACACGAAACGCTGAAGAATGACTTAGAGAATACTGGGTCAATGTACTTAAACATGTACCACATTTGATCATCCTTTAGTTATTTCTTCTCGCTGATTGCATCTGGAGATATATTATCACATGATATCATAACAGTCGGATATCATTAGAGTAGTATTTGTTTATATCCTAGGGATATGTTAATTTCCATAAATAATACACCAAGTATCAAGGGTTTACCATTTATCTCAGCAAACATATTCATATACTCTACTCATAGATGACATATACTCTACTCATAGATGACACATACTATACTCATAGATGACACATACTCTACTCATAGATGACATATACTCTACTCATAGATGACACATACTCTACTCATAGATGACATATACTCTACTCATAGATGACACATACTCTACTCATAGATGACATATACTCTACTTATAGATGACACAAGCTTAATACACCTTAGCTAGATCTGGCCCTTTAACTATGCACACTATAAGTTTCGACATTCAGTTTTCTGGGTCAGTCATAGCACTCCTGGTTATTTTAGAATTAGGGTTCTCAACCTTTTACGCGACTGAACCCCAGGGGGTTTGAAAGTATTATGCGTGGACCTCTTACATGTAGGTTTGCAAATAAATGTATTTATTTTATCTTATTGGAATGTGCTTGCCTTTGTAATGTCGCTGGATAACTTAGGGGTACGAGTGCCACCGGTTGGGAACCGCGGTAGAGTTACAATTAAACAATATGCATAGATCTATCGATCGCACCGGTTGGGAACCGCGGTAGAGTTACAATTAAACAATATGCATAGATCTATCGATCAATTAAACAACATACATAGATATATAGATCAATTAAACAACATGCATAGATCTATAGATCAATTAAACAACATCCATAGATCTATAGATCAATTAACAACATCCATAGATCTATAGATCAATTAAACAACATCCATAGATCTATAGATCAATTAAACAACATCCATAGATCTATAGATTAATTAAACAACATCCATAGATCTATAGATCAATTAAACAACATCCATAGATCTATAGATCAATTAAACAACATCCATAGATCAATAAAGTAAACTACACTGTCGACCTGAAGGTCCAGTGTTCAGTAATGAAAGAAAAGCGCTACAAAAACAGTCTCATAGTGATTTATATGATCTAAAAGGTGAACATCTCATCTTTACAGGAACTTCACAGATATAGTAGATATAAGACTAGATAACATCCATAGTTATAGTTCTATAAAGAAGATATATAACAGAATTACATCCTTAGTTCTACTGAGTAGATATATAACAAAATTACATCCTTAGTTCTATTCAGTAGATATATAACAAAATTACATCCTTAGTTCTATTGAGTAGATATATAACAAAATTACATCCTTAGTTCTATTGAGTAGATATATAACAAAATTACATCCTTAGTGCTATTGAGTAGATATATAACAAAATTAAATCCTTAGTTCTATTGAGTAGATATATAACAAAATTACATCCTTAGTTCTATTGAATATATAAATAAAGATGTAACCACACAACATATAGAGAGCAACATCTAAGTACAAGTGTAGATATAGAGCCAACCAACAGTTTGACATGTGTATCATACTTCATCTCTATGGGACCAAGTCTGTTTATTTCCCCAGTGCTAACAAAAACAAACCAACACTAGAGTCTATTGTCTGATTGAGAATAGTTGATATCACCAGGTAGAACAGGTGTGATGTTTTATAGTTGTTGTTGTTGTGTGTGTGTGTGTGTATATTGAGCCACGTGGGGGGGGGGCAGTGGATTAATTTGTCCTGATATGTAGACATATCTTCATGGTAACTCGGGTATAAATTGATACACAACTCTAGCACTATGTCTCTAGATAGAAGAAAATCTAATCTAAGTCAGTAGAAAATTATATCTATCTATCTATCTATCTATCTATCTATCTATCTATCTATCTATCTATCTATCTATCTATCTATCTATCTATCTATCTATCTATCTATCTATCTATCTATCTATCTATCTATCTATCTATCTATCTATCTATCTATCTGTCTGTCTGTCTGTGTGTCTGTCTGTCTGTCTATCTATCTATCTATCTATCTATCTATCTATCTATCTATCTATCTATCTGTCTGTCTCTGTCCGTCTCACTGTCTGTTTTATAATCTATCCTTTTATTTTTGTGAGTTTGTCGATAAATATGATATTATTTGTCTACCATTGTTTCCAATGAATTTTCACATTCATTATCTTAACCATTCTATCACAAAAACAAAAAGTGAAAAAAAAAAAAGAGAAACCAGTGAAGACAGTATCAAGACACCAGCACAGAAAACATTCACCGGCTACTTAAACGTCTCATGGTCTTTAGTCTGTAACCTTTACTGGCTAGTCCCGGTCAGTCCCAGCTTGAGCCATCCAGCCCAGGGTCTGGAGTGCAAATCGTGTTAATCTGGCTATCAATGTTAGCTAACGGCTTCTCCCTTCTCCGACATCTGCTTTATCTTAGCCTGAGTAACATCATACTTCTCAGCTACACTCTCCTTCTTCCTTCACCAACCTTTTATTTTTTTTTTCTTCCGTCGAGGCGTGTGTTTGTCCATTAACCCTAACGTGTTTGCATAACATTGCTGACCATGATTACGTCAACAACCGGACATTTCTTTTGAATAGAAAATAGATACTGAATGTTTTGTAAACGTTGAGATAAGATATCCAGATGTTTTGAAAATTTCTTGAATATAAATTTAGACATGAAATAATCCCCGACACATTGTTTTGTTGAAGGTTAACAGATTTGTATTTGAAAGAAGTAGGTTGCGATGGGCTGGGCTACCACTACCAATACCAATTCGACTTATTTCCCCCTTTCCTATTGAAAAGATTTATTTCAATAGTGTACATATTGGCTGTCAAACTAGCGGCCCGTGGGCAGCATGTGACCTTTACATTCGTACGTGCAACCCTAATTAGTGATTCATAAATAAAACAAACATTTGCTAAATTGTTTCTTTTTACTTCTTACATTTTCTTTTTCTTTTCTCAAGTGCATTTACCTTTCTAGTTTCTAAACACATTTACCTTTCTAGTTTCTAAACACATTTACCTTTCTAGTTTCTAAACACATTTACCTTTCTAGTTTCTAAACACATTTACCTTTCTAGTTTCTAAACACATTTACCTTTCTAGTTTCTAAACACATTTACCTTTCTAGTTTCTAAACACATTAACCTTTCTAGCTTCTAAACACATTTACCTTTCTAGTTTCTAAACACATTTAACCTTCTATCTTCTAAACAATTTATCGTTCTAGCTTCTAAACACATTTAACATTTTAGTTTGTAATAGTTAATAGCGCTGATTTAAACGGTATTTAACAGTTTTTAGAATTAACCACTCCCAGAATATATGCCAATATAGGGAAATAAGCTAATGAGTATGATAACTCAATTTTTGAAAATTTTGTACTTAGCAGGTTTTGGAACTCACCCCCTCAATTACTGAGCTGTCTTACTACTAGTGAGATTCTAAGTAATTCTATCTCTGGGCTAGTTTGACATTTTGTCATGTCTACATTACCTACTAGATATACCTATGGGCTAGTTTGACATTTTGTCATGTCTACATTGCCTTCTAGATATATCTATGGGCTAGTTTGACATTTTGTCATGTCTACATTGCCTACTAGATATATCTCTGGGCTAGTTTGACATTTTGTCATGTCTACATTGCCTACTAGATATATCTCTGGGCTAGTTTGACATTTTGTCATGTCTACATTGCCTTCTATGGGCTAGTTTGACATTTTGTCATGTCTCCATTACCTACTAGATATACCTATGGGCTAGTTTGACATTTTCTCATGTCTACATTGCCTACTGGATATATCTACGGGCTGGTTTGGCATTTTCTCATGTCTGCTTTGCTAAAATTCAGCCCCGCAGCGAAAACATACAATCTGGGTAATAGTCAGAAGCTTCGTGCAAAATTTACATAACAGTTGGGGGTGGGGGGGGGGCTACAGTTCAATGTGACCCATGCGGGTTTGATTTACCTGGTATACATTATAGACTATAGTTTGTTGGTATACATTATAGACTATAGTTTGTTGGTATACATTATAGACTATAGTTTGTTGGTATACATTATGTACTATAGTTTGTTGGTATACATTATGTACTATAGTTTGTTGGTATACATTATAGACTATAGTTTGTTGGTATACATTATGTACTATAGTTTGTTGGTATACATTATAGACTATAGTTTGTTGGTATACATTATGTACTATAGTTTGTTGGTATACATTATATACTATAGTTTGTTGGTATACATTATGTACTATAGTTTGTTGGTATACATTATAGACTATAGTTTGTTGGTATACATTATAGACTATAGTTTGTTGGTATACATTATAGACTATAGTTTGTTGGTATACATTATGTACTATAGTTTGTTGGTATACATTATAGACTATAGTTTGTTGGTATACATTATGTACTATAGTTTGTTGGTATACATTATATACTATAGTTTGTTGGTATACATTATAGACTATAGTTTGTTGGTATACATTATGTACTATAGTTTGTTGGTATACATTATAGACTATAGTTTGTTGGTATACATTATAGACTATAGTTTGTTGGTATACATTATAGACTATAGTTTGTTGGTATACATTATAGACTATAGTTTGTTGGTATACATTATAGACTATAGTTTGTTGGTATACATTATAGACTATAGTTTGTTGGTATACATTATAGACTATGGTTTGTTGGTATACATTATAGACTATAGTTTGTTGGTATACATTATGTACTATAGTTTGTTGGTATACATTATAGACTATAGTTTGTTGGTATACATTATAGACTATAGTTTGTTGGTATACATTATAGACTATAGTTTGTTGGTATACATTATAGACTATAGTTTGTTGGTATACATTATAGACTATAGTTTGTTGGTATACATTATAGACTATAGTTTGTTGGTATACATTATAGACTATGGTTTGTTGGTATACATTATAGACTATAGTTTGTTGGTATACATTATAGACTATAGTTTGTTGGTATACATTATAGACTATAGTTTGTTGGTATACATTATAGACTATAGTTTGTTGGTATACATTATAGACTATAGTTTGTTGGTATACATTATAGACTATAGTTTGTTGGTATACATTATAGACTATAGTTTGTTGGTATACATTATAGACTATAGTTTGTTGGTATACATTATAGACTATAGTTTGTTGGTATACATTATAGACTATAGTTTGTTGGTATACATTATAGACTATAGTTTGTTGGTATACATTATAGACTATAGTTTGTTGGTATACATTATAGACTATAGTTTGTTGGTATACATTATGTACTATGGTTTGTTGGTATACATTATGTACTATGGTTTGTTGGTATACATTATGTACTATGGTTTGTTGGTATACATTATGTACTATGGTTTGTTGGTATACATTATGTACTATGGTTTGTTGGTATACATTATGTACTATGGTTTGTTGGTATACATTATGTACTATGGTTTGTTGGTATACATTATGTACTATGGTTTGTTGGTATACATTATGTACTATGGTTTGTTGGTATACATTATGTACTATGGTTTGTTGGTATACATTATGGACTTTAGTTTGTTGGTATACATTATAGACTATAGTTTGTTGGTATACATTATATACTATAGTTTGTTGGTATACATTATAGACTATAGTTTGTTGGTATACATTATAGACTATAGTTTGTTGGTATACATTATAGACTATAGTTTGTTGGTATACATTATAGACTATAGTTTGTTGGTATACATTATAGACTATAGTTTGTTGGTATACATTATATACTATAGTTTGTTGGTATACATTATGTACTATAGTTTGTTGGTATACATTATGTACTATAGTTTGTTGGTATACATTATGTACTATAGTTTGTTGGTATACATTATAGACTATAGTTTGTTGGTATACATTATAGACTATAGTTTGTTGGTATACATTATAGACTATAGTTTGTTGGTATACATTATAGACTATAGTTTGTTGGTATACATTATGTACTATAGTTTGTTGGTATACATTATATACTATGGTTTGTTGGTATACATTATGTACTATAGTTTGTTGGTATACATTATGTACTATGGTTTGTTGGTATACATTATGTACTATGGTTTGTTGGTATACATTATGTACTATGGTTTGTTGGTATACATTATGTACTATGGTTTGTTGGTATACATTATGTACTATGGTTTGTTGGTATACATTATGTACTATGGTTTGTTGGTATACATTATGTACTATGGTTTGTTGGTATACATTATGTACTATGGTTTGTTGGTATACATTATGTACTATGGTTTGTTGGTATACATTATGTACTATGGTTTGTTGGTATACATTATGTACTATGGTTTGTTGGTATACATTATGTACTATGGTTTGTTGGTATACATTATGTACTATGGTTTGTTGGTATACATTATGTACTATGGTTTGTTGGTATACATTATGTACTATGGTTTGTTGGTATACATTATAGACTTTAGTTTGTTGGTATACATTATAGACTATAGTTTGTTGGTATACATTATATACTATAGTTTGTTGGTATACATTATAGACTATAGTTTGTTGGTATACATTATAGACTATAGTTTGTTGGTATACATTATATACTTTAGTTTGTTGGTATACATTATGTACTATAGTTTGTTGGTATACATTATATACTTTAGTTTGTTGGTATACATTATATACTATAGTTTGTTGGTATACATTATGTACTATAGTTTGTTGGTATACATTATGTACTATAGTTTGTTGGTATACATTATGTACTATAGTTTGTTGGTATACATTATAGACTATAGTTTGTTGGTATACATTATAGACTATAGTTTGTTGGTATACATTATAGACTATAGTTTGTTGGTATACATTATAGTCTATAGTTTGTTGGTATACATTATGTACTATAGTTTGTTGGTATACATTATATACTATGGTTTGTTGGTATACATTATGTACTATAGTTTGTTGGTATACATTATAGACTATAGTTTGTTGGTATACATTATAGACTATAGTTTGATGGTATACATTATAGACTATAGTTTGTTGGTATACATTATAGACTATAGTTTGTTGGTATAGATTATAGACTATAGTTTGTTGGTATACATTATTTACTATAGTTTGTTGGTATACATTATAGACTATAGTTTGTTGGTATACATTATGTACTATAGTTTGTTGGTATACATTATATACTATAGTTTGTTGGTATACATTATGTACTATAGTTTGTTGGTATACATTATAGACTATAGTTTGTTGGTATACATTATAGACTATAGTTTGTTGGTATACATTATAGACTATAGTTTGTTGGTATACATTATAGACTATAGTTTGTTGGTATACATTATGTACTATAGTTTGTTGGTATACATTATAGACTATAGTTTGTTGGTATACATTATAGACTATAGTTTGTTGGTATACATTATAGACTATAGTTTGTTGGTATACATTATAGACTATAGTTTGTTGGTATACATTATGTACTATAGTTTGTTGGTATACATTATATACTATGGTTTGTTGGTATACATTATGTACTATAGTTTGTTGGTATACATTATGTACTATGGTTTGTTGGTATACATTATGTACTATGGTTTGTTGGTATACATTATGTACTATGGTTTGTTGGTATACATTATGTACTATGGTTTGTTGGTATACATTATGTACTATGGTTTGTTGGTATACATTATGTACTATGGTTTGTTGGTATACATTATGTACTATGGTTTGTTGGTATACATTATGTACTATGGTTTGTTGGTATACATTATGTACTATGGTTTGTTGGTATACATTATGTACTATGGTTTGTTGGTATACATTATGTACTATGGTTTGTTGGTATACATTATGTACTATGGTTTGTTGGTATACATTATGTACTATGGTTTGTTGGTATACATTATGTACCATGGTTTGTTGGTATACATTATAGACTTTAGTTTGTTGGTATACATTATAGACTATAGTTTGTTGGTATACATTATATACTATAGTTTGTTGGTATACATTATAGACTATAGTTTGTTGGTATACATTATAGACTATAGTTTGTTGGTATACATTATATACTTTAGTTTGTTGGTATACATTATGTACTATAGTTTGTTGGTATACATTATATAGTTTAGTTTGTTGGTATACATTATATACTATAGTTTGTTGGTATACATTATGTACTATAGTTTGTTGGTATACATTATGTACTATAGTTTGTTGGTATACATTATGTACTATAGTTTGTTGGTATACATTATAGACTATAGTTTGTTGGTATACATTATAGACTATAGTTTGTTGGTATACATTATAGACTATAGTTTGTTGGTATACATTATAGACTATAGTTTGTTGGTATACATTATGTACTATAGTTTGTTGGTATACATTATATACTATGGTTTGTTGGTATACATTATGTACTATAGTTTGTTGGTATACATTATAGACTATAGTTTGTTGGTATACATTATAGACTATAGTTTGTTGGTATACATTATAGACTATAGTTTGTTGGTATACATTATAGACTATAGTTTGTTGGTATAGATTATAGACTATAGTTTGTTGGTATACATTATATACTATAGTTTGTTGGTTTACATTATAGACTATAGTTTGTTGGTATACATTATGTACTATAGTTTGTTGGTATACATTATAGACTATAGTTTGTTGGTATACATTATAGACTATAGTTTGTTGGTATACATTATAGACTATAGTTTGTTGGTATACGTTATAGACTATAGTTTGTTGGTATACATTATAGACTATAGTTTGTTGGTATACATTATAGACTATGGTTTGTTGGTATACATTATATACTATATTTTGTTGGTATACATTATATACTATGGTTTGTTGGTATACATTATATACTATGGTTTGTTGGTATACATTATATACTATGGTTTGTTGGTATACATTATAGACTATGGTTTGTTGGTATACATTATATACTATAGTTTGTTGGTATACATTATAGACTATAGTTTGTTGGTATACATTATATACTATAGTTTGTTGGTATACATTATAGACTATAGTTTGTTGGTATACATTATAGACTATAGTTTGTTGGTATACATTATAGACTATAGTTTGTAGGTATACATTATAGACTATAGTTTGTTGGTATACATTATATACTATATTTTGTTGGTATACATTATATACTATAGTTTGTTGGTATACATTATATACTATAGTTTGTTGGTATACATTATATACTATAGTTTGTTGGTATACATTATATACTATAGTTTGTTGGTATACATTATATACTATAGTTTGTTGGTATTAGATAAAAAATATCTAAATATTTTGTAAGTAATCTCTTTATAGTTGCACTCTGAAATAAAACATGAATGTATTTTCATTGCTCATAAAAGTTAAACCAGTTAAACAGTAATTGTCTTTTTAATTGAAAAAGAAAAGCACAAAAGACCTCTGTAGGCATTAATCTAGGATCAACTAGTGATTTTATGTAATTATAGTGTTTTGTATGTAATTATTTCATTACATCAAAAGGTGTACATAATAAAGTCATTAAAGAGTTTAATCTCCAAGTTAAAAAAAATATTTTAGCTAGTTTTAATTTTGTCCATAACAATAACAAATTTACTCTTTTTTTTCGCTGTTAACATTTAAAAAGTCCCATCATTCTCCACTTTTTATGAAAGTCATAAAATTAATTGTTAACAAAGCTAAAAATAGCCTACATTAAAGTATGAGATTAGACACAGCTTAGTTTTTTCAAAAGTTATTAATGGCGATACAGTGACGTTTTCGTTTAGTAATGGAGTTTTCAAAGTGCAAAATACTTCAAGTTCTGATTTAGTTTACAGTCTTACAAGAAGTGATAATGATAAATTGTTGTGAAAAGAAAAAAAAACAGACAATGAAAGTAACCAAAGAATAAACAAAGAAGAAATGTGTGGCTGAAACATCCACATATTTTACTGATCAGACATGATACTAGGACAAAACCCTTACATCTTTGTTAGTAAACTTATGACAGAACTATACCCATGTCTCACTTGTGACAGAACTATACCCATGTCTCACTTGTGACAGAACTATATCCATGTCTCACTTGTGACAGAACTATATCCATGTCCCACTTGTGACAGAATTATACCCATGTCTCACTTGTGACAGAACTATACCCATGTCTCACTTGTGACTGAACTATATCCACGTCTCACTTGTGACATAACTATATCCACGTCTCACTTGTGACAGAACTATATCCACGTCTCACTTGTGACAGAACTATATCCATGTCTCACTTGTGACAGAACTATACCCATGTCTCACTATCCTAAATTTTAGTGATACAACATTTACGTCTCAAAACCTGAAATAATCTTTATTAATTCTGTTCATTGTGATCTTCATTTCACACGACTGAATGGTTTTGTTGTTGTTGAAATAAGATCAATTTGGGATTAATTTAAATCAGTTATATGTGTTAGTGCAGATTAAATAATTATTGTTTTAACTGACATAAAACAAGCCATGAAATTTTTCAGATTGTATGTGTTTTTTTTTACTTTGGTATCTCTGCCAAAAACGGCCAAACATTTTACAAAAATAACAAACTGTTTTTTTTTATTAAATTTTATTATTAGTCACTTAAATGTTTGATACAAATTCTCGATTATTGATGTATCAGTAATATATTTGTAAGAAAGTAAATGCTATAATAAACAACACACTTGCATGTCTTTAACAGACGGACATTATAACATACATAGACAAATTAAACATGCAATTATTAGGCGAATCGTTTGTGGCTTGTGAAGTCCCTGTAAGGATGAGATGAAATCTCTTAGATCCTATGAACCACTAAAGGGACGGTTTTTATGGTGCCCTTCTTTCATCCCCACCAAAGTCGATAGTGCAGTGGCCATGGCGGCTCCACGAGAGATATATCGAGAACTTGAGCCAAGAGCCTCGGTCCTCATCGGTGATCGAACCAGGTACCTTCAGGTCGACATTAGAGCGCTTTACCGCACGACAGTCTGTTCGAATTAAATATTCTTCCACCAAACTTTTCGCGTACCTGAATTTCAGCCTTCGATCTATCTACACGGGTAGCTCGTGATGAGTACATCAGTGAGGGTGTGAGTGAGTGAGTGAGTGAGGTCTTTTGCCTTTTAGTAGTATAGATTGGGAACGGGGGTTGTCCACTGGCGATTTAGTCAGCGGGGGGGGGGGGGTTAGTCCTTGGGGGTTAAGTCTGTTGGAAGTTTTCGAGCGGCGGTAAAATGTTTTGTCCAGATAACTCGGACAAATATTGGTCAACTTTGGTGCTCATGTAAAGACATTATCTACTGTAAGGACATCACTTACTGTAAGGACATCACTTACTGTAAGGACATCATTTACTGTAAGGACATCACTTACTGTAAGGAAATAATTTACTGTAAGGACATCACTTACTGTAAGGACATTATTTACTGTAAGGACATTATTTACTGTAAGGACATTATTTACTGTAAGGACATCACTTACTGTAAGGACATCACTTACTGTAAGGACATCACTTACTGTAAGGACATTATTTACTGTAAGGACATTATCTACTGTAAGGACATTATTTACTGTAAGGACATTATTTACTGTAAGGACATTATTTACTGTAAGGACATTTATTTACTGTATGGACATTATTTACTGTAAGGACATTATCTACTGTAATGACATCATTTACTGTTTGCTAGTCAAGAATCTATGACATCAGAACAGCTAATTATTTGTACCATCATTACTCTGTTGTTTCGTTATGTTTTTTTTAAAATGTTTGTTTTGAACATGTTTGTCTTGAAAATATGTTTTGTCTTGAATTTATGTTTTGTCTTGAAGATATGTTTTGTCTTGAAAATATGTTTTGTCTTGAATTTATGTTTTGTCTTTAAGATATGTTTTGTCTTGAAAATATGTTTTGTCTTGAAAATATGCTTTGTCTTGAAGATATGTCTTGTCTTGAATTTATGTTTTGTCTTGAAGATATGTTTTGTCTTGAAGATATGTTTTTACAGCAGACGGAGTGTTTATGATTCGTCATGTTGTTTTGAAGGCAGACGTTAAATAATATGTTGATTAATCACACGACAGATTGGAGAAACGAGTTCCGAGGGTTCTAATTCTTTATCAATCATACCCTTCTAATCTAGCAGAGAAAGAATTTGGTATTTATCGTCGACGCTGTTCATACACTTTGAGAGTGACTTTTTCTTTGCCATAAAATAACTAGAGGAAAAAAAATTACAGCAGATGAAAATTTTATGGAAAATTTATTAACAATTTCTCTAACACTGTTTCTTCATTGATTTGCTATTCCAAACTATGCACACTTGTAAGTTTCTGAGTGATTTTGAGTATCTGACCTTGAATGCTTATGAATGTATTATTGTTTTCAGTTTATTTATAATGATATTTTTCTTTTAAAATGTTTGAAGCTTGATCTGTTTTTACTCATTCAGTTCGGAGATGTTAAATTCATGACATCTTTTTGATAGCTTCACAGTCCTGTATTCTGTTTGTAACATTGAGTTCAGAGTTTATTTCTGTCTATAAACTTAGAGATTAAAATAATAACCTTGTAATTGTACATTTAATTTGAAATCTGTCCTTAATGTGAGACAGTTCACCAGTGACGACATCTGTATTGTCTGTACTTCATGGGGGGGGGGGGGAGTTAAGAAGTGGGGATCAGAGTGGTAGCACAGTTTACCTATCTATATTAACAATTTTCTCAGGCAGTAGTCCACTGTAGAGTCACCAATATACAATGTGACACCCAGATAGTTTGGCCTCTGGTCGGGAGATAGAACTTGACCTTCAACTTCAGCGGATACTTTTAGATAGCCGCTCCAATCATTAAAGGCGAACAGACTTTCTTCCAGCCGTTGATTTCTAACCTAGGAATAATAAACGGCTGTTATAAGGTTCTATTTCACGATGTATTAGAAACTGTGTTACCTATTGTACATCTCAGTGTTAATTCCTGAACGCTGCAACTTCAACAATACACCGGCCACTAGACCCCCCGTCGTAGGCCTTTTTAAAATCTAGGAAAACTTCAACCGTTCATTGAAAACTCTTGACTATCTCTTTGACTATTTTCTGGTTCCATAGCACTGTTCTCTGGATCTCTTGCACTATTCTCTACATTCGTTGCAATATTATCTGTATTCATTGCAATGTCCTCTCGACCAATTGTAATATCCTCTGGATCTTCATCGAAATATTATCTGGATCAACTGCAATTTTGGCTGAAACCTCCTTGT
Source organism: Bulinus truncatus (assembly GCA_021962125.1). NCBI lineage: Eukaryota > Metazoa > Mollusca > Gastropoda > Planorbidae > Bulinus > Bulinus truncatus. The sequence goes on along the minus strand of JAGDYQ010000397.1, from coordinate 51,452 downwards.
TTGTGGGTGATGAACATTCTTCTTCCAGGTACCACATCAGACCCTGGTAGACCATGCGTTGAATCACACGCGAAGTGAGGGCAATCGGTCTATAGCTATGTGACCTGTGCGTACTTAAGTACCTGCCCTGTGACCACCTCCCTACAACTTTGTGGAATGTCTCCAGATACTCATGTCCGATCGATACATTGGAGTAGCTTATCTGTTTCACGGGCCTCAAAGTTCTCAAATTTCAATCATCTCGTGGGCTGGTCATATCGTTATCTGGGGGAGGGGGGGCCTTCCTAACTGCATATGACAAGTCGCTGACTGAGAAAAGGGCCCTGAAAGTGTCGTGATTTTTCCAAATGACCTCGACCTTCTCTTTTACACGTCTGCTAGATTACATGATCTTATGGCATGTCTCATGTTTTTATTCATTTCCTAAAAAAAGCACTTGTTCGAACTAATGTTCAGTCTGAGAGTAAACAGACTTGAATGTGGCTCATCACATCAGCGTAAAAGTTTGAGAACTACCGAGTTAGGGTATCCTTGTAGAATTATGTTCTTTATTTTTTGTTTACCTTAACAACTAATAATATTTTAGAACGAATAGTTCCTTCAGAAAATTATCGCTTAACTCGTATCTTTTGGTGAATCCTGACCCCCCCCCCCCACACCTTTTATATCTTCTCAAACATTGGGGTTATCATTGTTTCACAATTGTAACATGTGTATTTACATAACTGTACTCAGTTTTTGTGTATTTACATCACTGTATTCAGTTTATGTGTATTTACATCACTGTATTTAGTTTATGTTTATTTACATCACTGTATTCAGTTTATGTGTATTTACATCACTGTATTCAGTTTATGTGTATTTTCATCACCGTATACAGTTTATGTGTATTTACATCACCGTTTTCAGTTTATGTGTATTTCATCACTGTATTCAGTTTATGTGTATTTACATCACTGTATTCAGTTTATGTGTATTTTCATCACCGTATACAGTTTATGTGTATTTACATCACTGTATTCAGTTTATGTGTATTTACATCACTGTATTCAGTTTATGTGTATTTCATCACTGTATTCAGTTTATGTGTATTTACATCACTGTATTCAGTTTATGTGTATTTCATCTGTAAAGTCCCTGTAAGGATGAGATGAAATCCCTTAGATCCTATAAACCACTAATGGGACGGTTTTATGGTGCCCTTCTTTCATCCCCACCATAGCCGATAGTGCAATGGCCATGGAGGCACCACGGGAGATATATCGGGAACTTGAGCCAAGACCTGAAAAATTTCCTTGGTCCTCACCGGAGATCGAACCAGGTACCTTCAGGTCGACAGTCGGGCGCGTTACCGCACGACCATCCGTCCCCTTGATGTGTATTTCATCACTGTATTCAGTTTATGTGTATTTACATCACTGTATTCAGTTTATGTGTATTTCATCACTGTACTCAGTTTATGTGTATTTCATCACTGTATTCAGTTTATGTGTATTTACTTCACTGTATTCAGTTTATGTGTATTTACTTCACTGTATTCAGTGTATGTGTATTTCATCAGTTTATGCAAATGTTACAGTTTAGAGCTACGTAAGGCCAAGTGATTTTATTTTGGGAAGATTGACATAATGCCAAACTGATAGCATGTCTGAATTAGGTCATCGGGCTGTTGATAGAACAGGGGGCGTGAAATCGAGAGGGTCATACGTAACTTGGCGGATGTCAATCAATTAGATTGTCTCATCGTAACGGGCTCATACCACTGTATACCTGATCACGACGAAATCTTTACATTTATATCACCAAGTGCAGCGCCTGACATATCTGTAGCAGGGGTGCAAAAAGCAATTAGTCGTCTTCCAACCCTCTCCCAAACATAATGAAGTACCATAGTGATGATAATAATACAAACATTACAGGCCATTAGTTAGCATTGAAATGAAACAACTCATTCACGAGACCCGATTTCAAAAATGCCTTGACAAGTTTACAGGTTGGAATGAAACGTCATTTTTTTGTTTTGTAAGTTTGTTTTTATTAAATATCACTTTTTTTTCCTGACGCCCATGAGAGACTGCCGTCCGGGTGTTTTGCACCCCTTTAAACCATAGTGCGTGCTGCCCAAGTTTAAGAAAAGTTTTGTTTATTTAAATTTATGAAACGACCTTACCTCGTTTTAAGTACATATCGCTTGTCGAGTCATTATGACCAATTATTGTGTTCGATGAATGACTCGGGTCGAGACCTATGTTTCAGGGTACATATTTAAGTCGGGGTGTGAAACATCCGTCACCTCCAACGCACGTACATAAACATATCCCAGTGACTCACCTCACGAACACAGTCTTGATAACCTCATGATCTATTACTTAGTGCGTCCTTAGTGGGAATACTTAGTCTTATACACACATTTACAGACACATTTACACAAACATTCACACACAGTTACACACGACACAAACATTCACACACAGTTACACGCATATTCACACACGTTTACACACATATTCACACACATTTACACACATATTCAACACATTTACGCACATATTCACAAGCATTTACACACATACACACATATTTACGTACATAACGCTTATTTGGATTTCCCTTTGTGTGTGTGGGAGACTGTGTATGTGTGTATGTGTGTTTGACTGTGTGTGAATGTGTGTGTGTGACTGTGTGTATGTGTGTGTTTGACTGTGTGTAACTGTGTGTGATTGTGTGTGCATGTGTGTTTGACTGTGTGTGTCTGTGTGTGTGTGTATGTGAATGTGTGTGACAGAGTGTGTATGTGTGTGACTGTGTGTGTCTGTGTGTTACTGTGTGTGTGAGACTATGTGTGTTACTGTGTGTGACTGTGTATGTGTTTGACTGTGTGTGTCTGTGTGTGTGTGTGTATGTGACTGTATGTGACAGAGTGTGTATCAACTATTAGGGCATTGCATTTAAAAAAAAAATTGAGATCAGCTAGTTTGTCAAACACAGTTACCCATATTTCTTACAGAAAATATTTCTCGTAGAATAGAGCTCTGATTGGTAAATAAGAAATAAACTTAATTGTTTCATTGCTACAATACAGTTGTCATCTTCTGATACAACATGAAGATTATAAAATGAAATGTATGGATTGTTTACTTCAATGTTCTTTTGTAAACAAAACAATATGGTCTATATATTTGTCATTGTCTTGCAACTTGGGCAACTGGTGGTCCGCAGGTCATTGTCTTGCAACTTGGGCAACTGGTGGTCCGCAGGTCATTGTCTTGCAACTTGGGCAAATGGTGGTCCGCAGGTCATTGTCTTGCAACTTGGGCAACTGGTGGTCCGCAGGTCATTGTCTTGCAACTTGGGCAACTGGTGGTCCGCAGGTCATTGTCTTGCAACTTGGGCAAATGGTGGTCCGCAGGTCATTGTCTTGCAACTTGGGCAACTGGTGGTCCGCAGGTCATTGTCTTGTAACTTGGGCAAATGGTGGTCCGCAGGTCATTGTCTTGCAACTTGGGCAAATGGTGGTCGGCAGGTCATTGTCTTGCAACTTGGGCAAATGGTGGTCGGCAGGTCATTGTCTTGCAACTTGGGCAAATGGTGGTCCGCAGGTCATTGTCTTGCAACTTGGGCAAATGGTGGTCCGCAGGTCATTGTCTTGCAACTTGGGCAAATGGTGGTCCGCAGGTCATTGTCTTGTAACTTTGGCAAATGGTGGTCCGCAGGTCATTGTCTTGCAACGTCGGTAACTGGTGGTCCGCAGGTCATTGTCTTGCAACTTCGGTAACTGGTGGTCCGCAGGTCATTGTCTTGCAACTTCGGTAACTGATGGTCCGCAGGTCATTGTCTTGCAACTTCGGTAACTGGTGGTCCGCAGGTCATTGTCTTGCAACTTCGGTAACTGGTGGTCCGTAGGTCATTGTCATAGAGAAGATGTTGGTTGTTCCCTAAAATATGTGGACAAGGTTGTAGTTCTGTTTTAGTTCAGTTGTAGTTCTGTTGTAGTTCTGATGTAGTTCTGAAATGTAAAACTGATGAGAAAGTAAATCAGAATTATGTTGAATTATTACTTTTAGTTTTCATACTTTAACTATTAGTTTTTATAGCAATACAAACTTTTTACCTCTGTAATGTTTATTTCCTTTGGTGAAATTCAATACAATTACAAAAACTTAGAGAGATAGGAGAGAGAGAGGGAAAGAATGAGAAATTTAGAGCGAAAGAGGGGAAGAGAGAGGGTAAGGAGAGAGAGAGGAGACAATATCAAATGTAATCCTGGAACAACAGAACAGAGATGTCATCCAGTGTTTCATCTAGAAGTTTAAATTTGTTTTAGTTTATTTCATTGTAAGAGTCCAAGTCTTGAATACAAGAGACGAATACAATTACATTGTTTTCATTTGAATCTTCTTTTTTTTAAAAGTGCAACACAATTGGATCCTGTTTCCTCCATGACATGTCTGCATGACAAGCAGTCTGTCTTCTTATTTAGGCTGGGTGTCCTATGATTGTCTATCAATGCCGTTGTTAACATACTTGTAAACCACAAAGGAATAAGTATGAATTGTTGTGACAACATTTTAATTTAAAAAAAAAACCCAAAAAACAAAATCTGTTGTAGGATCTACAGCCACAACCAGATTAAAGTATTTAAACATTTTTGTACTATGAACATTTCACCCTATTAACTTTCTTTTCTGGCATGAGTAGTTCATCAAGAAACATTTCACGAATTAACTTTCCTTTCTGACATGAGTAGTTCATCAAGAAACATTTCACGAATTAACTTTCCTTTCTGACATGAGTAGTTCATCAAGAAACATTTCACGAATTAACTTTCCTTTCTGACATGAGTAGTTCATCAAGAAACATTTCACGAATTAACTTTCCTTTCTGACATGAGTAATTCATCAAGAAACATTTCACGAATTAACTTTCCTTTCTGACATGAGTAATTCATCAAGAAACATTTCACCGAGATCAAGTTCTAAATCAATTAAGCTCAAAAGTTGTAAAAATCTAAATTTCTTTGATGCAGCCTGAATATCTGAATCGGTTTAAAAAAATATTTTAATGATGAGAATTTAATTTTCAAACATGTACAAGGTTGTCACAGTATATTTAAAAGGAGACAATAGGCGGGGCTGGCCTATAACCTAACGGGGCTCGCGTGGAGGGGCCCTCAATAATATATCATAGATGTTACCTGTGAAACATTCACATCATTAAATTAGCACTATCACACTATGCAACCAAAGTTATTCTTACTGATAAACACATTAGGATATGGTCCATCGGGCCTAAAGGGCTTCCTACAATATTAATCTGGTGCTAAGAGGTCATGTACTGGCAGGGGCGTATTTAGAGGGGGGGGCGGGGGTCATGGCCCCTGTGTACTGGTACTTAAAGCTAGGGTCCCTAAATATCTTTTGAAATCTCTACCTACGGCCCTTATAGAATTAATGACGACCCAGTCTGCCATCTAACTGAATGTTCTCAACAGAACGCCTCTATGATGGCTGCTCTATCCTAAACAAAGTGGGAATCACTGGGCTAGATAATTGTTTGTATTGGAACTTCCGTTGATCTCACACTTCACTTTTCAAGTGTGAGTTACTTCCCCTGTTGGAGATGAAACAAGAGTTAACCCCACCTTGTGAGAAGAGCACTAGTCATTTTCACCAGATGATCTTAAGGACACAGTCTTGCGTGAACGCCAAACTCTGTATCATTGCCTTCTCAACAACTCTTGCTAACTCAAGTCTGATAACTCCAACATGCATTAAAGCCCATGAGACACAGTTATCTGCCCTTGGGATTGGAATGCCGCACGCAAACATTTAACCAACGAGTACACCATGATTTGTCTTCCTTTTATAAGGGAATTATCTATCTATCTATCTATCTATCTATCTATCTATCTATCTATCTATCTATCTATCTATCTATCTATCTATCTATCTATCTATCTATCTATCTATCTATCTATCTATCTATCTATCTATCTATCTATCTGTCTGTCTGTCTGTCTGTCTGTCTGTCTGTCTGTCTGTCTGTCTGTCTATCTATCTATCTATCTATCTATCTATCTATCTATCTATCTATCTATCTATCTATCTATCTATCTATCTATCTATCTATCTGTCTGTCTGTCTGTCTGTCTATCTATCTATCTATCTATCTATCTATCTATCTATCTATCTATCTATCTATCTATCTGTCTGTCTGTCTGTCTGTCTATCTATCTATCTATCTATCTATCTATCTATCTATCTATCTATCTATCTATCTATCTATGTCTGTCTGTCTTTCTGTCTGTCTATCTATCTATCTATGTCTGTCTCGGTCTGTCTGTCTTTGTCTTTTTGATCTGTATGTCTCTTTCTAACTACCTGCCTGCTTGTTTAAAGTGCCAGGTATTTCAACAGGTAAACGACACTAGTTTCTAAATTGACTGATTCAATTCTCTACCTATAACTTAACGGGGATGCATTCAGTGTATTGGTTAACATTATATCAATCTTTCTGGTTTCTTCTAAAACTAATGTTTGTATATTTGTTTCAAACTGATACAAAGATCATCAGCTAGTCTATGTTGTCTCTGTAATGTCTTTCTATCAGACAGCTAGTCTATGTTGTCTCTGTAATGTCTTTCTATCAGACAGCAAGTCTATGTTGTATTTGTTTGCTAAGTCTTCAAATTTCTTAAAGCCTTTTATTAGTAACAATTATATTTTTGAAGTGTCAATATAAAAAGACCAATAGTAGCTTGAAATATGTTTTACCTGTCCATCTATCTGTCTGCCTGACTGTCGATGTCAGGATATCTACTTGCCTGTTTATTTACATGCTAAAAATTAAATGAGCAATTAGTGTCATGTGATAAAAGAATTTGCCAAAAAACAAAAACAATACCCTCAAACAGTTAAGTCAATAATGAAAGATAAATAAATCATTTCTTAATGAAACAAATGCTTCCATCGTAAGACAGAATACAACAGTCCTAATGAATCAATACGTACACATTTCAAGGTACAGTGTAAACGTTAACAAATCTTATTTCAGATGTTTTGGGTTCGTCGTATTTTTTTTAAATCTAAGAAACCAATTAAATATATAACTACATAAAAATGTCAATGTAATTATATTCTCAGGTTATGTTCAGCTTGAAAGCGTTTGAAATTTAAATAAGGAAAAAAAAATAAAACTCAAATTACAAATATTATATGTTTGTTAATTTTTTTTTAATCACAACAATTATTTCACACACCTCTGTAGACATGTTTTTTTTTATTCTGACATTTATTTCAAATTATCACACACACACACACATTTCAAACTGATAACATAAACACAAATTCTTCATGAATGTTATTAAAATGTTTTAGATTGTTAGGGTTTTCGGAGTCAACTTGTTGGTCAAAGCAACCACTTAAATCAGGCGTTCTCAAACATAGTGTTACTGTCACCCCAACGCTCCCAATGTTACTGTCACCCCAACGCTCCCAATGTTACTGTCACCCCAACGCTCCCAATGTTACTGTCACCCCAACGCTCCCAATGTTACTGTCACCCCAACGCTCCCAATGTTACTGTCACCCCAACGCTCCCAATGTTACTGTCACCCCAACGCTCCCAATGTTACTGTCACCCCAACGCTCCCAATGTTACTGTCACCACAATGCTCCCAATGTTACTGTCACCACAACGCTCCCAATGTTACTGTCACCCCAACGCTCCCAATGTTACTGTCACCCCAACGCTCCCAATGTTACTGTCACCACAACGCTCCCAATGTTACTGTCACCCCAACGCTCCCAATGTTACTGTCACCCCAACGCTCCCAATGTTACTGTCACCCTAACGCTCCCAATGTTACGTGAAACAAACAAAAAAAAACGCCACCACTTTAGTCTGAGTTGTAAGGTCACATTAACCTTTTGACGTAGTTATTTTGAAAATGATGTCACCCTTACCTCAACCACAGTTTTTAAAAATAATCAGGGGACACAATGTTTGAAAACATGTTGAATATAATCAGGGGACATAATGTTTGATAATATGTAGAATATAATCTAGTGTACATAATGTTTGAAAACATGTAGAATGATCTTGCATTTCAAAATAAACAATAGTTCAGAATTTAGAACTTAATTTTATTTGTACGATTAAATAAAAAAAAAATCATTTTCGTTTGAAGTTACATATGGTGTTTTTATTGTTGTTTTATGTGGTAATATTTCTGATAAATTGTCTGAGAATATTTCTGATAAATTGTCTGAGAATATTTCTGATAAATTGTCTGAGAAAATTTCTGATAAATTGTCTGAGAAAATTTCTGATAGACTGTCTGAGAAATTTTCTGATAGATTGTCTGAGAATATTTCTGATAGACCGTCTGAGAATATTTCTGATAGACTGTCTGAGAATATTTCTGATAGATTGTCTGAGAATATTTCTGATAGATTGTCTGATAATAATTCTGGTAAATTGTCTAAGAATATTTCTGATAGATTGTCTGAGAATATTTCTGGTAAAGTTGTGTGATTATATTTATGATAAATTGTCTGTGAAGAATATTTCACATAAAAGTTATTGTGATAACTCAGTGGTGGTGGAGCTGTGAACTCAGATACTCCAGATATCAGCCTTATATAGATGACATCCCATACTTCAATGATTTGATGGGATAAACTTGAGTGAGTCATAAATGTTTCAGCCAGAAATGTTTGATGTTTTATCTAAGATATTTTGATCGATTAATTTTAATATTTTCTTAAATATTTTGAAACTTTATAAGTTTAACCTTTTTTTTCCGCAACGAGAAAGAATTAATTAATTAATTCAAACTCATTTTATTCTTTCATATCATCGGGTCTGAGAACTCGAAATTCTTTGTCTATCAATCTATCTGTCTTCTGGTTTTTTTTCTGTCTCAAGGCTGTATGTAATTTTTTCTGTTTAATTTGTCCGTAAGTCAGTTTATGTAAATTGTACTTTTATCAAAACATTGCATAAAAGAATATTAATATTACACCATTCATAAACTGACCTGCAGCTGTTTTGACAGACATCAAGCTATATAGAAACAGGTGACAAACATTTTCATTCAAAAGCAACAAACGGAAACAAAATGTGAACAAACATTAAAAAAGACATTGACTGTTTGTTGATCATTCAGACGTCAGATTTTATTGTCCAAAAGGAAAACATTTTAACCTGTTTATTTTAAGGATCAAGAGCCGATTTCTCTATCCCCCTCCCCCCCCATCCAACATCTCAAGGTGGATCGTACTCCACAGGTGACCGACTCTTCTTCCTCCCCACCCCTTCCCCCAACCTTATTTCCACTTGTAGCCAATATGTCAACGATAGAGATGAAATCTTTGTGTATGTTTCCATGGTGATATTTCCGTGTACAAGATACACCCGAAGGACGTCCCGCTGTTTTATGTGCTGAGATGCAATCTGTTGTGATGAGCTATTAACTAGATATCTAGGTAAGTGATGATCATCGTTGTCTGGCATATGCTAAACGCGCATACCTCAACACGTTCTTTCAGGAGTTGAACCGTGTCAGTTGGACCTTGTCAGATTGGTGAGTAGGCAGCGTATTAATTCTTTTCATTTGGTGAGCACATACTTGCATGCCCCGAGTAAAATGTTTGCACATGTACGATATAAACGTTTAGGTTAAGTATAATATTAAGTAAACGTGTACAGTTTGAAAGCGATGGTGTTCAGTATATACACAAAATCATACATTTGTGTACAGTATATACACAAAATCATACATTTGTGTACAGTATATACACAAAATCATACATTTGTGTACAGTATATACACAAAATCATACATTTGTGTACAGTATATACACAAAATCATACATTTGTGTACAGTATATACACAAAATCATACATTTGTGTACAGTATATACACAAAATCATACATTTGTGTACAGTATATACACACAATCATACATTTGTGTACAGTATATACACAAAATCATACATTTGTGTACAGTATATACACAAAATCATACATTTGTGTACAGTATATACACAAAATCATACATTTGTGTACAGTATATACACAAAATCATACATTTGTGTACAGTATATACATCTAAATATGTCTAATGTTATCTCATCTTTTGTGGTCCGGGTTCAAAGTCCGGTGAGGGCTCGGTATTTTTGAACAGGTCACACTGGGGTCACCCAATGTGGGGTCACCCTGAGTAGGGTTATCCATTGTGGGGCCATCCAGTGTGCGTCACACAATGTGGGGTCACCATGAGAAGGGTTATCCATTGTGGATTCACAAGTGTGCGTCACCCAATGTGGGGTTATCCATTGTGGGGTCATCCACTGTGGGTTCATCCAGTGCATGGAAGGTAAATATGGATGGACAATGTGCTAGCCATTAATTACACAATTACGTCATTTATCTGTGTATCTGTGACTCATATATCATAGATCATCATAAAGATATAATTGACATGTGACATATTGTATCATATATCATTTGCAAATGTCCAACACATATTTATATCGATTCCAATGATAAAAGAAAAGTGTGTGCGCCAGATCACTCGTTCTTATGAAATCGCAAATTTAAATTATCAAAATACTAGAACTTGGAATGTCTCTTAGCTCTATTCATTGCTAAATTAAACAAGTTGTACCAGAAGTAATCTTTCTAAAGTCACGTGACACAATGAGCACCAATCTGCCAGTCATACTGAGAAACTCTACTTCATTGTTTCCCAAACTTTCGACACCTGTATACTCATTTTATGTTTTAGTAATAATGATTACGCCTCCCTCTCGATAAAAAGCAACAAATAACAAACAACAGCAAACAACAACAAATAACAACAAACAACAACAAACAACAGCAAACAACAAACAACAAAAAACAACAAACAACAAAAAACAACAAACAACAACAAAAAACAAAAAACAACAAACAACAAACAACAACAACAAACAACAACAAACAACAACAAACAACAAAAACAACAAACAACAACAAACAACAACAAACAACAACACCAACAAGAAACAACAAACAACAAAAAAACAAACAACAAACAAACAAAAACACTCAACAAAAACAACAAACAACAACAACAACAAATAACAACAAACAACAAACAAACAACAACAAACAACAAAAACAGCAAAAAACAACAAACAAATAACAAAAAACAAGCAACAACAAACAACAACAAACAAACAACAAGCAACAACGAACAACAATGAAAAATAGCAACAAACAACAACAGACAACAACAACAAACAACAAACAATAGCAACAAACAACAACAAAATACAACAAACAACAACAACAAACAACTTGTTTATACTATCTTTAAGGTCATGTTTTACCCTCATTTCATTGTTTTCGCTTTATTAGTGCATGTTTACCCGATGTTCTCAGCCCGGTGGAGCTCATACCCCGGCCCAACCCCCTAGGGTACGCGTACCACACTTTGGGAAACACTGCCCTGTTTCATCTTAACTAGACACACTCAACCTCTACACGTTCTGTAAGGAGTTGGATCATTTCATCTTACTTTCACACACTCAACCTCTACACTTTCTGTAAGGAGTTGGATCATTTCATCTTACCTTGACACAATCAACCTCTACACTTTCTGTAAGGAGTTGGATCATTTCATCTTACCTTGACACAATCAACCTCTACACTTTCTGTAAGGAGTTGGATCATTTCATCTTACCTTGACACAATCAACCTCTACACTTTCTGTAAGGAGTTGGATCATTTCATCTTACCTTGACACAATCAACCTCTACACTTTCTGTAAGGAGTTGGATCATTTCATCTTACCTTGACACAATTAACCTCTACACGTTCTGTAAGGAGTTGGATCATTTCATCTTACCTTGACACAATCAACCTCTACACTTTCTGTAAGGAGTTGGATCATTTCATCTTACCTTGACACACTCAACCTCTACACGTTCTGTAAGGAGTTGGATCATTTCATCTTACTTTGACACAATCAACCTCTACACGTTCTGTAAGAAGTTGGATCATTTCATCTTACCTTGACACAATCAACCTCTACACGTTCTGTAAGGAGTTGGATCATTTCATCTTACCTTGACACAATCAACCTCTACACTTTCTGTAAGGAGTTGGATCATTTCATCTAACTTTGACACAATCAACCTCTACACGTTCTGTAAGAAGTTGGATCATTTCATCTTACCTTGACACAATCAACCTCTACACTTTCTGTAAGGAGTTGGATCATTTCATCTTACTTTGACACAATCAACCTCTACACGTTCTGTAAGAAGTTGGATTATTTCATCTTACCTTGACACAACCAACCTCTACACTTTCTGTAAGAAGTTGGATCATTTCATCTTACTTTGACACAATCAACCTCTACAGGTTCTGTAAGAAGTTGGATCATTTCATCTTACCTTGACACAATCAACCTCTACACGTTCTGTAAGAAGTTGGATCATTTCATCTTCCCCCGCCACCACCAGTTGGTAAATAATTAAAGTCTTTCCTCTTGTAGTGATGAGTTGGCATGCGCAGTATGACATCCGGTATAAAGTTATCATGGGATAAACTCATGATATCTTGATAACGAAGTTTGAGTTATCATAGGATAAATTGATGACTAACGAAGTTCGAGTTATCATGGTATAAACTGATGATATCTTGATAACGAAGTTCGAGTTATCATGGGATAAACTGATGATATCTGAATAACGAAGTTCGTGAAAATATATTGAATTTATTCTAAAGTTGTTTTATTATCTTAGTTTTTTTTTGTCCTCTAGCTAACAGACAATTGAGACATTTTTAGCAAATGTTGGTTTTCAAATAATTGATTTTCAATAAGGTTGCCCTGCTTATTGAATACTTTAAAGAACCAAACTTTCATGCATGAGCTGTACAGTATTCTGTGTAATGACTCTAAAATTGTTGTTTTTATTTAATTGTTAAAGCCAATCACGGTCAGATGAAAGTTCTATTTTAATGACATGTACCGAACATATTAATATGAATGGGAAAGTATATTGTTTATAAAATTGAGATTATTTGTAAAGTAAATATCACGTATGAAATACAAAGTCTGTTGAAGTATAGTCCACCCATTTTTTAGCGGTTTGTCGGTTTCAGACTTTACAATGATAAATGAATCTCCGAGAAGGAGAGCTCTTTATTAATGTATAGAAAATGTTGGGAGTTAGAAAACGTGATTTACTTAGCGTGACAGTCGAATGCCCAAAATATTTGGGGTAATAAGAGAAAATAAGACATTACTAATTGAACGTTAGAATATCACTGTGATTATTGTACGATGAATTGTTTATATATATTTAACCGATAAAAATCACAAAATAGTGTAGCGCGCCGAGGTGAAGGTGGTTTGTGATTTCTGCATATAAATGTGTACATCTCTATGTAGTCTGTATAAATGTGTACATCTTTATGTAGGCTGTATAAATGTGTACATCTTTATGTAGTCTGTATAAATGTGTACATCTTTATGTAGTCTGTATAAATGTGTACATCTTTATGTAGTCTGTATAAATGTGTACATCTTTATGTAGGCTGTATAAATGTGTACATCTTTATGTAGTCTGTATAAATGTGTACATCTTTATGTAGTCTGTATAAATGTATACATCTTTATGTAGTCTGTATAAATGTGTACATCTCTATGTAGTCTGTATAAATGTGTACATCTTAATGTAGTCTGTATAAATGTGTACATCTTTATGTAGTCTGTATACATGTGTACATCTTTATGTAGTCTGTATAAATGTGTACATCTTTATGTAGTCTGTATAAATGTGTACATCTTTATGTAGTCTGTATAAATGTGTACATCTTTATGTAGTCTGTATAAATGTGTACATCTTTATGTAGTCTGTATAAATGTGTACATCTCTATGTAGTCTGTATAAATGTGTACATCTCTATGTAGGCTGTATAAATGTGTACATCTCTATGTAGGCTGTATAAATGTGTACATCTTTATGTAGTCTGTATAAATGTGTACATCTCTAAGTAGTCTGTATAAATGTGTACATCTCTATGTAGGCTGTATAAATGTGTACATCTCTATGTAGTCTGTATAAATGTGTACATCTCTATGTAGGCTGTATAAATGTGTACATCTCTATGTAGTCTGTATAAATGTGTACATCTCTATGTAGTCTGTATATAAATGTTTACATATCTATGTATGATGTGTATAAATAAATTTAGACAAATCTATGTATGCTGTGTACAAATGTAGACAGATGTATGTATTATGTGTATAAATGTATACAGCGCTATGCAGACTATGTTCAATTTATATTTCTACAACTGAACTCTTTGATGGAACGATCTCCGTGTAGAAATTCAATCATGTACAAATTAAGTACAGGAAGTTCCATCCAATAGTTTTGTTAGCCTTGGATCAATATTTATTACCATACAAGTGAATATATCTTGGTGATTTGGTCACTAACTGACCACATGAGGTTATAACTTGATACCTTCCTGTGTGGTCAGTTGCTAAATTATGGTCTTCACTACACAGATAACTAATACATCATGATTGTTCCAGTCACTGTATGGTGTATGAAATGTTCAACCTCTTGCTGTAAGGAGTGTAATACATCATGATTGTTCCAGTCACTGTATGGTGTATGAAATGTTTCGCCTCAAGCTGTAAGGAGTGTAATACATCATGATTGTTCCAGTCACTGTATGGTGTATGAAATGTTTCGCCTCAAGCTGTAAGGAGTGTAATACATCATGATTGTTCCAGTCACTGTATGGTGTATGAAATGTTTCGCCTCAAGCTGTAAGGAGTGTAATACATCATGATTGTTCCTGTCGCTGTATGGTGTATGAAATGTTTCGCCTCAAGCTGTAAGGAGTGTAATACATCATGATTGTTCCAGTCGCTGTATGGTGTATGAAATGTTTAGCCTCATGTTGTATGGAGTGTTCCAGGGGTGGAAATAGAAATGAAACTATTTCCCTCCAATGAACGTCAGCGATACGGCTAACAACTTGACGGGCCCTGCAACAAAATTTTTGAGCCCCCCCCCCCCCAAAAAAAAAGAATGCATGGGCGTTGTCATTTTGTTCTAGTTTGAAGCCCTTGTATTACGGGCCGGATGGCGCCACTGCTACACATACAGGTATTTATATAAGTGTGTATGTGTGTGTGTGTGTAAAGACATTTTCTTCGTTTTTTAATGGAGGGTGTAAAAGAAAATAAATCTTCACTTTTTACTTCATTTATGTAATGTATTACCCGAGACAAGTGATATTTACTTATTGGAATAAAACAAATGTAAAATAAGTAAACAATTCACTCGATGAAACATCGTCTTATTTTACTCTACGTTGTATTGTGTCATCATGATGTTATGATAATCTTGTATTGCGTCATCACGATGTTATGATAATCTTGTATTGGGTCATCATGATGTTATGATAGCGTTGTATTGCGTCATCACGATGTTATGATAACCTTATATTGTGTCATCATGATGTTATGACAACCTTGTATTGTTTAATAAGATAAGCATAAAGTCAAGATTTGGCATCACACATAAACGGTTTATTATTATTACATTTAATATGTAAAGAATATTATATAGTTGTATATTTTTAAAAAAATCTATTGGTTAATAAAATTTTACACAAAATTATTAGAATACGTAAGTTGAATCGTGAAGAAATATTTTTACTATAATGAAATCTCATACACTTTACTTTCACTTTGTTGTACCTACTTGAAATTACTTTCACTACTCCATCAACAAAAAATGTTTAACTGCATCGTTACACAAGATAAATAGTAAATTTGTTTTAATTTACTTAGCGGAAATGTTGATATCTTTGAAATATGATAGAAATGACTTTAGTTATCAAACATTATGTTCAAGATGTACTACAAGATGGTGGAATGATAAACTGAGATGGGTCAACTCGAGTTACAGTGTCGGTGAAGATAATTAGACTCAGTGGAGAGCCAGTGACTGTATCTGAAATATCAATCAAACAATTAAAAAATTGAATTTTTCGTCAATTGCCAATATCATCTTTAATTAACTTACATTTATTTATTTATACATTTTTGTTTAGAACAACCACGTTTTTGAAGATCTCCAATGATATTAGTTGAACTGAACTGTAATGTTTACTAATGTGAACGTTTTCTAGTGTCTGTTTCTTAAAACATTGCAAAAGTCTTCAACCGATACAAAAATCTAATAAAGTATATTTTTGTTCAAAATATCATTTCTTTCTCATTTACGTGTATTTAACTACAAATTTCACTTTCATCGGAGAAATAAAATTGACTTGATATATCGGGACCAACTGAACGAGTTGTACAAAAATAATTAAAAAAAACAACCACCGAAACACGCGTTTTCAAAAATAGTGTAAAATGCCCTAAATTTTTTTAAGCACTCGAAAAGTGAAGCGTCGGTGTTTACTCATTATTTATCACTCTCTGCAACACACGCTTTTTACTCGGAGTATATACTTATTGTAAACACAAAAAAGTAGAGCCTATATAATTTGTCAAAATACAACAGAGTAGAACCTACATACTAATTCAAAATACATCAAATCATGGATTATACAGTTACCCAAAATTTGTCTGACTATTGGAAATACCGGACTTGTTCCCAAAGTTAAGGCCGTTCTTAGCGTCACATTATCAGAGAGGTCAAGTTGCCAGGTCTGGACATTGATAACTTGAGGACTAAAGCCCAAGTACGTGTTGTCCGGACTCACCTTCCTAGCTGTGGCTGGGAGATTGGAGTAGATAGACAACAGACATGTGGCTGAGAGATTGGAGTAGATAGACAAGAGACATAGAACTATGTGGTTGGGAGATTGGAGTAGGTAGACAAGAGACATAGGACTATGTGGCTGGGAGATTGGAGTAGATAGACAAGAGACATAGGAATATGTGGCTGAGAGATTGGAGTAGGTAGACAAGAGACATAGGACTATGTGGCTGAGAGATTGGAGTAGATAGACAAGAGACACAGGACTATGTGGCTGGGAGATTGGAGTAGATAGACAAGAGACATAGGACTATGTGGCTGAGAGATTGGAGTAGGTAGACAAGAGACATAGGACTATGTGGCTGAGAGATTGGAGTAGATAGACAAGAGACATAGGACTATGTGGCTGAGAGATTGGAGTAGATAGACAAGAGACATAGGACTATGTGGCTGAGAGATTGGAGTAGATAGACAAGAGACATAAGACTATGTGGCTGAGAGATTGGAGTGGTTAGACAAGAGACATAGGACTATGTGGCTGAGAGATTGGAGTAGGTAGACAAGAGATAGGACTATGTGGCTGGGAGATTGGAGTGGTTAGACAAGAGACATAGGACTATGTGACTGAGAGATTGGAGTAGGTAGACAAGAGACATAGAACTATGTGGCTGACAGATTGGAGTAGATAGACAAGAGACATATGACTATGTGACTGGGAGATTGGAGTAGATAGACAAGAGACATAAGACTACATATACTATATAGCATGGTATAACGTAACACAACATTTTACTCCATTTTACTCCGATATCCTTTGAACACATTGGACAATTCACTGGACAATTCACTGGACAATTCACTGGACTAACCTGGCAGACACTTTGAAATAAATTCTGTAAAGCTCATTCCATGTTTAGAACAGTTACCTGTTGGACTGATGACGTAGACAATCAACTAAATAAAGGAGTTGAAATAAAAGAAAGAATTGTATACATCCGTAAGTAATGTATATATTACACAGTTCAAAAATATTTTAAATTGTTTACTGTTGACAGTTATAATCTATTACGGATAAATAAAAACTTCAAATTTAGTTAAATTGTGAGAAAATCAAAAATAAAACCACATTTCGCCACATTTTTAATTATTGTTTGATTGTTTAATGTCCTGCTCTCTGCTTCAAATATTTCATCCGTAAGTTTGTTTTGTTTTCAATGATTCATTTATTTTAATGTTTTACAATTTAAAGTTTTTGTGTGTACAAGATGAGAATTTAGCTCATCCCTTTCCTTTAAAACAATACCCTCATTTTTACAGAGCCATACATATATAGATTTTTGGGAACTCTAGACAAATGTACCATTGAAGGGGATTAAACAAAGGAACTTATTTTTGATGGCATGCCAAGGAATAGGGACTTTCGGGTTCATAGGCAAAGCCATATTTGGGGAGCTATATGCAAATGTACCTGATGGGGACCCAGACACAACATCAGGGCATATCTTAGACCCCAAAACGTCCAATTGACTCTTTCACTTTTGTTAAGTCATGGTGTCATATTTAGGTAAATCTAAAATAAATTGAAAGAGGGGGGGGTGACTAGACAGCCGACTAGTAAGGTTGTCTCTGTGTAAGTGTAATCAAAGTCAAGGCTGTCTCAGTGTAAGTGTAATCAAAGTCAAGGTTGTCTCTGTGTAAGTGTAATCAAAGTCAAGGCTGTCTCTGTGTAAGTGTAATCAAAGTCAAGGGTGTCTCTTTGTAAGTGTAATCAAAGTCAAGGTTGTCTCTTTGTAAGTGTAATCAAAGTCAAGGCTGTCTCTTTGTAAGTGTAATCAAAGTCAAGGTTGTCTCTGTGTAAGTGTAATCAAAGTTTAGGTTGTCTCTGTGTAAGTGTAATCAAAGTCAAGGTTGTCTCTGTGTAAGTGTAATCAAAGTCAAGGCTGTCTCTGTGTAAGTGTAATCAAAGTCAAGGTTGTCTCTGTGTAGGTGTAATCAAAGTCAAGGTTGTCTCTGTGTAAGTGTAATCAAAGTCAAGGCTGTCTCTGTGTAAGTGTAATCAAAGTCAAGTACAGTGTAATGTTGGAATTAGAATAAATAATTTATATATCAGATGCCAAAGTAGGGAAGAAAAAATTAAATATCGGAATCTAAAACTATAAAGCTTTTAATTAGTTTGACTTTCTGTCTGTCCTCAAATCTTGGAATTCTATTTTAGATTTTTTCTAAATTAGTGAGAAGGCTCAAGTCTGGCCTACTTGTAGTTTCTACCTTACAATACACAATTGGAGTCCATGAATTAACATCACATAGAATATTGTTATTGTAAACACCAATTGTATTATAGAGATGTTGTATTGTTACATTGTTATTGTTAACACCAATTATATTATAGAGATGTTGTATTGTTACATTGTTATTGTTAACACCAATTGTATTATAGAGATGTTGTATTGTTACATTGTTATTGTAAACACCAATTGTATTATAGAGATGTTGTTAGTTACATTGTTATTGTAAACACCAATTGTATTATAGAGATGTTGTATAGTTACATTGTTATTGTAAACACCAATTGTATTATAGAGATGTTGTGTTGTTACATTGTTATTGTAAACACCAATTGTATTATAGAGATGTTGTGTTGTTACATTGTTATTGTAAACACCAATTGTATTATAGAGATGTTGTATTGTTACATTGTTATTGTTAACACCAATTATATTATAGAGATGTTGTATTACATTGTTATTGTAAACACCAATTGTATTATAGAGATGTTGTATAGTTACATTGTTATTGTTAACACCAATTGTATTATAGAGATGTTGTATTGTTGCATTGTTATTGTTAACACCAATTGTATTATAGAGATGTTGTATAGTTACATTGTTATTGTAAACACCAATTGTATTATAGAGATGTTGTGTTGTTACATTGTTATTGTAAACACCAATTGTATTATAGAGATGTTGTATTGTTACATTGTTATTGTTAACACCAATTGTATTATAGAGATGTTGTATAGTTACATTGTTATTGTAAACACCAATTGTATTATAGAGATGTTGTATAGTTACATTGTTATTGTAAACACCAATTGTATTATAGAGATGTTGTATAGTTACATTGTTATTGTAAACACCAATCGTATTATAGAGATGTTGTATTGTTGCATTGTTATTGTAAACACCATCTGTAATCTATAGATGATCTCAAATGTAGCAAAAACAACAGTACGTACCGTTAAAATCATACACAGTCCTTACTTTACTCAATATTTCATATTTGGCTGCAATATTCTTGGTAAAGTCTACTGAGTAGACCCCATTGGTCTGAAAATGTAAAGTCTACTGAGTAGACCCCATTGGTCTGAAAATGTAAAGACAAAAATAAATTATTTGAAAGCAGCTTTCTCAAAGGGTTTATCGCCGTCGAATTTCAAATTGGTCACCACAAAATTCAAATTGGTCACCACAAAATTCAAATTGGTCACCACAAAACTCAAATTGGTCACCACAAAATTCAAATTGGTCACCACAAAACTCAAATCGGTGACCACAAAATTCAAATTGGTCACCACAAAATTTAAATTGGTCACCACAAAACTCAAATGGGTCACCACAAAATTCAAATTGGTCACCACAAAATTCAAATTGGTCACCGCAAAATTCAAATTAGTCACCACAAAACTCAAATTGGTCACCACAAAATTCATATTGGTCACCACAAAATTCAAATGGGTCACCACAAAATTCAAATGCATCATTAAAGGAAACACAATTTCCTTTTGATAGCTTTTCTTTTGTGGGTCGGTCAACGAAGACAAAATTGACGCCATAATGGGTCGCGAAGAGTATAAGTATGAGAACCCCTGAACTAATGCAATGGTAAAGTAAATTTTCAGGGGCGGACACGCATGGGGGTCAGTGGGCCGCCTTTATTTTATAATTTAGTAAAACTATATAAAGAGCAGCACTCTAATGAATTGAACAGGTTTAGTGCGAAAAGTAAACTAGTAAGATATAGTGGCTCACTGGGAGCCGTACCAGACAAAAAGTAAATTAGTAAGATATAGTGGCTCACTGGGAGCCGTACCAGACAAAAAGTAAATTAGTAGGATATAGTGGCTCACTGGGAGCGTACCAGACAAAAAGTAAATTAGTAAGATATAGTGGCTCACTGGGAGCCGTACCAGACAAAAAGTAAATTAGTAGGATATAGTGGCTCACTGGGAGCGTACCAGACAAAAAGTAAATTAGTAAGATATAGTGGCTCACTGGGAGCCGTACCAGACAAAAAGTAAATTAGTAAGATACAGTGGCTCACTGGGAGCCGTACCAGACAAAAAGTAAATTAGTAAGATATAGTGGCTCACTGGGAGCCGTACCAGACAAAAAGTATATTAGTAGGATATAGTGGCTCACTGGGAGCCGTACCAGACAAAAAGTAAATTAGTAAGATATAGTGGCTCACTGGGAGCCGTACCAGACAAAAAGTAAATTAGTAAGATATAGTGGCTCACTGGGAGCCCACGAGACAGAAAGTAAACTAGTAAGATATGGTGGCTCACTGGGAGCCCTCGAGACAAAAAGTAAACTAGTAAGATATAGTGGCTCACTGGGAGCCGTACCAGACAAAAAGTAAACTAGTAAGATATAGTGGCTCACTGGGAGCCGTACCAGACAAAAAGTAAACTAGTAAGATATAGTGGCTCACTGGGAGCGTACCAGACAAAAAGTAAACTAGTAAGATATGGTGGCTCACTGGGAGCCGTACCAGACAAAAAGTAAACTAGTAAGATATAGTGGCTCACTGGGAGCCCCACCATACCCAACGTAGAGCCATGTGTCGCGCTTAGAGCCTTATGTAATAAGTGTACTAAAAGTTTTATTAAATTTTATGAATTACAAATTATATTAAATGCTTCACTGTAAGGATGAGATGTCTAGGAATTAGATGCTATTAAATACAAAGCGGATGATTTTTTTTATAGTGCTAATGACCATGGGGTACTACAGTGGCTCTTACTGGTGGTCAAACTCAGGTCATTGTGGTCGACAGTCCCGCGATGTTCACTGCCTTGATCAATGATCTATATATTTAATGGGCTAGCGACGATAAAACATGTTGGCAGTTAATTTGTGTTTTAACTAATGTATACATGCAAAATTATACTGTGGCTACTGTTGTTTGGAACTATGCATTCTGTCAGTAAATATCGGGTCGCTAATAATCTTTGACATTTGGGGTACCATTTCCCCCAATTACTACGTCATTCTATCCCCGGTCCACTGTCCAGTGCCTATATTATCCAATTTTGCGACGGGTCTAACTGTTAGCAATGTAGGACTACCATAATGTGAGACTCGTCCGTACCAGTTTTCTTCTTAGAATCAAGTAAACACCTGTCTAGAGTTCTTAGAATCAAGTAAACACCTCTCTAGAGTTCTTAGAATCAAAGTAAACACCTCTCTAGAGTTCTTAGAATCAAGTGAACACCTCTCTAGAGTTCTTAGTACTAAGAAAGTCCTCTAGTTTACCTTTGTGTAATGATTGACCTGGGTAGGGGCCCCATTGTTCTTTAAAGTCATGCCCTAGTTGTCACAGAGATTAGTCTTGAAGTCATGCCCTAGTTGTCACAGAGATTGGTCTTGAAGTCATGACCTAGTTGTCACAGAGATTGGTCTTGAAGTCATGACCTAGTTGTCACAGAGATTGGTCTTGAAGTCATGACCTAGTTGCCACAGAGATTGGTCGTGAAGTCATGACCTAGTTGTCACAGAGATTGGTCTTGAAGTCATGACCTAATTGCCACAGAGATTAGTCTTGAAGTCATGACCTAGTTGTCACAGAGATTGGTCTTGAAGTCATGACCTAATTGCCACAGAGATTAGTCTTGAAGTCATGACCTAATTGTCACAGAGATTGGTCTTGAAGTCATGACCTAGTTGTCACAGAGATTGGTCTTGAAGTCATGACCTAATTGCCACAGAGATTGGTCTTGAAGTCATGACCTAGTTGTCACAGAGATTGGTCTTGAAGTCATGACCTAGTTGTCACAGAGATTGGTCTTGAAGTCATGACCTAGTTGCCACAGAGATTGGTCGTGAAGTCATGACCTAGTTGTCACAGAGATTGGTCTTGAAGTCATGACCTAGTTGTCACAGAGATTGGTCTTGAAGTCATGACCTAGTTGCCACAGAGATTGGTCGTGAAGTCATGACCTAGTTGTCACAGAGATTGGTCTTGAAGTCATGACCTAATTGCCACAGAGATTAGTCTTGAAGTCATGACCTAATTGTCACAGAGATTGGTCTTGAAGTCATGACCTAGTTGTCACAGAGATTGGTCTTGAAGTCATGACCTAGTTGTCACAGAGATTAGTCTCGTTTTAGTTGACTTATTTATATGATTGTTCTGTTTTGGATATTATATGATTGTCTATTTTCTTTCTTTATTACAGTTCTGCTTTATGATTGTTTAGTTGGACACTTTGTAAGTTTGATTGAACGTTTGGTTTTTTTTGTCAATCTGATTATTATTAAAGCTGTAAGTGTGTCGTCATAACCAATCCGTCCTTCCGTCTGTTTATCCGTCAATGTGTCCATCTGCTCAACACTTTAGTTTGGTTCAACGTTTAATAATTGATATTACACTCTTCAAATAATGACTACTACTATAAAATAAAAATACATAGTTGGCACTTTATATTGAATGTTTCATTTTATTAAAATTTGATAGGTATTCATTTATTGTAGTTGTTCAAATATTAAATACAAATAAAATAGAGATTAATAAATGAAGCAATGCGGTCTTCATGTGAAGCTACAATAAGGAAAGAGTATATCAGTTGAGACTATAATATAGAGAACTTACATTATTAAGGAAATTGTAGTAGTTGATTTGAATCTGCTCTGGCTGACATATTTCTGTGGGATCCTGTCCGAAGACAAAACATGAGAAAAATATAACTATCAACAACACAATCAGTCGGCCCAACATTTTGTAGAGTGTGGCATTACTCCAGTCACTTGCATGTAGATATCAGTAGAAGATAACTTGATACTTTTACGAGTTATCTCTCTTTTTGTTCATCATCAACCAGACTTACAAAATGTACAGAATTATTAAATTAAAATATTTGCTATCACAAAAGCCATGAAAGATACATATTTTAGTTTTAATATTTAAACAATATCATATTTTATTATATATATATATATATATATATATATATATATATATATATATGATATTAAATCTGTTTTTATAAGCGATTTATTTGGACCTAGGCAAAAAGTACCTGACATTGACATGAAACTAAAATCATGTAGAATATATTAATTGTTATTATGTTTCTTCATCGGCATGAACGCATAATTATTTTGTTTTTAAAGTACATAAAAAAAAACTTTTTTAAAATTAAGTACAATGTAAACTTCACTGATCATTATAAAATATTCTTGGTCTAATGAAGTGTAGAATTAATCTGTTTCTATCAACGGCATATACTGGGACTGTGTAGACAGGTCAATACCTTTAGTTTCCCCAACTCAATTCAGTTACAAGTTTAATTCTGACTTACTTTAGGGGAAAGGGGGGGGGAGAGGTTTAACTAACTTTCACCAGAACCTGGAAAAAATGTTTTTTTTTTTACCAGGGATAGAACCCATTACTCTCTGTTCGACTGTTGAGCTCCCTACACAGTTCGACCAATGGTTCACCTTTTAAAATTGAAGCTTTTTTATTAAAGTGCACTAAAAAGTAAAAGAAATATAATTCCATAGATCATATATATATCGATTGATATAAATAGTCAGTAATAAAACTATAAGCGTGGGTGCACAGTTAGATTTTTGAATTAATTAGTAATATACTTTTATTGAACAATTTATTTCATGACATTGTTAGCCAGTATAGTGTATGTCAGGTAAACAAAGCATAACGCTATATCATATCTGTTCAATAAAACTTCTACTGCGATATAGAGTTAAACTGACCAATGATACAATAGATACGTGCCCTTATTGCACCCGAAATCTAGGCTAAACGACTCATTTGGTTTTCTATGCCTGACATCTAAAGTACAAGATAATTATAATAAACAGGATTCATTCAAGGTATGAAAGTGTGCATCGTACTTTAGTATTTCTTCCTGTCTCAACTTGTTACAATTGTCTCAAGGCTGTTAGGTTATTTGGACCAAGTATTATTGTTATCTGCAGGGGATTTTCCAAATGTTATTGCTGTTGTTATAATTGACTTTATCATCAAACTGACTAGTAGTATAATTGACTTAAATCTGAATAGTTCATGTTTTGTCATGGTCCAACCCATGACTTATTGTATAATTGACTTAAATCTGAATATTTCATGTTTTCTCATGGTCCAACCCATGACTTGTTGTATAATTGACTTAAATCTGAATATTTCATGTTTTCTCATGGTCCAACCCATGACTTGTTGTATAATTGACTTAAATCTGAATATTTCATGTTTTCTCATGGTCCAACATATGACTTGTTGTATAATTGACTTAAATCTGAATATTTCATATTTTGTCATGGTCCAACCCATGACTTGTTGTATAATTGACTTAAATCTGAATAGTTCATGTTTTCTCATGGTCCAACCCATGACTTGTTGTATAATTGACTTAAATCTGAATATTTCATGTTTTCTCATGGTCCAACCCATGACTTGTTGTATAATTGACTTAAATCTGAATATTTCATGTTTTGTCATGGTCCAACCCATGACTTGTTGTATAATTGACTTAAATCTGAATATTTCATATTTTGTCATGGTCCAACCCATGACTTGTTGTTATGTTTGAATTTGATCCATCAAACAAGAGGCGGATATAACGAATCTCATTTATAGAATTAGATGAAGGAAGGTCCTGAATTTTAAATATATTTTTATAATGGGATTGTGGGGAGATGGAGGGGGGTATGTTTGCGTTAGGTATTATGTGAAAGGCCACATATCGAATCGTTACTTCCATTCTACATCTGATCAAGTTACTTATAGCCTACTTTTGTATTACATTTGATTTCAAACGCTACATTAGCGTTGTGCAAATACGCGAGGTCTTGAGATTAGGCTATATGCAGTACCACATTGTACTATGTCTTGAGTTTAGGCTGTATACCGTACCACATTGTACTATGTTTTTAGTTTAGGCTGTATACCGTACCACATTGTACTATGTCTTTAGTTTAGGCCATATACCGTACCACAGTGTACTATGTCTTGAGTTTAGGCTGTATACCGTGCCATATTGCAGGGCCCATAAGGTGGGGGGTCCTGCGTCATGTGGGTTTGTCATCAACCCCCATAGGTCACGTCTGCAAATGTTAAACTGTTATTGTTTTGAAAGAAAGTTTATTATTTTACTATTATGAATGATTTGTATTGGGAAGTATGAGCTGCCAGGCATTCTGCTAGTCACACGATGGTTACAGAAACAGGGGCATTTTAAAATTCATCTGCTCTGATGGCCTGATTATTAATTTTTAATATGTTTAAATATTTACTTTATACATCCGCCCCCCCCCCATCATTTTTGACGGGGCGCAATAATTTGTTTGTTCGACTGGAGCCCTGGTGCACATACAACTGTTTGTTGGTGCACATACAACTGTTTGTTGGTGCACATACAACTGTTTGTCGGTGCACATACAACTGTTTGTTGGTGCACATACAACTGTTTGTCGGTGCACATACAACTGTTTGTTGGTGCACATACAACTGTTTGTTGGTGCACATACAACTGTTTGTTGGTGCACATACAACTGTTTGTTGGTGCACATACAACTGTTTGTTGGTGCACATAAAAGTGTTTGTTGATGCACATACAACTGTTTGTTGTTGCACATACAACTGTTTGTTGTTGCACATACAACTGTTTGTTGGTGCACATACAATTGTTTGTTGGTGCACATAAAAGTGTTTGTTAATGCACATACAACTGTTTGTTGGTGCACATACAACTGTTTGTCGGTGCACATACAACTGTTTGTTGGTGCACATACAACTGTTTGTTGGTGCACATACAACTGTTTGTTGGTGCACATACAACTGTTTGTTGGTGCACATACAACTGTTTGTTGGTGCACATACAACTGTTTGTTGGTGCACATACAACTGTTTGTTGGTACACATAGTTCGATATTGTTATTTCTGGGAAATAATATCATTGATGATATTAACGATGAAATTTTCTAGATTGTAACTTGTTATGTCATACCATATTTTGTCTTACAATAAAATGATCATGAGATAGACAGAAACAGACAGAAAAGGAATTATAGAGAAGAATACAGACAAACATACGTACATACAGGCAGACAAAGTAATAGATTGGTTGAATAGACAGTTATAAAAGCTGATCATACAACACATTAAGTGTACTATGACCACTCTAACATAAACACGGAACTACTTCCACTGTTTCATGTGATACTAGTAAAGTGATTAATTACTTTGAAACTTCTTCAAAGTCTTTAAACTAAATTCAGATTTTGAAAGCTGTGTCTACATTTATTACCAACATTTCAACAGCTTTGTTTTGATTGTAATATTTTTCGCTAAGAATTCTTTTCTTACTAAATTGTATATACCGTTGACATTCGGTTGTAGATATACCAGACAAGTTAACTCCCTATTTCACCCTCAACTCACTCTCGTGCTAATCTGATTCTCGCATGTGTACAAGTGTTTACGTTGTTAACCAAATTGTTACTGCAGACAGAATTCTCAAGTAAGTCGAATACATTTCTTGGTAATCTCATATTACATCGCTGGCTTGTTTAGAATTCCACCTGTGTCTGTTTTACTTTTACCTGTAATCTGAGTGAGTGCTTATGTTAGTTAAGGATGAGTTATTGGTATGGAGCGCCGGTTTATTCTAGAGTGAGAGCTAATCACCTGTTAATGTGTATCGTTACTGTCTTGCCAAGTTCGGGGGCGGGGGGGAAGGGGGGGACATAAATGTATTAATTAAACAGATATTTTTAAGTAGTAGACTTTTTATCCGGTATCGTAAATGGAGATATAATTTTCAAAGATGCTACGATGCTAAGAAAATTTCCCTTTATCCATTTACTCCTTAGACGATTAAACACAGAAGCCGACACTGATCATATGTCAGATGCCGACACTGAACATATGATGAACGAACAAAGTCAGGCAGAACGTAAAGATACACATGACTGATTAATTCTGCATGTTCAATACATAAATTCTATCAGGTGAATATTAGAAAGATACCATATGTACCATACGTATTATTAGGTGACTATTAGAAAGATACCATATGTACCATACGTATTATTAGGTGACTATTAGAAAGATACCATATGATTCATACGTATTATTAGGTGACTATTAGAAAGATACCATATGAACCATAAGTATTATTAGGTGACTATTAGAAAGATACCATATGAACCATACGTATTATTAGGTGACTATTAGAAAGATACCATATGATTCATACGTATTATTAGGTGACTATTAGAAAGATACCATATGAACCATACGTATTATTAGATGACTATTAGAAAGATACCATATGAACCATACGTATTATTAGGTGACTATTAGAAAGATACCATATGAACCATACGTATTATTAGGTGACTATTAGAAAGATACCATATGAACCATACGTATCATTAGGTGACTAGTAGAAAGATACCATATGAACCATACGTATTATTAGGTGACTATTAGAAAGATACCATATGAACCATACGTATTATTTATTAACAAAAGATATGCTGGCATTTTTTTTTTAATTTTATTTGTTAATTAAACAATTAAGAAAAGGTACAGGATCTTATTATGAATGTATTTCTAAGTCACGTGACATTCAGTACTGTCCCTAGCGATGAAACTATTCAACTAATTTCCTCTTCTTCCAACTGGAACTTAAGTCCTTGACATTATAAAGTGGGTCACGAAGTTATTGCGCCTTCTCCACCAACAATCTAGGTTTCCTAATGTGACCCCACCGATCATCCCCTCCCCCCCCCAGTCCCTCCCAACTGTCCAATCAGTTCATGACAAATATTCAGGCTGTAAATTCTAAACATTGTGTGTGTCGTCAGCAGCCTAAATTATATTTATTTTCTAAAGATTTAAAACAATTTTTTTGTAATAAATTTGAATTGTGAGTGTCGAGACACACAATAAATAAAGTATAAAACGCACAATAAATTAGGTATAAAACACACAATAAATAAAGTATAAAACACACAATAAATAAAGTATAAAACACACAATAAATAAAGTATAAAACACACAATAAATAAAGTATAAAACACACAATAAATAAAGTATAAAACACACAATAAATAAAGTATAAAACATACAATAAATAAAGTATAAATAAATCAATCAAATAATTTGACTAATACCATTGAATGTACAATGTTGAAAATTAAAATAGGACATTGCGAGAATTCTATGAGGTATTCTATTGGCTATTGGAAGTTACAACCTGATTGAATCAATCGTTATTACTTGATTGAATCAGTCGTTGCTACTTGATGAAATCAATAATTTCAGAGGCATGATGCCGGTACAACAAATAAATCTGGTTCGACCGACATGTAGGAATTGAAGTAAAAATAACTTTCTATTTCTTTACTGCTGAAACCTGTGAAAAGAATAATGGATGAATTGATGAAAGGTTGTTAAAGGATGCGATGATTATCTCTTAAACCTATAAACCTCCAATAGTATCAACTAACTACCGAGGCTGTTCTGTTTTCCGCATCATATAACGTCTGTATCGACTTACAATAAATGTATTGAGTTTTGAACCCTTACCCTCTGTGACCCTGTCGGGACGCTGATCGATACACATTTTAATGTTGAGCATACGCTCTTATTTCAAGAAATTTTAAAGCTACATATATGGTGATGGATCGATGTACGGTGTAGACCTATTGGTCCCGGGTTCAAACCTCAGTAATAAGCCAGATATTTGTTCAGGTCCTCCCCTACTGTAAGCCTGACAAAAGTTTGAAAATAATAAACGCTCGCCACACAATCACTAAGTATGCCGTGGCTACTAAAACAGATGAAATCCACACTTCATCTGCCCAGATGATACATTTTACAATTATTTAGAAACTTTACTTTCATTATTTTATTGTACATGTGTTTCTTTGGGTGCTCCATATTCAAGCGAGAGATGGATTCAGAAACATAATATATATATATTAAGGCTGCTGATTAAACTGCGTTAATTTGCGATTAACGCGTCAAAAAAAATTTGCGATTAAAATTTTTAACGCAACACTTAAATGCGTTAATTTGACTAAAACGTTCACCAAACGATAAATAACAGAATTTCACCATTTGAAGTTTAAGTTCCGTCCACTTATTAAGTAGATCTACCACACCCACCTTGCCGCAATTCGCACATACCCTCACCTCCAGGTATGTCGACTGAAGCCCCACTTGTAATATATGATGAAGATGTTTTGGTTATTTAGCTCTTCGACAAGTAAACTCCTGCTCCCTTCCCGGTCGATGTAAAAAGAGAAAACTTTCATTCACTAGTTTACATTATATACTGTAGTGTATTGGTGAAGGTATAATGAACCCGTTAATAATTAGATCAAAATAACGAGATGCTAGAAATTTTGTATCATCATTTTTTTTGCGCATAATTTTGTATCGTATTTTGATAGTATAACATCTTGCTAATACATCTGTACCCGAGACAGTGGTTGTATTTTTTCATAATTATTGTGATACTGAGTTAAATTTTATATATGGCTGTTAATTTACTGCAATTAAAGCGTAATTAATGCGTTAAAAATATGCGATTACATTTTTTAACACAAACACCTAAATGCGTTAAATTTTACCCAAATGGTGTTATTGCAGAGTTGCAGATAAAATTTTAAAAAATCAGTAAATAACCCAATTCTATAACCAGATCAGACGAGATTTAAAAAAAAAAGAAGAAAAAAAACCCGAACAGAGTGTCACGTTTACATAAATCATAGCAGATATATGACCTTGAAACAATAGGATTGCCATTTCTTAATTCAAACTTATGACCCTGAATGATGCATTTAATGAACATCTGCACGTGTTATAGTTTGATTGACAAGTGTCATGGCTTTGAAACAATGTAACCTGTGGTTGGTAAGTGACGTCATCTACCAATATTAACATTACCCACCTCCCCACCAATACAACCACGGTCGGCGAGTTGAAGGACAAATTTACTTTTAATCTTCTTTTGTTATTCTTATATTCTTTCATTCATTTACTTTCTTACTATCAACTATTTGTTCAATGTTTCAGTGAACAACAAAAAGTAATTTTTTTTTATCGGTCTATCAGTTATATTAATAAAAAAAAATATTGTGTAAAATGACACTCTTTGAAGTTATCGGTTGGCTTTCATTTTTCATCTTCTGTTCCTTCTTTCCTGTTGACGTCACACTTTATAACAAGTCGCGACCCACATCTGAGACTGAGAACAAATGAACAAGGATGCTTACTTGCTCGCGTCAAAAATGAGTCGAACATTTCAAGGTCTGGCTTGTCAAAGACGTCACACACACACGCACGCACGCACACACGCACATACACACACACACACACACACTTACACACAGGTTTAATACTCTATTGCTTAGGCCAAGTAAGTGCGAAAAAATAACCACACGTTGTTATCATTTTAAAATGACTTGTTGATAGAATTAAAAAATGTTACAATTAATAAATAAAGTATTTTTTCGATTAAATATGCGTTAATTTGCGATATTTTTTTTAATTATGCGTTAATTTCGATTAAAATTTTTAATCGAACAGCAGCTCTAATATATATTTATATAACAAAACTCAGTTGTTACATAAACATTGTCCAATGTCTTACACTGTTGTGTAATTTTCATGGTTAAAAGTGTTTTGTGTGTGTTTATTTTGTAATGATTTGTTTCCCCGACATCACCACTTGTCACAACTTTGAAATAGGCGGCCGTTGCCTATAAAAAAAAACTTCCGTTAACTGTTACAGAAATGAACAAAGTTTGAAAAAGTTCCAACTTTCTGTTTAAAATGTATATACGGTAGTTTTCAAAAATCTCTGAATCCATCCCGCGCTAGTCTATGGAGCACCCCAAAGTTTTCATCCAGTTCAACCACACTGAACATTCTTTTCTAGTTAGCTTGGCCATATCGATTTATATCAATATATCAATATATAAATATTCTACGTTCGCGGGTTGTGCACCATTCACTGGCGGGGGGGGGGAATATTTTGTTCATTATTGTAAGCTTTATTCTTACCTATTCTGAGGAAGGTTTACCTGTTGTTATATTTAAGTCTCTCGTACCTACCTGTTAACTGAGATGCCAGAATGAAGGAAGGTTCAGAAACTGTTAAGGCCACTCGAGCCAGACCTCCTTCAGGTAGATCCACTTCATAGGCCTGCATGCCTAAAGAATACCTGTCAAACCCTACATACGAGTTGTTAGGACTGTACTGTCTGGCCGAGGCTGAAACAAGAAAGGGTGAAATAGAACAAAGTATCGCTCAACGTCTAATTAAATTAGAAAATGAAATTCTACAGATATATCTTCGTTTAAGTAATGAACCCGTGGGACTACTCTCAGTTCTTTGGTTTATTACAGGGGTTAGAGACCAATAGAAATATAATCTTATAATCTGCACAATATAATACTGTTCAAAGACAATTATTCAATTAGTTGTTATTGCTGAAAGAGAGAAAGAATTTGTTTTATGAGCTCAAACTGCGCCGTAGTAAGACAGAAAGCTGAATTATTAAAATTACTGGAAGGTGGAGATATCACAGAGTTGAGTAGCCCCATCCAGAGTGATGATTGGGATGTGAACTTCTCTCTCTCTCAGATGTAAGCTGAGATATAACTCCATCTTGCAATGATTGAAGTCAAAGCCAAAATGACTCATTGTTACGGGGGAACTTAAACATTGTCTGTTGGGGAGGGGGTACTCCTGGTGTGCCGTCATAACAAACATTATCAAATAGAACCTCCATTATGAAATTTACTTTTGTTTTTGTTTTGAAAGTCAAATAGCGGAGGTTGAACAATGGACCATAGTGATGATATCTTATCTAAATGAAACACAAATGTTTAGGTTGAACAATGGACTATAGTGACGATATCTTATCTAAATGAAACACAAATGTTTAGGTTGAACAATGGACCATAGTGACGATATCTTATCTAAATGAAACACAAATAATTAGGTATCTTACGGCATGCAACAGCACATGGACAAAGAACAAATGTAACGGACACTTGAACACAGCAATGTTTCACGCTACTGGACATTTTCAACTGACCAGATTAATATTGAATATTCAACAGTTAAATTAGTCTAACATTCATTTGTAGTCGGCCAACTCAATTCCAAGAATAATCTACAAAGCATCTAAGTTGAATACATAGGTCAGATTTCAGCTTATAATGTCTGAATACATACGTCAGATTTCAGCTTATAATGTCTGAATACATACGTCAGATTTCAACTTATAGTGTCTGAATACATAGGTCAGATTTCAGCTTATAATGTCTGAATACATACGTCAGATTTCAACTTATAGTGTCTGAATACATACGTCAGATTTCAGCTTATAATGTCTGAATACATAGGTCAGATTTCAATTATAGTGTCTGAATACATAGGTCAGATTTCAGCTTATAGTGTCTGAATACATAGGTCAGATTTCAACTTATAATGTCTGAATACATAGGTCAAATTTCAGCTTATAGTGTCTGAATACATACGTCAGATTTCAGCTTATAGTGTCTGAATACATAGGTCAGATTTCAGCTTATAATGTCTGAATACATAGGTCAGATTTCAACTTATAGTGTCTGAATACATAGGTCAAATTTCAGCTTATAGTGTCTGAATACATAGGTCAGATTTCAACTTATAGTGTCTGAATACATAGGTCAGATTTCAGCTTATAATGTCTGAATACATAGGTCAGATTTCTGAAGACCATATAGAAGCTCATGTTAATGAACATCTGGGCTAGTGACGAAATAATTTATGACAACTATGTCAGCTGGTACCGCGGTCAAGACTGAAACTTCAATGTGACTAAATGGGAGATTTTTTAAATTTTTTATCCAAATAATATTAATATAATAATAGCGGTATTGCGTCTGCGTTATATCGAAAGTAGAAATCAAGAATTCCAAATAGCATCTTGCCGGCGTCTCAATTTGATAAATGTTTTTTTTTTTAAATGTACAATTTTGAATTGTTTCTGCGGCTTTCAAACATGAAACCCATAGGACGAAATGTAAAATAATTTCATTTAAATATGTGTTTGTTTTTTTGTATTTCCACAAACATATTGCATCTTTAAATTTTGATAAAACCATGAAGAAATTGGATTTGTCCGAAACCAAAAATAGCCTAGACTACTGATCAAACCTAAGGGAATATAACTGTATGCAAAGGTTTGGCAGGGTACAGCTAGTATGAAATAATATTCAAATGTTTGTAATACCCCTCACAAAATTTTTGTTTGATTAGCACTCTGTTTAAAAATAACACATCATAAACATTATGGCTTTTTGGATTTAATTATAAAAAAGACAAATTATTAGAAATTTTAGATAAATGTTACTAAAAAAAATATTTCTGAAATTGTATTTATTGTTGTCGGATATGCCTAGCGAAATCAAAATGCCCGAGGTAATTGAAATCTATTAAATGTATGACGTCCAACGTAAAAACAAATTATTTGTGTTGTTTTGTTAAAAAGTTACCAGGTAAACATCTGTTGATGACCTCACTTGGCGCCATGGCACGTTTAGCACAATGTCCAGTATTGACTTGTATATCATAGGCTACACGCTGAAATAAGACACAATGTGTTGGATATTTTAACTTTGAACTTAATTAAACATAACCAGTGTCCACTTATGGGAACACACAATACATACAACACACGCACAATACATACAACATACACACAATACATACAACATACACACAATACACACAACATGCACACAATACATACAACATACACACAATACATGCAACATACACACAATACATACAACATACACACAATACATACAACATACACACAATACATACAACATGCACACAATACATACAACATGCACACAATACATACAACATGCACACAATACATACAACATACACACAATACATACAACATACACACAATACATACAACATACACACAATACATACAACATGCACACAATACATACAACACACACATATTTATCAATAATTATCTCTCTCATAAAACTAACCTGTGTCAGATTGTATACAGTTCGACTATTTTGACTAATCGTATATTTGACTGCTCTATCGGACAAGAAATCGAGTCCCAATAATCCTTGGTCCTGAAACAAAGAATGTGTCCTAGTAAAAGTGTCTTGTGATGTGTCCATGCAACAGTGTCTTGTATAGAGTTATGGTAAAGTAAATGGGCAGAGTTTGTAGAAAAGAGTATATAAATGTAAAATAAAATAATGAACAGTATAAAAATGTAAAATAAATAAGTGAAAAGTATATACATGTAAAATAAATAAGTGAAGAGAACACAAAATGTAGCAAATGTAATAAAATGGAATAACGATCATTCACATGTTGTCTCTATCACTTGAAATTTAGTTAAAAATGCTTAGACTATTTCTCAGTATTCGATTGATAGCTTTGAGCATCTATCTAATCTATCTATCTATCTATCTATCTATCTATCTATCTATCTATCTATCTATCTATCTATCTATCTATCTATCTATCTATCTATCTATCTATCTATCTATCTATCTATCTATCTATCTATCTATCTATCTATCTGATCTCTTTCTATCTATCTAGCTGTCTGTTATCTGCCTATCTGCCTGTCTGTACTGCACCTGCGTCATTTCTCTGGCTTGTTACACCCTATAACCTCACAGTATGTGAAGTGGAGACAATTATATTGATTGTCAAGGTGAGACAACTGTTACTTGAGATCATGACATATCCCTGTCAGACGATGATTATAGTTGTGACATATCCCTGTCACACGATGATTATAGTTGTAGCTTCCCGACTGATATTATAATTTTCTTGTGATTTCCTCAAAAACAAGGAGGTAGGAATAATCCAAATCAATGACAATACGGTTCTTATATATCTGTAAGTTCTATTTCAAAACATAGAAATACACTAGAACTTTGTTGACAAGATACTGTATTATAATGTTGACACATTGTCCTAAATACAACATCTTGTCTCTGTCTAGCCGGTTGACTAATTGAATATTGTACATCAGAAACATAAAATATATGAAGTTATAGAAAATTAAAGTGTACACTAGGGATTGAGATGAAAAAGACAGATCTATCTATCTATCTATCTATCTATCTATCTATCTATCTATCTATCTATCTATCTATCTATAGAAAGAGAGACAGAGAGGGAGGGATAGAAAACGTCAGTGAAATAGTGTGTGAGTGATAGAGAGAAAGTAAAGAGAGCGGTTTAGAAAGAGGAGGATTGCAAACAGAGTAAGAGAGGGATATACATGCAAGATATGTTCAAGATATGTTCATATGATATGTTCATATGATATGTTCATATGATATGTTCATATGATATGTTCATATGATATGTTCATGGTATTACTTACGCTGGTCTCAAATCGAACAAAGAAACTCAGTAACTGATAAGGTAGACAGATCGGTACGTCACTATGTTGTCCAGATGCAACTAAAATGACAATTGTCATGACACAGGAGGCCAGCAGCTTCATGTTCGTTTATGTTTTTCAATGAATTGAACTAGACATTTAATTTGTCATGTGTTGAAATCAGGTTGCAAATCATCATACAGGTTTATATAGGTCGATCGGGCCGTTAGGTCTAACCTACTTTATTTTGTCTGAACCTGTTATCAGATTTTAAAGAAAGTAGGTCTTTTTCAAAAAATGTCTCAAGTACACAATCTCATGAATTGACCTAGTTAATGTAATGTACAGCCCATCTCATTTCATCTCTCTCTCTCTCTCTCTCTCTCTCTCTCTCTCTCTCTCTCTCCTCTCTCTCTATCTCTAATATATATTTAAAATTACAAAAATCTATTCTATTATTAAGTACTAAAAATAAAACAAGTATTAAACGTATACACGTAATTATAGAATTTATCGTGAGTTTAAGGAAATACATAAATATCTGGGTGACATTTGGATACTGTAATCTGTGAATGAAAAAATTAAAGCAAAAAGTATTTTGGACTTTAATGTGTCTCTAACTCAATTCATTGTAGTATTTCTCTAACTCATTTCACCGTAGTATTTCTCTAACTCAGTTCACTGTAGTATTTCTCTAACTCAGTGCACTGTAGTATTTCTTAATTAAACTCAATTTGTTGTAGTGCATCTCTGACTCAAACACATTTTATAGTGTCTCTGACTCAACACATCATTGTGTGTCTCTGACTCAACACATCGTTGGGTGTCTCTGACTACACACATCGTTGTGTGTGAGTGTGTCTCTGACTCAACACATCATTGTGTGTCTCTGACTCAACACATCATTGTGTGTCTCTGACTCAACACATCGTTGGGTGTCTCTGACTCAACACATCATTGTTTGCCTCTGACTCAACACATCATTGTTTGTCTCTGACTCAACACATCAGTGTGTGTCTCTGACTTCACTCATCGTTGTGTGTCTCTGACTCAACACATTGTTGTGTATCTCTGACAACGCATCGTTGGGTGTCTATGACTCAACACATCATTGTGTGTCTCTGAGTCAACACATCATAGTGTGTCTCTGACTCAACACATCGTTGTGTGTCTCTGACTCAACACATCGTTGGGTGTCTCTGACTCAACACATCATTGTGTGTCTCTGACTCAAAACACATTTTATAGTGTCTCTGACTCAACACTTCATTGTGTGTCTCTGACTCATTTCATTTCTAAACTCAACAATATATACTTGAATTAATATATCTTTAAAAGCCATTCATTGATGAATCGCTAAAAATAAATCAATAAAAGAAGCTAATAATCGATTGGTTTGGCTGAGTGGAGCTTTGGTCACGAGCCAGGTTTAATTGTTGTAGCCTAGATAGTGTTGGTTAAAGGTTTCAACTCATAGCGTGCCCAATTACCGACCACTGTTTCCCGTAGTGCCTCCATAGCCATTGCAATTTTGTCTATGGTGGGGGTGAAAGAAGGGCCTTAGAACCGTCCCATTATTGATTTATATGATCTAAGAGATTACCATCCATTGTATCAGAGACCTTACAAACAGA
Organism: Bulinus truncatus; assembly: GCA_021962125.1. NCBI lineage: Eukaryota > Metazoa > Mollusca > Gastropoda > Planorbidae > Bulinus > Bulinus truncatus. Next base: position 13,328 of record JAGDYQ010000397.1, on the reverse strand, counting down.
AACACAAATTATCGATTGTCTAAATTTGCGAAGTTTACAACTCTCTCACATTAGTATTTTTGTCAAAAGTTTTACACTAGTATTGACAACTGTGAATTGTTGGTCTGATTATGTTGAAGTATTGGCAAATGTTGATTGTTGTTCTGATTTTGTTGAAGTATTGGCAAATGTTGATTGTTATTCTGATTTTGTTGAAGTATTGGCTAATATTGATTGTTGTTCTGATTTTGTTAAAGTATCGGCTAATATTGATTGTTGTTCTGATTTTGTTAAAGTATTGGCAAATTTTGATTGTTATTCTGATTTTGTTGAAGTATTGACAACTGTTGATTAGGGAAAAACTAATGGAGTTTAATATACATAATTCTATACAAATAGTAATTTGAAATATATTTAAAATGAATTTTGCATTTGGTTAACTAAATAAAATAAAATAATTAAATGTCATATAGAATTATTGGGGATTTTGTATTTATAAATAAAAGTAACTTGTGACAAGTCTGTGGCCCCTCAGATGTTAACAATGGACTCATTACACTATTGACAGCGATTATCTCTCTGTCTAAACAATATTTCTCCACTGTGGTTCAGTGTGACTGATAACATGAAATATTTATCAGATAATGACGTGTGTCCCATTGATCTGTGTTGTCTAGTGGTCAAAACAATACAATCATCTCCCAGGTGTATATATATAGGGCTGGAAACTAATTAGCAACTGTTTAAAAATGTAACTGGACTAAATTGTTCAAACAGTTTGTAAACACAATTAAAAATGTAACTGAACTAAATTGTTGTCAATAAAAGTACATTTTGCTTATCCCGGGATAAAAATGACTCTCATCCGGGATTAAATATATTCTTCTAAGTCCCAAAATCTACTGAAATAAGGGAGTTAATAAAGATGGCTTATATAAAAGTATTTTTAATGTTATTTACATTTTCCTGTAATGTTAAAAAAAAATGTTTTGTATAAGAATGGGAAATTAAAAATTTCCTGTTCCGCTGAAGACTGGAAACAGTTTAACTACACTGCGTTTTTCTTTAAATCAGATTTGTGTTAAATAAGAATCAATCAAATACCATCAATACATTTAAATATGTCTATAATTAATTACTGACTGTTATGGAGCAATACATCTACCATTTCATTTAAATCTCATCATAGCGTACCGCTGAGAATGCTAATTAATAAAAGAAAATGTAAAAAAACTGTAAAACTGGCCAATTATATTTCAACAGTGTCGAAATGTGTGTGAATGTTTTTGATTTCACAGGAGTATTAAAACCAGCGACTCATAATGTTTATTTTATTGAGCGTCTGTGTTTGAAAATAAACAACAACATAAATAATACCCTACTCAGTTCAAGATAAAATTTACTTGTCCTATAGCGATGTATCCACAGTAGAAAGACCCTACTCAAACCACGATAAAATATTTTTAAATGTAAGAGACCTACTCAGTTAGTAAAATGTACACAGTATGAAGACCCTATACAGCCAGATAAAATGTACTTACAGTATAAAGACCCTACTCAAACAAAAAAAAATGTACCCAATGCAGGCCCTATAAAAGAATAAAATACTTAATAGACCTACTCAGCCAAGATAAAATGTACTTACGGTATAAGACCTACTCAAACCAGATAAAACCAACACTTTGATACAAGGCCTACTAAAAAGATAAATGCTGTATAAGAACCTATAAACCTTAAGATAAAATGTGCACTTGCAGTATAAGGCCTACTCAAACCGATAAAGCAGGGGTATATTGCACGTTACATAATACTCTGTAAGACGATCCAACTGCCGACCCGTAAATCTGCATCCAATGATTGTCATGTGTGCCTCATGCAATGACCCGTGACCAGTTATGGTAGCTCATATTCATTTTTATGCATGAAGCGTAGGTCAATACCAAATCCCATGTTTCAAAAGTGAGGATCCTAGCATTGGAAGGGCCTGGTCCTTGTGCTGGTTTCCTCGGGCACGCCGCTTGGTTCAGCTTGCATATAAAGACAGGCCAGCGATTTGGTAATACCTTAAAAACAAGACGGTTATGCTCTACCTCCGAGAATACAAGGCGCTTGTTAATGGAAAACTACCTTAAAAACGAATACTTTGTTTATCATCCTCGGGCTCTGTGACCACTTGATTTAGTAACCACTAAGGAACGGTGCTTGATTTGTGGAACCCACTCAAAAAAAGACGGATCAGGTTGGTAATACCTCAAGGAACAGGCCGGTTGAATTTGGTAAATACACCTCAAGAATGGCCGATTAGTTGGTAATGCCTCAGAACGGCCGCTTGAGTTTAGCCACCTCGGAACGGCCGCTGATTAGTACCCACCTCAAAACAGGCCACTTGCTTCATCAACCACCTCAGAACCGATAGCGCTTGCTTTAGTAAATACCTCAAAGACAGGCCGATTGATTTGTATCACCTCGCAGGAATAGGCAGCGTTCGTCAATACTCAGAACAGGCAACGCTTGTGTTATAAAACTGACCCGCTTGGTTATCCAACCACCTCTAAAAACGGTCAACAACCAGTAACCCTCAAAAACGGCCCATGATTTATTAATACACCTCAAAACGGGCCCGCTTGAATTTAGTAATACCTCAAAAACGACCGCTTAGTTTAATGGCAATGGCTCTTGACCAGGCCGCTTGGTTCTTTCGCCACCTCAAAAACGGGCCAGCTTAGGATTTTGTCAGCCATAAAAACAGGCCGCTTGGTTACGTAACCAAATAAGACGGTCTAGCGGTTGGTACCCACCTCCCAAAAACGGGCCGATTGGTTAGTAAATACCTCAGAAAGACCCGCCAGTTGCTCAAAATACCTCAGAACAGGCCGATTGATTTAGTATATACCTCAAAGACAGGCCGCTTGATTTAGTAACCACCTCAAAGACAGGCCGCTTGATTTAGTAACCACCTCAAAGACAGGCCGCTTGATTTAGTAACCACCTCAAAAACCACTATACCTATTTTTGGAAACAAGGTAGATTATTATAGCTGTAATGTACATTTTAATGCAGGGCTTCTTAAACTATGGGACGCGACACCATTTGGGGTGGCGTAGCAAAATTATGGGGTCGCGAGAGATAAAAATACTATTTAACAGAAAATGTTTTTTAACTTGTAAAATATTAATTTCTTTTTCTTTTATATTTGTATGGGGTCGTCCAGAAACTCGCAATCATAAATGGGGTTATGAATTACAAAAGTTTAAGAAGCCCTGTTTTAATGATTTGACGCCTATGTAAGATATAATGGGTTTATTTAAGTATCTTTATTTTTTTTATTGTGAAAAATAGTATTACTTCAAAAAAATATTCTCGCTATGCTTAAAATATGATGTACGATCCTCATTTTTCCCTAAGGGGCCCCGATATTCCTGGTGTGCCCAGGGCCTAAATAAACTTAACCCTTCCCTGGATCTAACTCAGACTTGTTGCTATAAATAGTTTTATATTATATTGCTAAGGAGTTCTTCAGTCTTCAGGTTGTCACTTAATTTTTCCAGGGTTCGCCGAAAGTTGCAAACTTAATTTTCCCTTAATAAGTATCGGGGATTACCGAAAAAAAAGAATACAATATATAAAACTAAAACAAATAGTCTATAAAGTGATGCATTCTAAACAAAAATCTCAATCTATTTTATGATTTCATTATATTATCTATATCTGGATGTAAATCATCCTGTATCTGGATGTAAATTACCTATATCTGAATGGGTTAAATTATATATATCTGGATGTAAGTGATCTCTATCGTTCATCAAATTACCTATATCTGGATGTGAAATTATCTATACTCTGGATGTAAATTATCTATATCTGGATGTCAAGTATCCACTTTGGATTTCAGTTTTCATACAGTGCTCAGATTTAAAGAAAAACCGAAGTGCCGGGGATGAAAAAAAAATTTCACAGCCGGGGATAAACTGTCAACCCCAGCGGGGATAAAAAAAATATAAAGCAGAGCCCAAGGGATGACAATTCTCAGTGCCAGGGTTATCCACAGCATCAGCAGCGGCGAGATGCTAACAATGTCTTTGAGGATCTTTAATTTACAAACCATGGACAAGTAACTAATTTATTTTATAGGGATATTTCGATTTGCATCTTAGACAAAACCCACAAAAACAAAAATAATTGAAAATTTAGTCGAATCTTGGTTTAACATGGACTCTACGTTGATTCAAACAAATTTGAAGCTAGCTTTATTAATACGAGATTAATAATGAATTTATTTTTTTTAACAATACTGCAAATTTTTCATTTATTCTCTGTTAGTTGAAATCCAAATATTCCCCATTAATCGTAATTGTCCACAGTTATTTAAACAAATTATGACGCTGTTCAATAACTAATTATTTTGACGGTTTTAACCACATTGTTGCATACAACTTTAGCTCAATAATATTGATTGGTGGACCATTAATTTTAATAAACAGCAAGTGTTTGATGTTTCCCGACTTCTAATGCATTTTAGAAGAGATGTGTGAGTTAAATTTATTAGACGTGATCCTTTCTCGCATTCTACTTCGATGTGTGAACATCTAATATCGCTGTAAAATCATTAAGTTCCTGTGTCAGCGTTATGGCCATCCTTTGCCATACGAAACTGGTGTACTATGGCTGAAGTATGACGCCTTTCAATCTGTTTAAACTTTGCGAAGATCTATAATTTCACGATCTCCATACAACATAAGTTCTTCAGAATTTTTTTCAGTCGTTGCTTTACATAAGTAACTTCCCAGCCGGAGGAGTGTTATATACAGAGTTTTTTGCTTAAGAAATGATGTTGTGAGTTCAAAATCAGCTGATTTGTCTGTGTTTTCATCTAATATTTAATACTGAGTAATTCCTACATTGAAATACCTTAAAAATCAGTCTTGGGATTGGGAAAAAATTTTCTGCAGAGCCGGGGATAAGATGTCATATCTTCACATGATGTAATATTAAATACGGCAATAAAGTAAATTGTGACGTGTCTGTAGACCCCGCATCAACCAGTGAACGAGTCGTACATTTCATTGGGTGTCGACAACTGTTATCTCTTTGAGTCCACATGAATCGATACACTAATGACCTTCAGTATCTCTCTTTGAGTCCTGGACTCTTGTATTGACAAGTGTGCACCACTAAGGCTAAGTAAGAATGATAACTTGAAATATTCTCTTTCTCTATCCTCCCCGTCTTACTCATCCCTATCAGCGCATCTCCCGCTGCTATTTATCTAGTGATGCGTAGTTCAAGTCAGTACTTTGATTTTGTCTGTGTTTTTCATCTAATATTTGTAGTAATACTATGAAATCAATTCCCTACATTAGGCTAACCTTAAAAAAATCAGTGCCGGGGACGAAAAAAATTTTCTGCAGAGCCGGGGATAGATGTCATCCCCGGCATGGTTGAAATTAATTAAAGCAGAACCGGGGATGACAGTCCTCAGTGCCGGGGATATCCCCGGCATCCCCGGCGGTAAATCGAGCACTGGTTTCATATCGCGTTGACACAACGTCATGCGAGTTTAGTAAACCACTCACAGAAATATACGTCTGAGTGGTTTATAATCGTTAATACAGAAAGACAACTTATAGCACATGTATATTTCTTGCACTCATATAGACTCAACGAATTCATACGTTTTTAATCTATTTAATTTTTTAATTGTGTACATCCTAGTAAACTAACATCAGAAGTTATATGGTCTGAATACCACGTGACATAAAGTACAACATGAAATCAAACAATGGCCGTATGATATCCAAAACTAAACATAGAACAACAATCCAGGGCAACATTGAAAATCTTTTACATCGGGGGCCCCTCCATCTAATATTAAGATAATTTAACCAAGGGTCCTCAAACAACTGTAGGGGTCGCGCCTCCTATTCAGACAATCCGCCAAAAATTCTACACTTCATGTTTGTATGTCTCTAGCTGCTAAATCTATGTCTTGCTGCTAAATCTTGTCTTGCTGCTAAATTTGTCTTGCTGTAAATATTGTCTTTGTTTGCGTCCATTTTATTATTTACATGACACGGGAACTAACAAATAAAAACTGGGTCTGCTGACATGTAGGAATTGAAGTAAAAATAACTTTCTATGTCTTTACTGCTAAAACCTGTAAAAAGAATAATGAATTGCATAATTAACGGTATAATGTTTTGACCACCAACTAATTTTTCAGTTAAACTTTCTAACTAACTTTTCAGCTAAAAAAAGTAGATGATTAACTTTTTTCTTTTCTTCCAACTTTTTTTTTTGCATAAGTACATTAGCTTGCTTATTTTTTGAGCTAAAATTAGTTTCAATATACTCTTGCGATAAATAAACAAGCAAAAATAAAGCCCGTAAAAACAGGACAATTTAAGAGCACTTCATGTATAAATAGAGAGGGAAGTAAGTCATATTTAACAACATGTACAAAAATAAATAATGATTACGCCCCTTTATTTATAATCATATATTATATATAAGCCCCCTTATTAACGCCTGAATCCCGGCTGAAGGTCCTATTGCAAAATGAACTTTTGATGCTTTTGCCTGGCAGGTCAAGACGGCTGAAAATGGCTGTCTTATCATGGGTCACAGGACTTATGGTTGCTTTTGAGATATAAGACGCTCCTTTGTTAATACTGTTACCTGTAGTAGCGTTGCTTTATAGTCCCCTTTTTCGGCCCCTCAGAGGTCAGATCGGAAATGGACTTATGATTGTTGAGAATCAGTTGATATTTGGTTGACAGTGACAAAACGGGACAACTGAGTGACTTTTATTTTCGAAAATATAAAAAATCCCCGACTATTGATAGTTTCATCTGCCCAGATGAGTTGTCTATACACGTCTAACCTTGTATTTTTGTACTCTTTACCGTACATTTATTTTCTTATTTGGGGAAATATAGAGAATAGCAAAATTAAAGATGGCTAAAAGTATTTTGCTTATTGCTGAAGATATTTGATCGTTACACTCTTTACCCGGCCCCCCACCCCTTCGTTGCCGTCAATGAAAAATATTTGATGGGGTTTATATAGAATAGGAAAATACTTTTCTATAAATGAATATTTGTAAGTATAAGCGTACATTATATACGGTACTGCAGGTGCCACATTATATCGGTATAGGGTTTTGCATTATACCACTGTGGTATACGGATGTACATTATATACTGTGGTATACGGATGTATTATATACTGTGGTATACGGATGTACATTATATACTGGGGCAGATCTCAGTTTTAACACACGTACGTATTTAAGGAAAAAATTCATCAGGTCCCGGAAAAAAGATATTTATTGGTCATTCAGACGACTGATCTGTTTTAGCCCATACAAACCAGTCTGATTCACAGCCCTTGCTGATCGGGCTGGTCTGTAGCCTGCCACGAACTGAGTCTGTAGCCTGCTCTACTGACCAGTCCAGTCTGTATTCTTGTCTCTCAACAGCCCACTGACTAGTCAGTCAACATTACTTGTCTCAACAGCCCATACAAACCAGTCAGTCTGTAGTAGTTATAACCTGAATATTTTTTTAGTTCTACCTGGTAGTCAGTAACCTATAAAAAAGTTCTATTCAACAAGTATGTGCTTTAATTATTTTTGTCCTTGTAACATGTGTGTGTGTGTGTATTGTGTGTGTTGTGTGTGATATAAACTATAAATTTCACGCCCTGGTCATCTGTTTCTTGTGCCCACCTGTTAACTGGGATGCCAGAAGGATGAGAAGGTTTAGATATTAATTAATACCCACTCCAAACCCAACCCTCCCTCAGAGTGAATTTACTTAAAAGGCCTGCATGCTAAAAACCACATCTGACCCCACACATGGAGTTTATTTGGTTCCAACTTACTGTCTGGACAGAGGCTGAAGTAGTGAACAAAATATGGTAGAAAATATCTCATAAATAATTTTAAGTTTCAATTTACTTGTGTAGTTTACAGGGAGGGATGGATCCCAGACTCCCACAAATATTTTTATGTCTACACTGATGCAGAAATTTGACGGATCTTTCCAGACATTTTTGTTCTTTCAGTCACCCATATTAAAATATAAAAGCGATAAATCTTTTAATTTTATTAAAAACTTTATGTTCATATAATTATAATTGGTTTTATAAATAATCAATTTTCTGTTACGAGTTTACTAATAATAATGCTTATACTTCATTTTATTTAATATAATCTTTATATTATTTATTTTTACTAAATAACCTGATAAACAATGTTGGCTTCTTTGGTTTTTTCAAACTGTTAAATCAGCAATTAATGTCTATTTCGATTTTTTGGGCTTTATTTTGTCAGACTTTCATTAGCTTTTAGACAATAATGGACAGACAAGGCTAAATGAATAGCTGGAGGAAATTGTTGCTATTAAAATGCTCACCAGGTAAACTTTCTACAATGACCTCACTTGGCGCCATGGCACGTTTAGCACAATGTCAGTATTGACTTCTATATCATGGGCTTCACGCTGATCGAAAACAAAATTATTATACCACTAAAGTGGGAATTTACTAATACGATTTTTGGTATTAACAACAAGAAGTTCTCAAACTGAAAAAATAGTGACCTATCTTTGGGGTTTTAAAACTATTCTGTTTAATAAACATTTATCTTTAATAAACATTTCTGTTTATGTCAAGCATTTCTGTTTAATAAACATTATGTTTACATTGTCAACACGTTTTAAAGAAGTTGAATACAAAAAAAAACAAACAAAAAAAAAAAAAATGGAATGATTTCAGAATGTAACTTCAATAGGGAATGCGATTTCTCAGGTTATGCTGTATGATTAAGTAGCCTGTTGTTCACAGGTTATGCTCATGATATATCCTATTGTTCACAGTTGTATGCTATTAATAAGCAAACCTGTTGTTCTAAGTTTATACTATTGATATGTATCCTATTGTTCCTGGTTATACTTTATGATAAACAACCTGTTGTTCTCAGTTTATACTGTTGATATGTAGCCTATTGTTTCACAGTTTATGCTATTGATATGTAGCCTCTTGTTCACAGTTTATTCTATTGATATGTAACCTATTGTTCACAGTTTATGCTATTGATACTTAGCCTAACTGTTCAGAGTTTATGCTCTTGATATGTAGCCTATTGTTCACAGTTTATGCTATTGATATATAGCCTATTGTTCACAGTTTATGCTATTGATATATAGCCTATTACATTTACAGTTTACTCTATTGATATATGTAGCTATTGTTTACAATTATATATTGATATGTAACCCTGTGTTCACAGTTTATATTGATATATGTAGCCTATTATTCCACAGTTTATGCTCTTGATATAAGCTTACATTATTACAGTTTATGCTATTGATATGAAGCCTATGTTCACAGTTTATGCTATTGTTATGTAAGCCTATTGTTCTGATTTATGCTATTGGTACACAGCCTAACATTTGGTTTAACATATTGATATATATCTGTTGTTTTCTGGTTTATATTTCTTGTATGTAGCTATTGTTCCCTGGTTTATGCTCTTGATATGTAGCCTATTGTTCACGATTTTATGCTATTTGATATTGTTTTGAGTTGTTGCCTTGATGTTATTGAGATTTTATTTGTTTGCATTTTTTTGTTGATATTTTTTATCGTATAGTCTTATTAATATTCTTTATTTAAATATCTATAAGTCTATTAATATTCTTTAAGTATAATAATATCTTATGAATCTGTTAATATTCTTTAAGTACAATACTATCTTATAAGTCTATTATATTCTTTACATTCAGCACTATCTTGCAAATCTATTATGTTCTTTTTAAATTACAAATACTATCTATAGAGTCTGTATCATTATTCTTTAAATATCCCAATGCTATCTTATAAATCATACCAAAAACTATAGATCGGTACAATAAAAATAAATGAAAAAATATACAGACATTACCCACCATAAACAAAATACTAACCTGTGATCGGATTATACCATAGTGATTGGATGTTTCACTTGTGATGATATGTAACGCTGCCATGCAAGACACAAAATCAACATTACTATACTACCATAGTCCTGAAAAAAGCTATATTTGAAGAATGTTTTTAGGGAATTTGGAAGTGGGAGAGGCATGAAATCGAAAGGAGACAGGAAAGTAAAGACAGAGAAAGGGCGATAACAAAGAGGAGCATAGATAAACAAGATATCCACACCTGCAGTTACTTACACTGGTATCATAACAAGACATCAACTTGCAGGTGCTTACACTGGTATCAATCAAGGTATCCACTTGCGGTTACTTACACTGGTATCAATGGAGACATCCACTTGCGTTACTTACACTGGAATCAACAAGATATTATCTTGAAGTTACTTACACTGGTCTTCGCTAGAATATCACCTGCAATTGCTTACACTGGTTGCTTGTACAGATATCCACCTTTTCATTGCCTTCATTTAGTGCTTAACTGCAGGCTATCACATAATATCACTACCACTGGTGTAACAGATATCACACTGTTGCTTTACGGTCTTAACAGATATCACCTGTGCTACCACACTGGTGTAGCAGATATCACATACCTACCTGTTCGCCACTGGTCATAATCGAACAAACAGATCTGTAACCAGATGAGGCGCCGTGGTACGTCACTGTATTGGGCCACCAAATATATTGATAATTATCTATAACAAGGAAAACAAAATCTGTTTGAGTAATCGATTTCTTGTTTTAATAGTGAGAATGATCTAAAATACAATAAATCACATGTAGTTCCACGTTGTCATTGAATAAGAGTTGTTTCCATTGGTCTGTAATAAAAATATATTTATTTATATAGACTAATTTATGACTGATTCCCCTACTTTTTGTGACTCCCCCGGAACTAATTTTCGATTTTAACAAAAGCATAATTTTCTTTGTTCTTAAAATTGTCACTATTATCTATAAAATCTTCTTGAATAGTCTAACAATATAGGCGTACTGACAGTCTCACTAACATTGTCCTGACGTGCTGGGCGGTGATCTCATAACGTCTCAGAAAACATCACATGGAAGTCACCTATTATGCTACGACATTGCTAGGACCCAGATCTCTACAATTATCTTTGCATTACCCTTAGGACAGATCTCACTCGTCTCGACATGCCCGATGCGACTCCGCCTAATATCTAGAAGTTAATTTGACAATTTTTACCACCACTATTGGTGATGTTTTAATAAAGCTAATTTTTTCTCATGTTATCATAATTACTTTATTATCCATTAAAAATATATTTTTGAAGATGAAAAAGATATTATAACTAGTGGATTGTTTTTCATGTTTTTTTTTGATTGATCAGTTACAATCATATACCTATTGGTCTAGTTGCAGTGTTGGCAATTTTCTAGTTTCATAATAAAAATCAGCAATTTCAAAACTCTTTATCTAAACTTATAGCGTTCAACTGTAAAATGAGTTGATTCGATATTGAGTGAGAACATTCTAATTAGTCCGGAATTAGAAGGTGGTGTAAAACCTCATGTCCCTACTACAATTTTCAATGGAATTTTTCGAAATTGGAAATAAAGTTGGATGTTTGCAGCCGTAATAATATGTAATTAATTTTCATAGTAAATTAACTATAGCGACACTATCTGGACGCTTGGAAGGACTTCTTATAAGTAATTGCTATTAGCGAAACAAACATGGTTTAATAGTTTGTAAAAACAGACTTACCCTCAGTTCAGATTATCAATATAATCAAAATATTGTATTTTATTTTGTTTTTGATATTTTTATATTCTGATTCTGTAATATTTTCAAATATCTTGTTTTTTCTTTCAGATGTCGGTGAGCTTTGATTAAGGATTACTGATGTATTTGAGCATGAAGATCATTTCAAAATCAAAGTTAGTATCAAACATTTATAATATACGATATATATCTATCTTTTGCGTTTTATATCGTATTCTTTAAATGCCAACGAAAAATGCAATATTCGATTAAGGAAATAAAAAAGCTTGCTGTACATAGACGGATCAAGAAGATCAAAGCGTCTCATCATTCTGCTAATTCCAGCGACGAAGTTAAAAATATGGTGTGGTATATACTGATTAAAATATTAGTCTCTATAATGCCAGTTTTTGTGTCATATTTTATATATAATACCTCAAAGGATTTATATCTCATTTAGAATGAATTTCAACATCTACTACAATATCTTCTCATAGGTGTAATATTACAGCAGTGAAACCGGATTGTGAGCGTATGTAGACCACCTGCATCAACAATACAGACCGAGCCCCCCATGGGCGATATTGCGTGTGGAGCAACAGTTATCTCTCTTGAATCATGACTGTTGCATTGTTATTAATATTTATCTATCTTTGGTCATTGACTCATTCTACTATTGATTAGCAATTTATCTCTCTTCCAGATGCTGGATATTACACTACAACAACGATTTCTCTCTTTGATTGTTCGACTCATTCCCTTTTGATAACGTTATCTATATTTGAGTCACACGTTTCGTTACACTTAAGGCAAACGAGTTATCTCCGCTGGATCACCTGGGTTCTTTCACTGCGACAACGTTATCTTTTTTGAATCACGTGATCTATTTTGCTATTAATACACGATCATCTGTTGAATTCTTTGGAATCATTTTTCTTGACAACGGTCATCTCCCATTTGGAATCACACGAAGTGTTGCACTGTAATGGCAGTATCACAATTCCACTGGGACTCATTATTACTGACAGATAACCACTTGGAATACCGTGGTATGATAGCTTGATTTATTCTCTGACTACCATATCCTCTTTCGTCTTACACTCTAACCTCCTAACTGTGTTTTTATCTACTGCTATGTTTATTGCATTGGAGGTCAGCTTATCACTTTATTAAGAGCAAAATATTTTTGCTGGTTGTCTTCTTAAATCACCACTTCTTCTCTTTTCTTTAATTATGTTTATTAGAAATGATAAAATATATAACTTGTTGGTTATGGTTAGTGAGTCTTGAGAATTGGTTGTTTTCTTTTGATTATCCGTTTTTTGTTTTTATCGTTTGTATAACTAAAAACGTGTGATGAGCCTAAATCGTCGTAGTGCGAATTTATGGTCGATTGAATCAATAAGTGATTGATGTAACGACACTATAAACCAATGCTACGAGTCTGATCACTCACTGCCATCACATAGTGACAACTATTTTTAAACTCACTGTTTGTATTACTTTGTTCTGGTTTGGTTTCGTATTTTTTGCTTAGACAATAGTTTTGTTTCGTGTGTATTTTGCTAGAACTCAGTTTTGTTTTTTTTTTTGTTAACTTTGACGACAGTTTTGTTTTCAGCCACTGACGATAATTTTGTTTC